>CM046880.1:341719736-342234508 GCA_025667525.1 Glebionis coronaria | reverse complement strand
ATCACTTGATTGCGACCAGATAAGGGCATATTGCGATCACACTATATTGCGATTACTTTATCGCGATCACTATATTGCAATCAACATATTGTGATCACTATACATTGCGATCAAGATATCGCGATCACCACATTGCGATCAAGATATTGCGATCACTACATTGCGATCAAGATATTGCGATCACATTCACTTATTCTGATCACATTTCGATCACATTCCGATCAGTTATTCCGATCACATTCCGATCACATTCCGACGGGGTTAAGTTTTTGGCATTGAGAAGGACTAAGTTTGAGCATTACGATAAATTTGAGATTTCACATTGAGATAGAATTAATTTGGGTATCAAGATAGAATTTGCACAACTTAGAGGATCTTTCGACATTGCAACTTTCACAAAAATACACAACTTAAAGATAACAACATCTTTGTTTAAACAACATTAAAATACATAACCTTATTTCATTGCTCGATCATTTTGGTAATCTTTATTCAAGGGATAAAAAATGAATTCACATTCATACATGCCAACAATGACATCGCTTACTGACCTTTCTATCATCTCGGGTAACGATACCCGTCCACCGTTGATTATCAAAGAGCTTTTTGAAGCATGGCAAGGTCGCATGATGTCTTATATTATGGGTAGACCCAGTGGGAGACTCATGGTTTAGGTCCACTCGATTGGGGTGAAGTTAATGTAGACAATGTGACTAGGCCAAGGCTATTTCATGAACTAACGGCTGCGAATCAAATCATTGCCGATGCGGATGACAAGGCCGTTCAGACCATCAAGCAAGCTCTTCCACCCGATATTTATCGTATGGTAAGCAATTACAAGGTAGCAAAGGAACTTTGGGATCGCTTAAATGTTTTGTTACAAGGGACTTCACTTTCCAAGCAGGAACGAGAGTGTCAACTCTATGACTTGTTCGATAGGTTCTCATACATTCCAGGGGAAAAACTTCATGACTACTACTGGCGCTTCACTACTTTGATGAATGATTTTAATGTGTATAATCTCACGATTTCTCAGTTCCAAATCAACACCAAGTTCTTGAACACGTTACCCCCATAGTGGAGCCAATATGTCACTAATGTTAAATTGATTCGGGATTTGCACAAATCAAATTTAGATCAACTTTATGCTTTCTTGCAGCAACACGAGAAGCATGTGCTCTAGAAACGCATGTCTCAAGGATCTTATTCCGAACCATTGGCATTAATGGCAAATCATCCAACATTGTCATATAACAACACTCCTTATGCTATGGGACAACAATCTTATCACAAGCCCATGTTTTAGACTCCAAGCTTTCCACAGTATTCGATCATACCACAACCACCTACATCATATCAGCAACAATATCAGCAACCAGCATTATCATCACAAGGTGACTCACATCAATTACCTTATGCTTCACAACCATACTCTCCTTATCAACCTCCAACAAATCCTGCCATCACTTACCAGCAACATGAGGTTCCTCAACCTTATTACTCACAACATGTGTAGCTCAACCAACACCAGTTTTCTACTGTGATGATGAGATTCCAGTTACTGAGTTCAGAGAAGGGGCTAATCCTACTGATATACTTGCACAAATGTCTGCTTACATCACTCAAGCTTTGAATAAAAGAGGTTACAGAGGACCATCTCCAACAAACAATCAGTTGAGGAATTCTTCTAACTCTCGTCAACAAGTTACAATCCAAGATGGCAGAGTTACTGTGCAACCATTTTAGGGGAGACCAAGTTCATCCAATACTGGTGCATGCCTATTTAACACTGCTAAAAGGGGAAATAACACTGGCAAAATGAAAATGATCATATGTTATAACTGCAAAGGGGAAGGACACTTGGCTCGAGAGTACAAGCAACCAAAGAGGAAGAGGGATGGCACATGGTTTCAGAAAAAGATATACTTGGTTAATGCTCAAGCACAAGGTCGAGAGCTCGATGAAGAGGAGTTAGCATTTCTAGCAGATCCAGGAGTAGCGGATACTAAAGGACTCACAATAGGTTTTACCAACAATGCATCATACCAATGCGATGATCTTGATGCATACGATTCAGACTGTGATGATCTTAACATCGCCAAAGCAGCTCTTATGGCAAATCTTTCACTTTATGAGGCTGATACAATCTCTGAGGTACCAAATACTACAAATGATACTAGTATTGTATCTTATCAAGTTGAGCAAGTGTCTGAGTATCTGGAACAGTCTCCGATGGTTAGTAATTCAAACGAGGAGACAAAAAATGATACAATATCAATGCAAGTCCCTATACTTTGAGTGAAACACAACCGGGAGCTATTACGTCTACAAATTTGTTTGCTCAATAAGATTTGGTTATGGTGTAAGCATGTATGCTTGGCCAAATGAATAATGCGGTCCCTGAAACCCTCGGTGTTAATTAGACATTATCTCTCGAGCTTGCTTTGTATAAGGAAAAGGTTAAAACCTTGGAATTAACTCTAGTGACCACTACCTTAACCAATCCTGAATTTGATAGGTTTAGGAAAGTCCAAATGGATAACTTACTAGAAATTAAAAGTTTAAGATCAAATCTTTCAAAAGAACTTAAAGAAAAAGAGTCAGTCGTTAATAATTTCGAAAAACTACAAACGGATTTCGAAATTATCGAGTCTAAAAGGGTTGAAACGGAAATTAAGGCGTCTGAGAAAGTTAAAAAGACTGAATTTTTGCTTTTAAAACAATACTCCGCGTCACGTCTAGTACACTTGTTTCATTCATCTTTTAAGGAATTTACTCTATCCCGTCTAATAGACCTGCCACCTAACCCGGGTTATGCAAAGCAAGCTATTAACCACAACCCGCGATTTTATGATGCAACAAAGCTAGGTTTGGTCTTAGACCCGATTGGTAATTCTAATGAATCTGAGAATTTGTCACTGCATGAAGAGAATCGGTCAAAAGTGATTTTTACATATCCTAAATATGATTATGAACAACTTAATGAAGAGAATGCAAAAACGGATTTTATAATTCGCTTTAATATACAAAGGGAATTTATCCATACACCAACTTACCTGTCTACTAGAGAAAACCTTATTATATTTCCTACACTTGTCAATCCGAATGAACCTAAGGAAACTCCAAAGGGTCTTCCACCGGCAAGTACAGTATTGCTAAGCTTGAAAGAGATTAGGAGATACCTTACCGGATTTGACAAGTTCATCAAGGAATGTACGACTTCAACGGCTCAAACCGCTGGAGAATGGGCTTTCGAACACATGAAAATGGTGTTTGAGAAAGAGATCATTTAGTTTGTAAACAATATTAAAGAGTGATTTCTAGATCTTGGGGATAATCTTAATTTCAAAATGGCTGAACTTCGAAAAGTTTTCTTTGAAATGGATGATGCTTATGAACAACATCTAATTGAGAAAGAAAAGATTTTGTCCGAATATGACCGATTCTTGGAACATGTAGTGTCTCTCGATGTGATGCAAGTTGTTACTATTGAATGTGCTTTTGAGATTACATCTGCTATGAATAAATGTGATGATGTGCATGATCTCTCTGTGAATATTATTGAACCTGTAAAAAACGTGGATAATCATTCTTGTCACGAATCTAACACTGAATGTTTAAAGCTCCAAGATTTTTATAACTCACTTTCAAAATGTTTTGATGAGCTTCAACAACATTGTATATCTCTTGAAATTGAAAATCAATCTAAAAATGAAACTCTTTCAAAAACAAATGATTGTGAAAACACCGTTGAGACGAGTGACAAGATGATTCAGGTGGTTCAGGAATTAGAGGAAGAAATCATGAGACTTAAGAGAGAGTCATTAAAAGAGAAAGTGGAACTAGAGGCCGTAGAGATTTAAAACCATAACCTAGAAAATATAATTACTTCTATGCTAGGAGAGTTTGATAAAGTAAAGCAGGGTTTTTCACATATTTATGGTTCATTAGAAGAACGCTTCGCTTTTAATGCGCCAGAGCAAAAGCCACTTGTTGACAAACTGAACCAAAAGTGTGAGGAAATATGTGACTTAAATATGCATCTCATAGACAAAAACATGGTTTTGGCTGAGTTAAAGGAGACACCTCAACTCAAAGGACAAGAAGTTGTTGATAACCCAGCTATAATTTCTACACCGTCTTCTAGTACTCCAAAAAAGGTGGTGATCACTAAGAACCCGTACCATAAGAACAATCCTCTATCATATAAGCTTTATATGGAGCATGCAATTAAGCATGCGGATCTTGCTAGGGATGTTGTAGATGATCTCTATGAACTAGATCCCTCAAATAGTCACTATTACTCTGCTCATGCTTACATTGAGAAGGTACAACAATGCTTAGAGCATTTGACTTACATAGGACAACCGGGTTCTGCACCACCTAAACAACAAACCCCCACCATTGCCATAACTCTATTCAATAAGACCCCAGGAGCTAAGCCTGTTTTAAACACACCCATCAAGGGTAAATCAAAATCTGTCACTAATGTTCCCTTGGCTTCTACAGGAGTAATTGTGTCTAATAAGGCTAAAGGATCTCAAGACAATAAAGATACGGTCAAGCCTTCCACTAGTAGGACTGCGAAGAAGAAAGTAGAAGTTCACCCTAGGAATGTTATTTCAGTTTTAAATAAAAAGAATCATGTAGCTAAGACAAAAGGTTCTGCCTCTATGCAGAAGCCTAAGCAAAATGTAAATTCTAAATTGAGATGTTGGAATTGTAATGAATGCATGTTTTATCAGCGTCATGATTTATGCCTTGTTGATCATGTGAATGAAATGTATGCCATTAGGAACAATCTTGAATGGATTCCAACGGGGAAGAAATTCACCCAAGTTAGTTGGCAATGGAAACCCACTAGTAGGACCTTTACTACAAATGGAACTAAGTGCCCTTTAACTAGGATCACATCCACTGAAGTTAGGTCTCAGCGTCCTTTAACTAGGAACTCCAACACTAAGAAATGGAAAAAGCGCCCTTTAACTAGGTCTGCGTCCACTATTGTGCCTACCAGTGAAGAAGTACCTCAGGTTATTAGACAACTAGAATCTAAGCCAGCATCTAGGAAGCAAATTTGGAAGCCTAAGAATTCTTCTGATAGCAAATCTAAGATAAATATATTTGTACCTGCTAACACAGAGGAACATTTAGATTCCAATTCATTGTCTTCGTCTGGTGATATTTTCAGGTGGTCCAAATCATCCTCTGGTACTTGGACTCTGGATACTCAAAGAATATGACCGGAGATCGCTCGATGCTCGGAAATTTCGTCAGCAAGTTTCTAGGCACAGTTAAATTTGGCAACGACCATATTGCGAAGATCATGGGTTATGGTGAATATCAAAATTGGAATGTTACGATTTCAAGGGTGTATTACGTGGAGGGACTTGGTCACAACTTATTCTCAGTGGGACAATTTTGCTATTCAAACCTTGAGGTTGCTTTTCGACAACATACTTGCTTCATTCGTGATCTTGCAGGAAATGATTTGTTAAAAGGTTCTCGAGGGGATAATCTCTACACACTGTCCATTCAAAACTTGATGGCCGCCTCTCCTGTATGCCTTCTCTCCAAAGCATCCAAGACCAAGTCATGGTTGTGGCATCGCCGGTTATCTCATCTTAACTTTGATGCTATTAACCATTTGGCTAAAAACAAGCTTGTTCGTGGTCTTCTAAAACTTAAGTTCGACAAGGATCATTTATGTTCCGCGTGTTCTTTGGGGAAAAGCACCAAGAAATCATACAAACCTAAAGTTGAAGACACCAACCAAGAACCACTATATCTTTTGCACATGGATCTTTGTCGGCCAATGCGTACGGCTAGTGCGAGTGGTAGAAAATACATCCTCGTCATGGTGGATGATTTCTCAAGGTTTACATGGGTAAAGTTCTTAGCAACCAAGGATCAAGTACCAGCATATATTATTACTTTTCTGAAGATGATCCAAGTGCGTCTTAATGCTACTATTCGCCGCATTC
The DNA here is from genome assembly GCA_025667525.1 of Glebionis coronaria. Classification (NCBI taxonomy): domain Eukaryota; kingdom Viridiplantae; phylum Streptophyta; class Magnoliopsida; order Asterales; family Asteraceae; genus Glebionis; species Glebionis coronaria. Next base: position 342,228,524 of record CM046880.1, on the reverse strand, counting down.
GAACTGATAATAGAACTGAGTTCGTTAATCAGACTCTACGAGATTATTATGAAGAGGTTGGTATTTCACATGAAACATCAGTTGCTCGCACTCCACAACAAAACGGTGTCGTGGAAAACGTAACCGTACACTTATGGAAGCTGTTAGAACTATGTTAATTTATGCGAATGCTCCTTTATACTTATGGGCTGAAGCAGTGGCAACAACATGTTATACCCAAAACCGCTCAATCATTTGTAAACTCCATGGAAAAACTTCATATGAGCTACTTCATGGACATAAACTCGATATTTCATCTTTTCATGTGTTTGGGGCACTGTGTTATCCAAATACTAATAGTGAGAATTTGGGCAAACTTCAATTGAAGGTTGATATTGGAATTTTCATTGGTTACTCACCCGCAAAGAAAGCTTTCCGAATTTATAACCGTCGTCTTGGCAAGATAGTAGAAACTTTAGATGCCGATTTTGATGAGCTGACAGCGATGGCTTTTGAGCAACACAACCCGCACTTCATGAGATGGGAACCGGTACGATTAGTTCCGGATTAACTCCCAACAATCCTACTTCTCCATCATCTATACCACCTAAAAGGCCCGAGTGGGATGAGTTATTTCAACCTATGTTTGACGAATTCTTTGATCCCCCAAGTGATGATTCTCCAGCACCTGCAGCAGTAGCTCCGATTCTCGAAGTTGTTGCTCAAGATAATGGAAATCAGTCCGATGCATCTACTGTCACTATTGAACCAGATGCACCATCCCCCAACAATTCTCAAACCACACCCGAATCATCACCCCCACTCGCTCCTAATGATGTTGAAGAGGATTACTATGATCACGATTTGGAACTTGCTCACCTACAAGAGCTTCCATTCTTTGGTTCACAAATACCCGAAAACCCTAACGGTGCGTCTAACTCAGAGGAAGCTCCAGCAATCGTTTACTCCAGACCACCACAGATTGAAAGTCACAACACTAAATGGACAAAGGATCACCCAATCCGCAATATTATTGGTGACATCGATCGACCAGTCTTGAGACGTCATCAACTACAAGAGCACGCATTATATTACTTCTTTGATGCGTTTCTCTGCGAGAAGGAACCTGCATCTTGACAACAATCCATGCAACAATCATCATGTATTAAAGTCATGCAAGAGGAACTTAATGAATTTCAACGCCTTGAAGTATGGGAATTAGTTCCTCTACCCGACAACATTGACATCCTTACATTGTTGTAGGTATATAAGGTTAAACTCGGTGAGTTAGGTGGAGTGTTAAAGAACAAAGCTAGATTGGTTGCTCGAGGTTACAAACAAGCTTTTGGTATTGACTTTGAAGAATCATTTGCTCCTGTTGCACGATTGGAGGCGATTAGACTATTCCTTGCTTATGCTGCTCACATGAATATGATCGTCTACCAAATGGATGTCAAGACGGCATTTCTTAATGGTGAATTAAGGGAAGATGTCTACGTAAGCCAGCCGAATGGATTCGTCAACTCGGAGTATCCTAATCACGTGTACAAGCTCAAAAAGGCTCTTTATGGGTTGAAACAAGCTCCACGCGCGTGGTACGATCTCCTATCGTCCAATCTCATCTCGGAAGGCTTCTCCAAAGGAAAAGTGGACCCCACGCTGTTCATTCTCAAGGAGGACAACGACACGATACTAGTACAAATTTATGTTGACGATATAATATTTGCTGCCACTACTCAAAGATTGTCTGACCATTTTGAGAAAATAATGTCCACACGCTTTAAGATGACGATGATGGGAAAATTTTCATTTTTATTAGGGTTGCAAATTTCTCAAAATCCTAGAGGCTTCTTTATTAATCAATCCAAATATGCTCTTGAATCACTGAAAAAGTATCATTTTGAAAACTGTGACCCCGTGGATACTCCAATGATGGAGAGATCCAAGTTAGATGAGGATAGGGATGGGATTGTTGTCGATCCTAAACTTTACCGTAGAATGATCGACACCCTTCTCTATCTGACTGCTAGCAGGCCTGATTTACAATTTGCTATATGCATGTATGCCCGGTATCAGGCTCGGCCTACCGAAAAGCACTTACATTTTGTGAAAAGGATCTTTCGATATCTTAAAGGAACACTTAATCGTGGTCTGTGGTATCCGAAGGATTCCTCTATTGCACTAATATCATATGCAGATGCGGATTATGCTGGGTGTCAAGATACTCGACGTAACACTTCTAGCAGTGTGCAACTTCTTGGAGATAGACTGACTAGTTGGGCATCCAAAAGGCAGAAAAGCGCTGCGATATCAAGTACAGAGGATGAATACATTTCTATGTCCGGTTGTTGTGCTCAAGTTCTTTGGATGAGATCACAATTAACTTACTACGGTCTTGGATTTAACAAAATCCCGATGTACTGTGACAACAAAAGCGCCATTGCTCTTTGCTGCAACTACGTTCAACACTCCCGGGCGAAGCACATTGATATACGCTACCACTTTATCAAAGAGCAAGTTGAAAATGGAGTAATCGAGCTGTATTTTGTCAACACTGAGTATCAGCTGGCGGATATATTCACAAAGGCCTTAGATCGAGGACGTATCGAGTTTTTGATCGAAAAGTTGGGCATGAAATCATTCTCACCGGCGACTATTAAGGAGTTGGTAGAAGAATCCGCAGAATAGTGGTGGTAAACTATTTCAGAGTGTCCTTTTATCGTGATCGTGTATATTATCGTATATATATAAACCACAAAAAGAAAAATACAAAAATATAAAACATACAAAAACCATAAAAATTATAAGATCAAGAAAATCCAAAAATATTTTTCATTTTTAAATCGGGCATGTCTTTTAGTACGGTAATATTTACGGCCTTAGAAATGTCGATTAATATTGACACGGCGCCATAAATAGAGTCCGTATGAAAGTTGTAAATATTTGAAAACATGCCCATATGGCTTGTAGTTATTTCTGACTTCAACTCGCTTTTCGCATTAAAGTCACGTATTTTTTTTGAAAACGTTGGCTCACAACGGGAATTAATTTTCTCGGGCAAGGTTTACTTTAAAACCTTGTAAGGGATCAAGTTTACTTTATAACTTGGTCTAACACAAATTAGTGTACGCTTCAGTGCACTTATTTGGTTTGAATAAGAGAAATCTTATTGCCACCAGAATCGTTTCATAAAATCAACTAAATGAAAAAGGTCTTCATGGATATTTGTCTCTTTAAAACAATGACTACAGCTCTTTCAATAGAAAACAGGTCAGTATTTAAGGGGGAGCAAATATCAAATCATTTTGGAATTGAATTGGTCTTCAAAAAGTATTTTCAGAAAAATGCAACACGATGTATGGTTTTTCTTTACGTGCTATGTGTGCCTTATGAGGAAATTGAATTGACCTTAGGTTATATTATATGCCTTAAGTCATAACGATAGAAAAGTTAGTAGTGTGTTCGTGTCACACCCCACCATGGCGGAATATTGGGCGCGACGTATGGATATCATCACAACAACAGCGTGTCTATAGAGAGAACTAAATGAAATTGAAATATCATAGATGGCGACACAAATGTCGTGACAATATCTCAACAATGCAGGCGTCTAGGTAAGTAGGTAACAGGCCTACCTCTTACCAAAGACATACAAATAAACAAACATCAAACATACAGGTACCACAAAGTTCACTTAATCAAAACACAAAATAAAATCTAAGAGGAAAGGGATTCCTCCGAATGCAATCCTAGCAGCCTCTATACTCTAGCCACTTCTAACATCATCTTGCACAACTACCTCACCTGAAAATGACACTAAAATCTGTCAACATAAAGTTGGTGAGAACATAGGTTTAAGTTATCTAGAACATCATAAGAAACCTTGACATCCGCTGTAAATAAGTTGAAGAAAAACAATTTATAGTAATGGACCATAATGTGATAATCATGCTACATGCATCCACAACAAAACTCAAGCCAAGTACCAATCACATCTACAATTCACAAAGCACATTATAACAATCAAGAAGTATCCCGTCACACGCACAAGAACACACCACACTATCCGGATCTTTCCCACACCACCTGCGGAAGATGAACTATATCCCCGTCGAGATATCTTGCCTCCAAAGAGACGATGCACAAGTACTCAGGACGGATCGTGCCCCACGCTCCACACACATCACAACTGGTCCCATAGACGCCCATACATCTATGTACCAAAGCCAATCACAATCCAAACAAGATTCACATAGCAGAACACGTACCAAAGCACATATGAGAACACATAAGCACGCAAGTCACACAATAACACATTTATGTCCACACATTTTATAACATAGTACTAAATCATGTTAAAGAACATTACAAGTGTCATCTCCATCCCATACTGGAAAAAAAACATTTAAAAACGTAGTAAAATGGGACCATGAACTCACCTGATTGCTTCTCCAAAGTCCTCGCACTAGCAACAAACTAACAAACCAAAAACACGCAATCAATACATGAACCAATCACTAAGATGGCTCATCAACCTATGATGGACATCTAATCTATTCCCGTATAATTACCTCATTGTTAAGCTCTAATCACCCCATTACCCTTCCTTAACAAGTCCTTAACTTGGTTAAGTTTAATAACTATCCCGTTCATATTTTACACAAAACAGTCCCAATTTTAGGTCTCAAAACTTTAAGTCAAACGTCCACTTAAACATACCCATGGTTTCTATAAAAGGAATATTCATACCCTTACATATGTTGGCTAACACCTCCCACTTGCCCTAACGTTAAAGCTACTGTTAAGGCCCTGATATATATATATATATATATATATATATATATATATATATATATATATATATATATATATATATATATATATATACTTTTGTCATTCCGGTTTTCCTGATTTTAAACGTATGAAAAGTTCATTACCATTAGAGTGTCTTACCCTAAACCACAATCTTAGCCCAAGTGCAGATCCTTATTACAATATATAAACCATCTCTCATGTTCGTGAGAAGATCCCAATGCAACCCTAAGTACCCCAAACAACCCAAAACTTAAAAAGAAAACAGGCTGAATTTAAAACTGTTTTGACCTCCGACTGTTGTAACCTGTTTTTGACCCCCTTCCCAACCTCCAATTTAGTTCTAGTTTCTTGCATTGGAAAGCCACTTCAAATACCTTTTCAGGGGTATGTGTATCGTAAGATAAGAGTTTGTAGAACTCCCAATATGATCAAAACAATTGACTCAAAAATCTGCCCAGTTTTTAAAAACGGGTTTAACAAAATCAACCACATTAATTAACCCTAATTCCTCTAATTACAAGCCCTAACCCATGTAATCATTATATTATGATTAATACAACATTAATTTACTGTTTTTTTATTAAACCCTAACCCTAATCCATCATAAGAATGATTAATTTAAACATAAAAACAATTAAATTGAAAAGGGTTATGAAGATTTACCTTTGATTTATGAAAACCCCAAAATTTTATGAAGAACCCTAATTTTTTATATAACTCACGAATTTCCTTTATCTCCAGGAGAAAAATAATGAATTTGGTTTAGTATATACATTATATAGGGTATGGGTGAATCCTAGTCCAACCCAAAGCCCACTTACCATAAATCTTTTCTTTTTTTCCTTTTTTTTCTCTTCTAAACCGACCTAAACACCATAAAATTCGTTTTTTTTCTTTATTTTATTATTAATAAATATCTTATTAATATTACCTTAATTTTCCTTAATTTATTTCAGCTCCTAAAGCCTCCAAAACCTCAAAACCGTAAAACTAGTCAGTTTTTACGCGTTTTACCGTAAAAGACGTAAAATATACACTTTTAAAAAAAATATCAAATTCTTAAATAAACTTTATAACTAAGTCCTAAATGACTTAAAACCATCCCGAAAAATATTCTTTTGGATAATTACCTCACCCGAGACCTCTAAACGCTAAACCGTAAATCCAAAAAAAAAATACTATTACTATAATACTTATACGTATACGTAAACACTACAATATCACCATTTTCATTTCATAGTCACCACTTGTGAGCTCATGAACATGAAATAACCGTTCCTCAATTTACTTATGAATACTCTATACTCATAAACGATAACCACACCAACCTCGTTCACACAAAATAAACACGTAAACACACAATTCAAGTAAGCACACATAAAATAACCTAAAAGTAAGACCAAGTGACAAACCCAAAACCACGGTTGTCACATCACTCCCTCCTAATAGAAATCTCGTCCCGAGATTTACTCCCAAACTCAAACTTATTCTCAGCAAACAAACGAGGATACATATCCTTGATAAAACCTTCACGTTCAAAAGTGAACTCAGTTTACACGAAAATAATCTCAACCAACAACACATGAGCCTTAACCGTCCGCGAGGAAACTTATCAAAATCATAAATCAAAACTCATCAAAATATAACCACGTATAATAAGGTCTAAAGAACTCTCAAATTCTTTCCCAACTCATTTCTATGTTAACCCTCCAAGTGTTCATTACCGAAATATACCCAAAACACGAGTTTAAACCATGTTGTCCGAAAATTAACCTTGAACTCAACACTTGTACAATTAATTCGACCAAGCTACTGACTTCCAATTACGAAACTTTCTGAATATTTGAAAAGTATGTTCCGAGTACATAATTTTAGGCTTTTGAATCACCCAAAAACCTTTAAAAACGAATAAGTTATGACCAAAACGATTTTTCTCAAAATCTGCCTAGGCATTAGCGATAATTTCTAACAGTTAGCGACATATTTTGACAGTTTAGCGACAGTTTCTGCCTACTCCGATTTATACAAAAAAAAAACGATTTTTAAACCCTAAAACCCCCCATTAATTACCAAAACTAGAACCTAATTTATTTTAATTCCAGAAAATTAAAACTCTATTAATTACATGATTTTAACATATTTCACTAAATAAGAACAAAATTTTTAACTTAAGAACAATAACTTTAGGTGATCAAAACCAAAATATTTTAAAATAACCGAGTCATGCTTATATGTTAAAGATTTTATATTCCACCTTATTTGAAACATGATCCCGACACTTCCTTATTTCATCGACTACCAACAATATTTTTTTCAATTTGCAAGTTCTTTTTTTTTACCATGTATAACTCTAAACAAAAGACATCGTTACCCCAAAAAGAAATCTCCACCATCTCAAAATCCTTCACGCCAAAAGTACCGTACAAACAAACACGTGAAATGAGGACCCGAGCAATGCGCTACTACAGAAGTTGAACATCTCAAAAAGAAACGAGGCTAACAACCATCCCAAGAATACAACCGGTAAGTAGAAAATAATTTTACATACATAGGCATAAGCGTACATACACTCAAATCCATTTAACATATACTATACAAGCATGTATTAACTCTCTTTCATGTAATCATACTTGAAAGTCCAATGGTGTTGTGGCACATATATAATTATGTAGGCCTCCATAATTATACATGTTCCCTTTCACCAATGTACTCCCTCCTATGATGACACTTATAAGAAATTAATACTACACATAACACATAGTCCAACAACTCACAAGCACATAACCACACAAGATAAGATCCAAAACCCCATGTATTAAAATAACATAGCCAATGCACGAAACACATAAACTCGTAGTCCAGCTGAACCAGCATAGACAAAATTCAAAATGTATAAAGAACATGAAAACATAATTAAGCGAAATCCAACAATGACTAGCGTATACGACCATGGTTCCACCCGCACTAATCAAAACTCGTAAAGAAAATAACATGTAGTTAAGTATGAACCATAGTAGTTCATAACCTAACAAATACTACAAAAATAATATTCTAACACATCAATTACTATAAAATGCACACATACTCCTATGACGCCTATATGCAGGGACCCTTAAGCTATAGACTAGGCTACACGACTAGGCAACCTAATTCTCTATAACCATTGTCTCTGATACCATTCTGTCACACCCCACCATGGCGGAATATGGGGCGCGACGTATGGATATCATCACAACAACAGCGTGTCTATAGAGAGAACTAAATGAAATTGAAATATCATAGATGGCGACACAAATGTCGTGACAATATCTCAACAATGCAGGCGTCTAGGTAAGTAGGTAACAGGCCTACCTCTTACCAAAGACATACAAATAAACAAACATCAAACATACAGGTACCACAAAGTTCACTTAATCAAAACACAAAATAAAATCTAAGACGAAAGGGATTCCTCCGAATGCAATCCTAGCAGCCTCTATACTCTAGCCACTTCTAACATCATCTTGCACAACTACCTCACCTGAAAATGACACTAAAATCTGTCAACATAAAGTTGGTGAGAACATAGGTTTAAGTTATCTAGAACATCATAAGAAACCTTGACATCCGCTGTAAATAAGTTGAAGAAAAACAATTTATAGTAATGGACCATAATGTGATAATCATGCTACATGCATCCACAACAAAACTCAAGCCAAGTACCAATCACATCTACAATTCACAAAGCACATTATAACAATCAAGAAGTATCCCGTCACACGCACAAGAACACACCACACTATCCGGATCTTTCCCACACCACCTGTGGAAGATGAACTATATCCCCGTCGAGATATCTTGCCTCCGAAGAGACGATGCACAAGTACTCAGGACGGATCGTGCCCCACGCTCCACACACATCACAACTGGTCCCATAGACGCCCATACATCTATGTACCAAAGCCAATCACAATCCAAACAAGATTCACATAGCAGAACACGTACCAAAGCACATATGAGAACACATAAGCACGCAAGTCACACAATAACACATTTATGTCCACACATTTTATAACATAGTACTAAATCATGTTAAAGAACATTACAAGTGTCATCTCCATCCCATACTGGAAAAAAAAAACATTTAAAAACGTAGTAAAATGGGACTATGAACTCACCTGATTGCTTCTCCAAAGTCCTCGCACTAGCAACAAACTAACAAACCAAAAACACGCAATCAATACATGAACCAATCACTAAGATGGCTCATCAACCTATGATGGACATCTAATCTATTCCCGTATAATTACCTCATTTTTAAGCTCTAATTACCCCATTACCCTTCCTTAACAAGTCCTTAACTTGGTTAAGTTTAATAACTATCCCGTTCATATTTTACACAAAACAGTCCCAATTTTAGGTCTCAAAACTTTAAGTCAAACGTCCACTTAAACATACCCATGGTTTCTGTAAAAGGAATATTCATACCCTTATATATGTTGGCTAACACCTCCCACTTGCTCTAACCTTAAAGCTACTGTTAAGTCCCTGATATATATATATATATACTTTTGTCATTCCAGTTTTCCTGATTTTAAACGTATGAAAAGTTCATTGCCATTAGAGGGTCTTACCCTAAACCACAATCTTAGACCAAGTGCAGATCCTTATTACAATATATAAACCATCTCTCATGTTCGTGAGAAGATCCCAATGTAACCCTAAGTACCCCAAACAACCCAAAACTTAAAAAGAAAACAGGCTGAATTTAAAACTGTTTTGACCTCCGACTGTTGTAACCTGTTTTTGACCCCCTTCCCTACCTCCAATTTAGTTCTAGTTTCTTGCATTGGAAAGCCACTTCAAATACCTTTTCAGGGGTATGTGGATCGTAAGATAAGAGTTTGTAGAACTCCCAATATGATCAAAACAATTGACTCAAAAATCTGCCCAGTTTTTAAAAACGGGTTTAACAAAATCAACCACATTAATTAACCCTAATTCCTCTAATTACAAGCGCTAACCCATGTAATCATTATATTATGATTAATACAACATTAATTTACTGTTTTTTTTTATTAAACCCTAACCCTAATCCATCATAAGAATGATTAATTTAAACATAAAAACAATTAAATTGAAAAGGGTTATGAAGATTTACCTTTGATTTATGAAAACCCCAAAATTTTATGAAGAACCCTAATTTTTTTATATAACTCACGAATTTCCTTTATCTCCAGGAGAAAAATAATGAATTTGGTTTAGTATATACATTATATAGGGTATGGGTGAATCCTAGTCCAACCCAAAGCCCACTTACCATAAATCTTTTTTTTTTTCCTTTTTTTCTCTTCTAAACCGACCTAAACACCATAAAATTCGTTTTTTTCTTTATTTTATTATTAATAAATATCTTATTAATATTACCTTAATTTTCCTTAATTTATTTCAGCTCCTAAAGCCTCCAAAACCTCAAAACCGTAAAACTAGTCAGTTTTTACGCGTTTTACCGTAAAAGACGTAAAATATACACTTTTAAAAAAAATATCAAATTCTTAAATAAACTTTATAACTAAGTCCTAAATGACTTAAAACCATCCCAAAAAATATTCTTTTGGATAATTACCTCACCCGAGACCTCTAAACGCTAAACCGTAAATCCAAAAAAAATACTATTACTATAATACTTATACGTATACGTAAACACTACAATATCACCATTTTCATTTCATAGTCACCACTTGTGAGCTCATGAACATGAAATAACCGTTCCTCAATTTACTTATGAGTACTCTATACTCATAAACGATAACCACACCAACCTCGTTCACACAAAATAAACACGTAAACACACAATTCAAGTAAGCACACATAAAATAACCTAAAAGTAAGACCAAGTGACAAACCCAAAACCACGGTTGTCACAGTTCGTGTTACCAAATTAAGATAATTCGGGGATACAAGTGTTGTTAACTTATTTTTACAAGTTTTATATACACTTGTTAACCTAAGGGGGGCCAATTTTGCAATTCTTGCAAATTGGTTTGAAAAATTGACCAAAGTCAAATATAACCCCTTCCCCTGTTTTTCCCTTTTGTCTCAAACACACACACAAGTATACTCTTTGCCGCCATTTACACAGTTTGACCATACCTTCGTTTTTATTATGCTGAATCTGCCATAACATCTAGGTATTCTTCATCATTAGTGCTCTCCATGATTTTTTATTGCTTAACGAGTCCTATGTATCGATTACCAGATTAGGGTTTCATTTTGATGTGTGCTTAAAAAGTGAAATTGATAGAGGGGAAATGATTGTATTGCTATTATGAACATTGGTCTTAATCAGTTTTGCTTGAAACATAGTCTATGTCCCGTAATCGAATGATCAAACGTTGCATCGTAATCTTCGTCCCAGATTGCGATGACTTTCTTGCCCTTGTATTGAGATGACCAGATTGCGATGACTTCATTGCAATGAGTTATTGCGATGACTTATTGCGATGACTTCATTGCGATGAGTTATTGCGATGACTCCATTACGATGGGTTATTGCGATGACTCATTATGATGACATTCCGATGATTCATTACGATGACATTCCAATAACCATATTGCGATGACATTCCGACGACCACATTGTGATGATGACATTCCAATGAAATAAATTAGTATTCCAATGTACTTTAATATTGCGATAGGTGGAACTTATAGACACATTGCTAGATTAAGAGTTGTGAAACATAAAAAATTCTAAGTGTAGTTTCTTCTCAATGTGTTATAATAACAAATACATCACTTCGAATAAAATGTATGCGGTATACTGTCATGTATTTAGGTGATAATCTGAATGTCTGATTGTATTTCCTATGAACTATGTCTGTTATATTGTAATATGTGGTGGCATTTGTTGTGATATTTACATGGATTATGAGATATATATATGTGTATATATATCAATTATGTCTGTGCTATCTAAAGCATGAATATGTCGATCACCGAAGAACAACAACTACAACTTGATCTTACACTTGTTCCACTCAGTGCCCGGCTGCCACCTGCAGAGAACAATTATCATCTGAAAGACGACTTTGATCCATCTCTTGCAGCCTTCAAAGTCGCAATGGATATACTAGACATGTCATCGATAAAGGATGCCTTACGAGCTACTGCATCAGTTCCTGAAGTTTATATGCACGAGTTTTGGTCAATTATGACTATCTCACAGGACATACAACTCTCAAAGAAGAATATCACCTTTATGCTCAATAACAGGGAAATGATGCTTGAGTTAAGTCACGTTCGGCAATTATTCAAGTTTCCTAGGTTAGCAAGAGGAGAAAAGTATGTCCTAACCCAGAGACAGATGAAGTGCTTAGAGTACTTAGAGCTCTGAACTATGAGGGTGAAATTGTTAATTTATCTCAGTTTAACACCTCACACATCGGGCAACCATGGAAAGCAATTGTTACTATCATTGTCAAGTGCTTAACTTCAAAAGTTCATGGATCAGACGTAATGAGACCCCCTCAGGCTCATATATTTTGGGGACTTTACACTAGAGCTAAAGTGGATTACGCACTATTACTTTGGGAAGAATTCTACTATCAATTCATAGGCACCAAGAAGAAGTCTTCGCATCTTCTATTTCCACGGTTCACAAAGCTCATAATCAATCATTTCATGAAGAGTGACCCAGCCATTTATACTCATGGGAATTTCTTCTACCATACCCAAGATAGAGACTATGTGCTGGACACTATGTCTGCTGATAATCATTCTACTAAGTGCTCACTCCGTCCAGCTCTAGTGCCTAATGTACTAATCAATGAAGGGATTAAGGACAGTGAACCATACAAAAGGATGCTCAGAGACATTGAAGCACAAATGAAAAGAGCAAACGCCGATCCTTCTGATCAGCAAACCGGTAAAACGGAAGAAACGGACAGCCAAGCGTCAAAAGACTTCCTCATCTAAAGTTAAAAGCAAAGGGAAAGAGAAACTTTATGATGAAAATGACGAAGAAGTAAATGAGATGATCAGAACTGATGACGAAGAGGAAGAGCAACAACTGATAAGAAAGGCAAATAAGCCAAAGAAAACCAAAGGTAAAGAAAAACGTGTAGATGAAGATGAACCAGTTCAAGAAACTATCTCTTGATAGGTGTGTAAACACCCATCTTTTCTAACACTTAGTTACGATGAAAACCGGACCAAAACGTGTATTTTATGTCTTTTATGTCGGAATTATGCGTGGTTTGTGTTTTTGTTGTGATTTAGGACGAAAAGGTGAAAAGTGGAGAAAACACGGGAATTCACGGGCATTTACGGACTTTTATTGAAGAAAAGGATGAAAGACTAAGTCAAGAAGTCAAAAGTGGATAAAGAACGGAAGTCCAAGACCAATTCTGAAGATTTATCGAAGAAAAAGTCAAAAGACGAAAGTTTACTTAAAGCCGAGGAACTCAAGTCTTATTTATCGAAGAATTAAAAGACGAGTCGAAAGAAATCCCAAGCCAAAAGTCATCACATTCCAAGATTAACAAAAAGATTAAGAAAGAAGGACTTGATGGTGCAATTAACAAGAAAGGAAGGAGAGAGGAAGCTTCCCCTAACCACTCCCTAATCACCTATATAAACCCTCATTTTCATTCATTTACTCTTGTTGACTAATCGTGACAATTAGTTCTTCCATGGTTGGTGGCTTGACAAACCATTCTTCCACTTTCATTTATGCACATTTAATTACTTGCACATTTAAATACATGTTTTGCACCTTTAATTACTTTTAATTTCAAGTAAGTGTTTCTTTTTAATTTCTTGCACCTTTACTTTATATTGTTCATCTTCTTCTACCTTTCTTTGATTTACACGTTTTTAACTTGTTAATTTGTTTAAAGATTTGATTTTTATGCTTTTGATTGTTTTAAACCTTTTAATTTCCTAGCTTATTTGATTTATTTTCAAGTTTATATAGTTTTTATAAAAGTTATTTTTGTATAAAAGTTGTTTTTCTTAAAGTTTATCTTTTTAGTGTCTTAAAAGTTTTTAACTTTCAGTTTTATAACTTATTTTTACACAGTTTTAGCTAAGTTTTTCGTCTAGTGCTTATTAGGATTATAGCTTATTTACTTAGCTTATTTTTAGAATTCTTTTCCGTATTCCGATTGGTATCAATCGGAAAGGGGTTTATCTTTCCGATTGGCAAGATCAGAAAAGGGTTTGACATTCCTATCTATCATTCCGATTGGGGGAATTCCTATCATTATTCCGATTGGTGAATTGGCCTGGTATTCCGATCAGGGAGGGACTTGAGGTATTCCGATCAAGGTAAGGTGACATATTCCGATTGGTACCAGTATGTTCATTCCGATTGAGGTGTAGTTTGGTATTCCGATTGGGTGAGGTGACAGCTATTCCGATCGTGGGTTCCGATTGACATTCCGACCAGCGTCTTTCCCATATTCCGATCAAAGTGTTTGGTTATTCCGATTGGGTGAGTGACAACATTCCGATTGGGGGTAAGCCATCAGTCCGATTGAGGTGATTGTGCACCGATCAGAATATATTCCGATTGGGCTATATTTTAGTGTTTTGTCTTGTTTTATTTTTACGTTATCATTTTCTATACTTGTCTAATTTTAATTTCCGTCACACTTTAATTTTTAAGTCATTTTAATTAAGTTACTTTTCGTCACATTTTTTTTAATATCGCACCCTTTTGTTTAATTAGACTTAGATTTATTTTCTCGCACTTTACTAATACTTGCCCTTTACTTTAACGACATTTACTTTTAAGTCTTTGCACATTTAAATTTAAAAACCAACCAAAAATATTTGTTTCCACCAAAATCAACTGAGTCACATAGAGAACCTAGATCAATTCGATTAGACCAACACAACGAACTTCAACGATCTTTAATCTTTTTAACCAGAGTAAAAACCAATTATCAAATGGCGCCGCTGCCGGCTCTTTTCGTAAAGATCAACAGTTTTCTGTGAGAGACACGTTGCTTTTTGGGATCCGTTCACTTGTGAACGTTATTTTTCTTGCTTAAAAAAATTCAAAAATCATAAAAAATTAAAAATTGATAAAAAACCATAAAAATTAAAAATTTCAAAAATCCAAAAAGATTTTATCTTTATTGTGTATATATATTGTCTTTGTGTTTGGTTTTGTTTTCTTTTGCATTTTCAGGTGTATGCGTACTAGATCTTCTAATTATCAAGAGCCCGAGCCTCAAGAAGATTTAGATATGGCAGGTGTTAACAACAATAATCAAATACCGCACCTCAATAATAATAATAATAACAACAATGCTCCTCCACAGCCCGATCTTCGGACCATGGAGGAACTTTGTCAACCAACAATGTTTGGACGAGGAGGACCGATTGCGCCGATGCAAATCAACGCTCCTGAGTTTTCGTTGAAGCACCACATGATTCAGCAAGTGCAAACAAACCCATTTAGAGGATTGCCTGATGATGATGCCAACAAACACCTCGACAAGTTCATTACTATCACTCAGAGCATGAAGTTGGCTGGTGCCACAATGGATGAGCTTCGCCTACAACTCTTTCCACACACTCTATTACATCATGCCGAGAAATGGTTTGATCGTCTCCCGAAGAATTCTATTCATACTTGGGATGACATGACTCAACGCTTTTTGTCGCGCTACTTTCCACCATCCATGGTCACAAGCCTTCGCAATCAGATCAGCGGTTTCATGCAAGACCCTGATGAATCTCTTTTTGATGCTTGGGAGAGATATAATGTCTTGATCGATCGATGTCCAAACCACAACATGCTTCCGGTCACCTTGATCGATACTTTCTACAACGGTTTGACTTTTCGAGATCGTGATACGATTAATGCAGCCGCCGGTGGCACATTCATGAAAAGGAGACCCGAGGAGTGTAGAGAGTTAATTGAGAACATGACTACTCACCACAAGAACTGGGATTCCTCTGCATCTTCTAGGAACAACCCGAGAGTCAATGTTTCCTCAACCTCAGCAAACCCTGAGATGACCGAACTCACCCGCATGATGACTGAAATGAGCAAAAGTATTACGCTTCTCGCTTCAAATCAACAACAACAACAAGTTAAAGCGGTTGCTAATCCTTGTGAAACATGTGGCGGTCCTCACTCATACACCGATTGTCCTTCAACACAAGGAAATCCGGAAAATGTGTATGCAGCTTATGGTAATTATTCACCGGAAAATTACCAAGCTCGACCTCAAGGGGATAGAAATCTGCTAAGCTACCGATCCAACAATTACCTTTCACCCGGTTTTTCTCCTCAAAACCAAAACCCCGCCAACACCTACACTAGAAGCAACCAAATCCCACCAAGAGCTTCTAATCCTTATCACCCACCCACCCAACAAAACCCACCCATTAATCCCGATGTTGAGGCCATCATGAGAACCCAAGGTGAGCAAATCAAGAACTTGCAGAGCCAAATTATCAATCTGAAAGGAGATATCACAAAGCAAGGAAATGAGATAAGATCCGAGCTTCGAAATGATATTCAATCCTCCTTCAGCAATCAAACCAATGATTTGAAGAATATGCTGGCTAGTTTCTTGCCTGCCGCTCAACCTTCTTCTTCGAGTTCTCTACCTTCAAACACCGTCACTAATCCGCGAGCTAATGTGAGTGCTATTACTACACGTAGTGGAGTCACCATCGTAGGACCACCAATCCTACCCCCATCATCTACACCTCCTCCACCACCATGTATCCCTACTCCTCCTACACCTAGTATTAGTGCACCATTACCGTCTCCGCCTCGATGTGATGAAGTTCCCACCAATGATCCTTCAACATCTCAACCTTTACCTACACCTGCACCTTCACCACCCAAACCCAATATCCCTTATCCTTCTCGCTTGGGCAAGAACAAAATGCTAAACAAGGAGGACGCTCAAGTGACTAGCTATATCAAGATGATTTCTCAAATGAATTTCAACATTAGCTTTCTTGAGGCACTTGTCCACATGCCCAAATTTGTTAAAGCATTTAAGGAATTGCTTAACAAGAAGGAGAAGCTGATTGAACTCGCCAACACACGCTTAAATGAAAACTGCTCTGCAGTTATTCTTAAAGAACTTCCGGAAAAACTTGGAGATCCCGGTCGTTTTGTGTTGCCTTGCGTGTTCAACAAAACTGAAGAATTTACTGCCCTTGCTGATCTCGGGGCTAGTATTAATTTGATGCCTTTGAGTGTTTGGAAAACACTATCATTGCCCGACCTCACTCCAACAAAGATGACTCTTGAACTTGCAAATCGCACTCTCGCTTACCCTGTTGGTATAGCCGAAGACGTGTTCATTAAAGTTGGCACATTTACTTTCCCGGTCGATTTTGTCGTAGTTGATTATGAAATGGACCCTCGTATTCCTTTAATACTTGGTTGGCCATTCTTGAGAACCGGACAAGCTTTAGTGGATGTTGCCGAAGGTGAGTTAATCTTACGAGTCGGGGATGATGCAAAAGTTTTCAAAATGGGGAAGCTTACTAGTTTAACTTTTGGAGGCCGAGAATCAGTGAATATGATTAATGTGCTAGATGACTTTACCGTCTACGAAAATCCTCTATTCGACTCTTGCATCGATAATCCACTTTTTCATGATGATGTGGATGATTCTCTCCCTACTTTGGACGCTTCTCCCATTTATGATTCGTCACCGGTCTTTGATGCTTATGATGATGTTGATTCTAGCTCAGATTCGGATGATTTTGATTGTACTTCTGAGTATCCCGAGCAGCCTACATATGATGATTTTGATGAGGCCGATACTCTCTCGAGCGATTCTTCACATGATGAAAATCCTCCGCCATCACTCGATCCTACTTTGGACGCTTACTCATTCGAGGAAGATTTCTCTATGTTTCTTAATACATACTTCCCGCATGAGAGTGATGCACCTCCTCTGGACTTTGAATCTTATCGTCTTGATCCTACTTTGGATTTGAAGAAAATTTTGTCCAAGGAGAAGAAACCGGTTGACACCGAAGTCCGTTGCACGTATGATTTAACACCTCTTTGTCCACCTTCTGAGGACGAGGTTGTGCTTCTTTGCGGATCTTCTTCACACTCGGCTGAGCCTGAGTGCTATTTTCCCTTAAAGGAAAAGGTGTTCGATCCCGGTATTGCAATCTTTGAGCCATCTATCCACCTGATGAAATAAAAGGAAAAATCTTTGGAATCAATGAAGACATGCTTGCACCGCTTCCTACTTGCTTCCGCCATGCTCCAGCAATGCTTAAGGGAACCTTGCCTCTTCTTTGGCTTGCCTTGTTCGCTTTAAGCTTGTGTTATTTGATGGAGGAAAACTATGTCTTTGATCCTGGTGGATATGTTTCAAGCTTCTTCCATTGATAATCAAGGTCGAGTCAGGCTAATGACTCGGTTAACAAAAATTCAGCGCTTCTTGGGAGGCAACCCATGCATCTATCTTTTCGCTTTCCTTATCATAAGTGTAGGGGGGACCCGTTGGATTGTTTTCCTCTCCTCACTTCTTAATCAGGGATTCGAGCTTCAATGATCCACTCTTGATGATTCTTGACGACCCGTGATCCCGTGTTCTACTTATTCTCGGTTCTATCCTAAACTCTTTTCGATTCACTATTTTATATTTTCTCAATATTAAAATAGGAATCTCTTTAGTTGTCTTTTCCTTAGCAAGATTTAAACAACGTGCACAATGTCCTAAGTGTAGGGGAGTTTACTCCCACATGCTTAAACATTGAGGACAATGTTTATCTCAAGTGTAGGGGGGACTTCTATCGAAGTTAAGTGGTCTTTTCCTTGTAATTGTCCTCATTTTAACCGGAAAATCAATTTTTCGACATTTTTCAAAATTTTTGATCTATTTTGGCCTATTAGTTGTTATCTTTGTATAGTTATTTTCTTTCCTCATTAGAATAAATGTTTAATAAGTGGTTTTAATTTTCAAACGTTGTGAATCTTTTGACTCAATTCGAGTTTACTCTAGCTAGTATCCTTAACATGTTTAAGTCAAGTTTTGCTAGGCTTTTATATAGGGAGCTATAAAACGCGAAAGTCTTAACTCTCACAGGTTAAGAACAAGAACTTTTCGCAAGTTCCTATAATTGATCCTAGAGAGTCGTTTATCAAGGGAACTTTAAGATGCGATTTCTAAACTTGAAAGAGTCTAAAGAATTTGCAAGATCCTATAGGCGACTCGAAAACCCAAAACTTTGATTTAATAGGCTAAGTATCCACGAGTCTCATTACTTGAGATTTTAAACTGTGGAGAACGAGAGATGATAGAGCCAATTATAAGTTCGGTATTCTTTCGTGAATTTATGTGAGTTAATTATAAGCCTATTCTCCCATCGCTTGCTAATAAATTTATCTGCTAATAAATAAGGTTGTACGATTTGAAAAGTTACTTAGCTTCTAGCCCCAGATCGTTTAAAAGTTGCTCGGTAATGACGAGAGTTCATAGCCAAGGCATAACTTATGAAGCGGGGCGCGAAGATTGGCGAGTCCGAAAAGGCCCTAACAAGGCATGAGGGCTATGTTTTGTTGCTAAAGATCCAAAAGTGATGTGAAGAATCATTTATCGAAAATCAATATGAAGGATCGAGACACACGACGAAAAGCAGAAACTCCCAAAAAGTCATGGAGAAGTGTATCCGAAAAGACCCTTACAAGGTATGAGGATAAATAGATCCAAGTCAATAAAGGAGGCGGATCGTTGTATATCAAAATCCAAAATAAAGATTGGAGAAAAATGAAGAAGTCGTGGTCCATATATGAAGAATCTCTCAAAAATTCCAAGTGAATAAATTCCAATTATGAAGAGAAGACCATTATTTCATGAACGTCTCTCAAGATTTGAAGTGTGAAGTCGCTGCCAAATATCGGCCCGAGAAAGGTCTCAAATCGCGAACCAAGTTATGCCAAGATATGAACTTTTTGATATCCCGAGAAGCAGTTTTAAAAGATTTGGTCCTTTAGCTAACTATTGATTAAATCGTGCACTTTATTTTCAGACTAAATAATTATCGTAATAAGTCGAACAATGCATCTTCGTGATCATTCAAGACAAATAATAAAATATAAGAGATACCCATAGGAATAAGGGAGTCTAAGTGAGTAATTGGCCCACATGAGTTTGTGTTAGTCTACTAACTTATAATAACAATGATCTCGTTTTTAAGCTTGGTTTGGAGAAAGTGAAAAGTTGAGGATGATGATTATTCATGACATTTTCAAAACCCAAGGTATGCTTTTAATTTCTCTGCTTTGCATTTTTATAATTTTCTATTTCTTTAATAAAGGCCGATGTGGATTGATTATGATGAAAAGTGTAAACATGCTTTGTGACTAATGCATTGCATGAGGACATTGCAATGGTCAAGTGTAGGGGATTTGATAGGTGTGTAAACACCCATCTTTTCTACCACTTAATTACGATGAAAACCGGACCAAAACGTGTATTTTATGTCTTTTATGTCGGAATTATGCGTGGTTTGTGTTTTTGTTGTGATTTAGGACGAAAAGGTGAAAAGTGGAGAAAACACGGGAATTCACGGGCATTTACGGACTTTTATTGAAGAAAAGGATGAAAGACGAAGTCAAGAAGTCAAAAGTGGATAAAGAACAGAAGTCCAAGACCAATTCTGAAGATTTATCGAAGAAAAAGTCAAAAGACGAAAGTTTACTTAAAGCCGAGGAACTCAAGTCTTATTTATCGAAGAATTAAAAGACGAGTCCAAAGAAATCCCGAGCCAAAAGTCATCACATTCCAAGATTAACAAAAAGATTAAGAAAGAAGGACTTGATGGTGCAATTAACAAGAAAGGAAGGAGATAGGAAGCTTCCCCTAACCACTCCCTAATCACCTATATAAACCCTCATTTTCATTCATTTACTCTTGTTGACTAATAGTGACAATTAGTTCTTCCATGGTTGGTGGCTTGACAAACCATTCTTCCACTTTATTTTATGCACCTTTAATTACTTGCCATTTAAATACATGTTTTGCACTTTAATTACCTTTTAATTCCAAGTAAGTTTTTAATTTGTGTTCTTTAAATTCTTGTCTTTACCTTTCTTTATCATTTGATCAAGTTCTTTTTATCAATCTCATTCTACCTTTCTCTCTTTTTGTTTCGGCTTGAATTTCGGATTAAGCAAGGTTTTGCTTAATCCATTTGCTTATTTTGATTAAAGTTTCGTCCTTTTTATTTCCTCACACGAAATAAGCCACGAGATTGACAACCTTGTGTGCTTATTTTGAGTTTTTCTTAAGTATTTTGAAAAGTTTTCTTTAAAGTTTTGATTTTTAACTTTTGATTTCATTTAAGTTTCGTGTTTAAAAGTTTGAAAGACTTTAACTTTCTAGCTTATTGTTTCGTTTTGATTTCATTTCATTAAAGTTTTTGGTAACTGCTTATTAGAATAGCTTATTTAGTTCTTGTGCTTATTACCAAGTTGGTTCCATCGGAAAGTTAGGGTTTTCCACATTGCGACGGTTGCATATACCACATTCCGATAGTGACAGTTTGGACAAGGGTTTTGCATTCCGATCCGGGATTGCGATTGGTGTATCTATTCCTCATTCCGATCTGGGGATTGCGATCGCATATTGCGATCGCTCTTTCCGACGGCTCTTGAGGCTTACTTAGACGAAGTGCTGCCCAATTTTCTTTAGCCTCATTCCGATAGGTACATTCCGATAGAACACATCTCGTTCTGGACTACATTGCGATCTGAGGTTGATAGGTTATTCCGATCTGAAAAGGTGACATATTCCGATCTGGGTTTCTTCAACATTCCGATAGGTGGTGTGTTCATTCCGATGGTAAGGTTGATCGGAATATATTCCGATCTGGGTTAACTTTTATGTTTTGTCTTGTTTAATTTTTAGTTTAAGTTTTTAATACTTGTCTAATTTTAATTTCCGTCACGCTTTTATTTGTAGTCATTTAATTATTTTACTTCCCGTCACGTTTTTAAATTCTGCACACTTTCTTTTAATTAGACTTAGATTTATTTTCACGCACTTTACTTTAACGCCACTTTACTTTCAACGACATTTACTTTTAAGTCTTGCACATTTAAATTTAAAAACCAACCAAAATTATTTGTTTTCACCAAAATAAAACTGTGTCACATAGAGAACTAAGATCAATTCGATTAGACACACATCAACGAACATATAATTTTTATACGGGCAAAAGTCGTGTATTATCTCTCCAGACAAACAACTGCGTCTCACACTTAGGCAGAGCAAAGAGGAGGCTTTCGCGAAATCAAAAGGTTCAGGCTCCATAGCAGCTGATGACTTAGATGAATTTCAAGAACCTGATGAGGACATTTACTTTTATGAAGACCCTAATGATGAAGATGTTGGTACATTCAACTTTGAAAGTCGTGAGCACAGTGAGGAGGGTGGTGGCAGTGACAACACAGAAATAGACGCAATGTACCATGATGTTAATATCAACACATCATTACCGGCATCAACTTGATTTCAGAAGATGTTCGTACGACTCTCATTCCAGTAACTCAACTCCAAAGTAAGTCTACTTCTGGTTCTGAAGATGTTATGAAATATCTGAATTTTGAAGGGGAAGGCGTCGAAGTCACGAATACTGATCCCTCGACGAATGAGAATATGGTGGACGTTCCTATAACTTCAGTTACAACAACTACCATTCCACCATTTACCCCCAGTCATCACCTATGTGATCACACCAACTCCTACACCTGAACTCGTTGAACAACCTGTACCAACTACCGCCCCAATGAATGAACCAACACCGCCACCAATCATCTCACAGCAAGTACCAACCATCGTTGAAGTGACTATAACAACACCGCCACCAATCCTCGAACAACCTGTATCATCCACAACCTGTCTAACACTTGTGGTTATAGCTACTACATCAACTACAGTACAACAAGTATCATCCACCTCTAATCCATTTCTCACGGTCAATGATCCACTTATTCAGAACCTTCAAAAACAATTGGAGGATCAGGCAAAACAAATTGAATTGCTGAATGGTAGGATTCCTGATCAAGCCCCCAGAGAACAGCAAAGTGACGAGTCTAAACTCAAGAAGATATCTGACACCGTCTCAAAACTTAAAAGTCAGCATAAAAAGCTTCTTAAAGAAAAGGATGCACGTGACAAAGTAAATGCTGCTTTTATCAATTCCATTGATGCACACATGACCAACATCATTCAACGTGAAGTGAATTCATATGTCGATCAAGAGATCCCAACTCTATTCACCACAGGTTTATCTGATCTTTAATTAATGCAATTGTTGGAAACCCGATTGATCAATATGGGCTCTGAGACAACGAAGAAAAAACGCAAACTTCTGCATTATATCCAAAATGTTATCATTGAAGATACACCTGAAGATGATGAAGAGTCTGAGAATGAAGATAAAGACGAAGACGATGTCGAGAACGTAGAAATGAGGGTAATGGAAATGAGGATAAAGATGGAGATGATGGTAAAAATGATGATGATGAGGATAAAGAGGATGATGGGGATGAGGATGATGATGATAATAGTGATGGGAATGGTATTGGAAAGGGTGAGAAGGGCAATAATACGGGTAATACTGGAGAAGAGTCAAAGCAGGGTGAAGATGATAAGGAATATGAGAAGGGTGTTGAAGAAGAAGAAGAAAGTGGCACTAGAACCAAAGAAAAGGATGTGGATGCCGAACCAATTGAGAGTGAACAACAAGAAAACGAACGAGACGATGAAACCACTGCCAGCAGCAAGGAGGATTCACCATGCATATCATTAACCAATGATGATGGCAATAGAGAAAATCATCAAACGAACCTCCATGGTACATTCATCTCAAGAGAATCTCAAACTAAAGACACAGATATGTCCACTACACTGGTTACTACTGTTGTTTCTCCTATAGCACATGTAGAACCTATGCATGAAAACGAACCTCAAATGTCTATGCAAGAAGACGAACCCACAGTGTCTATGCATGAAGATGATTCTACAATACCTCACTCTCCACCTCCTACAACGGAGCAGCATTATTCTGACATGGAAGTCGAAGACCTAAATCTACCGGAACCAACTTTTGCTGGATCTCTTGTCATAGACGAGACTGTACAGAAGCAACAATAGTTTACCAATGCAACACCACAACATCCTTTCTCAACAGCAATAGAGATCGAGCTGACTCAATTCCTCAACAATCCAATCGACTTTTTAGCTTTCCTTATGTATACTCACGGGAAACCCACTATGACTCCAGATCTTCTTATAATGTCAGCCGCATATGTGGATTTCTTTGATACCATGATAATCAACAACAATGAGGCTGAATATCACATCAATGAGCTTACAAAGTCCATGAAAGCGACGACTTCAGGAATTTAGACTCCAGTGTTACAGCCTCTCACACCTACGGTCATTGTCGTTTCTAAAACTATTCCAATGGAATATTTTGTCTGTCATGATCTCGAGTATCTAGAAAACGGCTCGAAAAAAATATGCTACATCACTTACCATGGTCAAGGCTATAAATCTAGAGAATGTACCTTGGATTGAAGACAAAGTACCTGATCCTCTATGGCGAAGGAAGTTGCTAAAATTTTACGACCCTCACGCAGCACTTGGAATTTCTCACTGGAATACAAAGAAGAGGTTAGCTTACAACCACTTCCATCGTGCACAACCAAGTTCTCCTGTTAAATCAGATCGTAGAATTAAAATCATACAAGGAGCCACCACTCATACGGTATTTGGTTATGACTATTTGAATGTCATTCCTTTCAAACGCATCGACGAAAAAGAACATAGAATTGATGAAAGTGACCTCCAGTACCTTCACCTTGAAGACATTGAAGATCTTCTACTGATATTGGCTCAAGAGAAGTCGATCACTTATCTCCTGACATGGTAATTGAATTAAGTTCAAATCTTCGCCAGTTAACTCGAAGGATCGTCATCAAAAGTCGAGTTGAAGACTTTCAACTTGGTGTGGAGAGTTACCAACAGAAGCTAAACTTGCAACGTCCTCATACAACTCTGCTCAGTCAATACCACAGAGAAAAATTGCCATACATGGGGACTCTGAAACCGGAAGCAGGGATATTTTATCAGAACGAGACAGGAGTCACGCAATTTATGAGATTTTCTAACCTGCATAAATTCAGTTATGGCACACTCAAAGACGTTCGTGATGACCTGACTGTTCTCAATGCCGGACTATCGCTTCCAGCGGTTAAGTACAGATGCATAGACCAATGCAAGAAAGGTGCTAAGTACGTGATTAAGAAGATCAAGGAAACATTAAGGAAGCGTCGGTTGATAAGAAGTCTGGAACGATTCGTAGGTGGAAGACCATATGAAGCTCACCACAGGCTTACGGAACGATCTATTTAATATGGATTGTTTTCTCTCAGGTCAACTCCATATGTATTTATATTGTGAATATGTGAATATATTTATAATAGGATTTTGTGGCATAGTGTCGTGTAAGAGTATGAAATTTTTCAAGAATTTTTTACAAGATTCCAAATCTTTCAAACATATCATACTTAAGTTGTACAACTAATCCTCATTAATTTGAGGGGGAGAATTAATATGTTCTACGGCCATCAATCAATTTCATTTTTAACCCAAAGACCGGTTAATCCATTAATATCCAAAGATTAATGGATAATATTTTGGATAAGGGGAGAAAATGGGATTAAGGAGACTTGTAAAACATACGTGGCTAAAAATGAAAAAGAACTGAACAGAAAATCCAACTTGATATATGCTACTCATATGTTAAGGGGGAGCATTTTGTTGACAATAATAATGTAGGTACAAAAACTCTTGATATTTATATCACAAGTACCTAAGTGATTTTAAGGAATTTTTCATAAAGACGAATACTTACCCAAAACACACTTAACTCACGAAGAATGTGGTGACAAACGGGTGGTAGGATTAGGTACAAGTCCAATGATTCTTCCAGAACCGGAGGAATCTTTCCAAGGACAATTCCATAGTTAGAAAATAGAAGTCCTTAGGAAAGATGGAGAATGGATTGTGAACGAAGCTGAATGCCAACCAAGTACTGATGATATCACTGGAACAATCACAACAAGGTGCTAGTGATGATGTATTGGTAAGCATTGAAGGAGTTGAAGAATGAAAAAGAAATGTAAAGATAAAGGGTGTAAAAAAAGAAGCCCTCCTTACAACTTAGGCAAAAACCGGGTCAACTCATCTTGAAGACAAAAGTATCATGGACCCAGTGATGCGATGCACAACCTCTCCCAGCCAACTCAAATATCTGCCAAAAGATATTTGTTTTAATGTCACGGAGTTCAACATGTTATCTATCGGTTTATTCACTCCGAATAAATTGATACTGAAAAGGTGGCAATCCTCTCCAGCCTCCGCTCACCAAAACAAAATGCACTATTGAGTCTAGAGCCACGAGATCATCAAAAGTCTCATTAGGACACATTTTTAAAAACAAGAAAGATTTTTATGAGTCCTACACAATATTCTTGTGATATTGCCAGAACATCTGAGTAATACGATAGTAATACAATGAAGATGGAAATCCTGCTTGAGCCAACATCAAACAAGCTCATGGTAGGTGACACGTGCGGTTCTTTAAGAACTAATCTTGTGATAACTGGAAAGAAACGATGGTTTAACTCTTAATTGAGATTAAACTTGTTCCAGGGCCTCTACGCATTATCCAAGTGATCTTGCCAGAACACTCAAAGTGACACTCTTTAGTGTTCATAGTGAAGAGTAGAAATCCTTCCAGTGTCAACCTCAAACAGCACTACGGTAGGTGACAAGCAAGATTCTATCAGAATCAAGCTCGTGACAACTGGAAAGCAACGATGGTGAATATCTTAATTGAAATTCACTTGTTCCAGGATCATGAATTGACGGCTTCAATCATAAGGATATTTCTTATCCAAATGATTCACTCTTTATGTTCGCAGTCAGCTTTGGACGGTCGAATAAAGAGAACGGGTTTACCCGAGAAATCTTGTCAAGGAGATCTTTAATTAGAGATACCTGTCACAAGTACGATATTTATTATCGTCAAATGGTCTTCACTGACCGGAGGTAAAATGCTACCGAATCAGAATAAAATGTCAAAGCCATTTTATTCGTGTCTTGTTATGTTGCTGCATTTGAAGACGGTGGCGTTGCGGTGTACCAGCTGAAGTCGTCCTCACATACTTATTCCTTCTGCATCAAATATTTCAGCAAATTGAAGAAAGTCTGACCTAAAAGTCTTCCGCTGTATCAACTCTGAAACTTTCAAGAATTCAACAAAGGATAGGTATGCGGGACATGAAGTCACGAAGAGGCGAACATCACAAGAAAGCAAAGACTGCACGCGAAAGTCCAAAGAACATGTTCTAAGCCAAAGCCTGATGATATTCAACACATATTCACAAAAATGAAGAAAAGTAAAAGAAGAAAAAACAAAGTGGACTACGAGCACGAGAACGAAGATCTAACATTCTAGATTAGGACTTTGTAATTTGGAGTGACCTCCCTTTGGGGGAGATTGTTGAAAATACGTTTTTCGTATTTAGAAAGTCTCGGTCACTCCAACAATATAGTTATAGGCTCGTAGTATAAATTTAATTAAAGTTTATATTAGCCCGACCCATGAGCATGTTCATGGGCCGGAGGCCCAAGTCCACTAAGGGACTTGGGTATATAAACCCCTTTTCACCATGGAAAGGGGTGTTGGTTGTTTCATTTACTAAATAACACATATATAATTTCCCTCATCTCTCTCTCTACTTTCTCTCCCTAGAAAAAAACAACCCTCTTGATAAATCAAAGATTATCATACTTCTACACAAGTGCACTATATTTGTCCTTATTGAGGGTTGTCTTGGCCAGTTTCCCTACAAGTTGAGGGTCACGAATCTTCTTACTATCACATTAGTGATCCGCGTCAGTATTGGTGTCATGAGCTTAGTGCAATAAAAATATGTTTCTTGATAATTGTATTTGTTATAATTATCACTAACGGTGGTGTAACCCATTGGAAACTTTATTTTACTCACAGTGGCGTAATCCACTAGAACGATACTTATATTAGAATTGTTAGTAAACCTATGAATTTCATTCTCATTGTGTTGACTTTAAGCATGTATCGTAGAGAATTGAGTAACCGGCACAGAGTGGCATTGGACACGAGGAAGCTCAAAACTTGTTATCATTCAAAATTTTGTATTAACTATGTATGTGGGGATCCTTGTTTTATACAAAATAAAAATCCTTGATATTGAATGATAACTTATATTTTTAAACATTTCTTTCGAGTCAGTTCTATGATTATGATTGTGACTATGAAATAATACCCCAAATTTAGCTTTCAATGATTTATCCAAAAATGGGGGTGTTACACGAATACTTACTAGGGAAAGGTTTTCCCGATTGTGGTTGAGGATCCATGACGGATACCAGATCCAGATCATTCATGCTCTTGGAGGAAAGAGATGGGGTCAGATACGTAGAAAAAAAAAGTTAGGTGGCTCCGTGCCTAAACCCATGGTGGCTAGCGACTTCCCTCTAAAGGTAACATGTCTCTTGGGGAGGGAGTCGTGGTATTTTCTGAGGGTCTTGGGGGTGCATTGGTGGCTGATGCCTTTGCTTTTCTTTTGATTACCCGATGCTTACTACTACTTGAGGGACCCAGGACATCCACATCCTACTCAAGGTCAACAGTCTCCGAGATGACCTTGTTGGAAATACGTTTTTACGTATTTAGGAAGGATCGGTCACTCCAACGAGATACATCTAGTATGGGCTCGTGATCTAGTAAGTTAACATATAACCCACTAAGCCCACATGTAGAGTGGGCTATATAAACCCCCTCCTAGCATGTTAGGAGGGGTTAGTTCTCACATTTTCAGATTCATTAATCTAATATTTTCTTATTTCTCTCCAACCTCTCTCTACTTTCTCTCTCTAGATCTTCATCTATCTCTCTCTTTTGTAATCATTCCAAGGTTAGTATAATCCAAGGATTACGTAGGTCTACAATTGGTATCAAGATCCATGGGGTGGAATTAAGTTTTATTGTGTTATTGTTTTTGGTTCGTGAGTTTTATTGCTAAATATGCCTGTGGTTAATTCTTTTTTTGTGTTTTTCGCCTTTAAACATTTCTTAAAATCTCCTACATAGTCGTGGTAGGGATTTTGGTTTATTGTTTTGGTGAAAAATGCAAAAAAATTTGGTCTTTTGGCGTAAAAACTCAAAAATTGGCTTATTTCATCCGATATATAGTTTATTCCGAGATTTACCTATATTTCGAAATCATTGAGCAAATCTCGCAATACAAGTAATATTATTCCGAGATTATAGAGATTCCGAAATCTTCTTTTTGCGAAATCATCTATTCAGAGATCTTCTATATTCTGAAATCTTTCTTATACATTTCGAGATCTTCAAGTGTCATATTCCGATATCTTCAAGTGTCGTATTCCGAGATCTTCAAGTTTCATATTCCGAGATCTTCAAGTGTCATATTCCGAGATCTTCAAGTGTCATATTCCGAGATCTTCAAGTGTCATATACAGTCATATTCCGAGATTATTGACAGTGTCATATTCCGAGATTATTTACAGTTTCATATTCCGAGATTATTGACAAGTTTCATATTCTGAGATTTTGTGTAAGAACAGTCCGAGATTAAGATTTAATATATTTCGAGATCTTTGATACATTCCGAAATCTTATATATTCCAAGATTTTATACATTGCGAAATCTTCACAAATATTCCGAGATTTTCAAAAACGTGATTTTGAAATTTTTTAACTCGTGAGTTATTTGGTCTTGGAATTTTTAGTTTCTCAAGATGACATAATTAAGGGATTTCATCAACTTTTCTTCACTAATCAAAGAATCAAGAACGTTTACGGTTTATTCGGTGGTTTGTAAAATCCCGCGAATTTAATTCTCTGTTCTCCACGAATTGTAAAATTCCGTATTGTTCTTTTGACAACAACAAACACAATTACTTTCTTTCATTGCTCGATCGACAAGTAATCCTTCTCTTTTTTCCTCGAACTTCAATGGAACCGTTGAATTCAAAGTCTCAAGTGGGAGAATTGTATCAAAGGTAAGACAACGATAGAGAAAGTGGTATAACTTTATTTCGACTAATTCAGTCTCATCTAGTGACCCAGTCATGGCTTCAAGGAGGAAGCGAACTTGTGAAACTCTTCGGTCAAGATCGACATATATTCATCGACTCAATATTCCTCAAATTGAACCAACTAGCTGAGCAACTTCACAAAGAAGACTTTAATCACTCTGCATCTGAATATGCATATAAAGCTCTCATGATACAACATACACACTTTTTCCAATTTAACATCGTTAAGTCTGAAAATTCAGGGATATGCCACTCATTTCTTCAATACACACATACCGAGGTTCAAGATTTCCGTGGTACACTGTTGAAATTCATGACATCAGTTTAGTCTTCGATTTATCAAAGATCCCGACTTAAACTAGCGTATGATAGTGGAGTGCAAGAATCTACGATGCAAATGCAAGAGGAAAATGGTTATACGCTTGACAAATTGGAGGCTGATAAAGATTTCAGTGGCATAGAATCACATCATGATACCAACAACACGTCAGGGAATGTTAAAAACATCTCTTATGATGACAACATACCCGTTTATGACAAAGATCCTACAAATACGGTACAATGGAATGTTGCATATGATGTATATGCCGATGAAATACCGCATGCTGAGCATTCTGAACTTATTTATGACACACATGGGATGGAAAGGGTGATAGCAATACTACTTCTGATTCATCTGATGTGAGTCATAAAAGGGGAGAGATTGAATAAAATGTTGTAAGTAATCATGATAAATGTTATATGACTGCTTCTTCTAAGATTGAAGAGCTCGAAACTATGTTAGCTCAACAATCTGAACATCTTGAGGATGCCCAACTTGAATTTTCGAAGAAGACGGACAAATTTGAAACATATTTTGAAAAACTTGAAAAGTCAAACGTTGTTCTTGAATGAAAATTGGATCAAAAAAATCTAGATTCTAAAGCTGAAAAGGATAATCTGTTGAAACAAGTTAAGTTGCTAGAATCTAAGTTGACATCCCAAGATAAATTGCTGAATGAGAATGGGACTTTAAAGGTTCAAATTCAGGAAAAGGTTTTTGCAATAGCTTCTCTGAAAAATGAGTTACGGAAAACTAAATGAACTAGTATGGACACTAAGCTTGAAAAACCATCAATCTTGGGGAAACCGCCTCAAAATCAGTCTGTTAGACAACTGACTGCATTTAGATCCGAGCGACCAAAATCCTCGAGACCGCGGTTTGCCTCCAAAGTTGATATGGTTCATGTTTCTAAACCAGTTACTCCACCAACTAGGCCTAATGTGACTAAATCAGCTTTTGCAAGACCTAATCACATGATTGCATCTAGCCTCCCTACACATATTTCAAAGAACACGTCTCGAACTAGTTCAAATGACGTTCGCCATATTTTTGGTCTAAGGGAAGCTAAGCAAATGACACAAGTAAGATATATGATTTTCAAACCTAGTCAGAAGTCTTCTAGATTACCCAACACTGCTAACCGTAGCATGTCATATCCTAGGAGCTTCAATCAATCATCTAGGAATTCTTAATCTTACCAGAACTTTAAACATGCTACTTGTGAAACATGTAGAAAGTGTGTCTTTAATGCAAATCATGACTCTTGTGTCAAGAAATTCCTTAATGAGGTGAACTCCCGTGCTAGAGTTAAATCCCAGTGGTTAGCTAGAATCACATCCATTGGTAAAGTTTGGCGCCCCACTGGTAGAACTTTCACTCTTGTAGGAAAGGAGTGCCCTTTAACTAGGATAGTGTCCATTACTACTAAGACCAATAGGGAGGAAAATCAAAAGGATGATCAATCACTTAAGCCTAGTGATCCATCTCCTCAGGTCGCCTCTAGCACAAGAAAAGACAAATGTGAACCCCCACATGGTTCTAAAATAGATATCGCTAACCTATATAAAAACATACAAACTTCAAATGAGAATGCAGGTACCAAAGTTAACGTTCAACACGAACAAAGTGGTCCAATCGTTGTATACCATTCAACTAAGGACACTCTTAGAGTTTGGTTACTGAAGAAGCAGATATTAGAGAAACAAGTGTCTAAAGGGATTTGTAGTTAAGCTTACAATGACGGTTTGTAGTCACATGACAGATTGTAACCCAAGCTTCAAAGAGAGGAAAGTTTATCGCTGATGATAAACTTATCCTCACAAACGAGAAATTAAATTTTCTCAGACACGAGCTTACATTAAAACTATTCAAAGGTTTAAGCTCGTGTAAATGGCTCATAGTCAAATCACAGTCTGTGGCACGAACTTCAAAGAAAGGGAAGTTTATCTCGTCAACGATAACTTACCCTAAAAACGAGAAATTAAACTTTCTCTGACACGAGCTGGAATTAAAACTCAAAGGTTTTAAACTCGTGTACATGGCTCGTCGTTAAATGGCAGACAACGACCCAACCTTCAAATAAAGGGCAGTTTATCTATTCAATGATAACTTACCCTCAAAACGAGAAATTAATTTTTCTCGGACACGAGCTTGCATTAAAACTATTCAAAAGTTTTAAGCTCGTGTAAATGGCGTATAATTATATCTCAGATTATGCCCCGGACTTCAAAGAAAGGAAAGTTTATCGGCGATGATAAACTTATCTTCACAACGAGAGATTATTTTTTCTCGGGCATGAGCTTATATTAAAAACATTCGAAGTTTTTAAGCTCATGCACAATGACTTACAGTTAAATATCATAATGTAACTCGGACGTCAATTAAAGGATATTTTATCACGAACGGTAACTTATCCTTAGCAACGAGAAATTAAAATTTCTCGGTCATGAGCTTGTATTAAAACATTCCAAGTTTTAAGCTCAGAAAGGAAATTATATCTTTTAAACAAGAGAACTTTTCCTCATAACGAGAAATTCACCTTTCTCGGTCATGAGTTTTACGTTAAAACATTCAAAAGTTTTTCAAGCTCATGACTAAGTAAATGTCAGCTTAGAACTCGTTGTTCAGTTAAAAGGAAAGTGTGTCTTTAATGATAACTTATCCTCATAACGAAAAGCTTACAACTTCTCGGACTTGAGCTCATTTAGTAAGATATTCAAATTCTTCAGCTCAAGTAATTAGTTTTTTAAAAAAACCATTGAACACAATTTTTCAAAAGGTTTTTCTAAATCTTTCGAAATTCTGTGTTCAACAATGTTTTGATAAAAAGAGCATGTCTTCTGGAATCGATAATATTTACGATCCTAGAAATGTCGTTCAATAATGACACGGGGTTGTAGATAAAGTTCGATCAGAAGTTTAAATGATTTAAAACATGCTCAATATGGTTTGCTATTATTTCAGATAGTAACCCGCTTTTCATATTCAAGTCAAGAATTTCATCGGAAAACTTTGACTCAACTACGGGAATTAATTTTCTCGGGCATGGTTTACTTTATAACCATGTAAGGGATTGTGTTTATGTAATAACATAATCTAACATGAATATATGTACGCTTCAGTGCATTTATTTGTTAAAACGAGAGAAATCTATGAAGTTATCATCTCTACAATCGAAGATCTTACGATTTGGTATCAACATACTCGACGATGCGACTACTCAAACGACGACTACAACTCTTTAGATAAAAAACGGGTCAACAATTGAGGGGGAGAAATTTTCAAACATACCAATCGTACATGTTGTGTCATGAAAGATTACCGCTTTTCAAAAAAGGAGGAGATAACTTCAGACGTTACGGGGGAGACCAACATTCGCAAACAAGAACCATGTGATTCTATTATATGATGTTCTCATCATTTAGGTCCAACCTCGTAAATTTATAATCTTGTGAATACATCATCATATTTGATCTTTGCACGTGATAAGTACCTTACACTTGTGTTTAAAAGGTACTTAATTTACGTATCAAGTAAACCCTCATTAATTTGAGGGGGAGCTTGTGAAAATCATGGAGATAATTGGATTTGCATTTTTCTTCCCAAATTTTCTTAAAATTTCATTAAATCAATTGATATTAACAACATAGTTTGGGTTAATATTTTTAATATGGGGGAGAAAATGTGATTTAATATTGAGATCAATTAGTTTAATGGTTTCACTTAATGTGCTGGCTCATCCCAACATATGCGAAATGTTTTCGAATATCGTGGCATATATTAAGGGGAGCAAAATGGATTTGCATATCAAAATGGATTTCATGGTGACATATACTTACCCTCAACCTATTTATTTCACGAAGATTATGGTGACATAAGGATGGTAGGATAGGTTAAGTCTAATGATTCTTCCAAAACCGGAGGGATCTTCCCAAGGACATTCCATAGCTAGAAATAGTAGTCCTTTAATAAAGATGGAAAATGATTGTGAATGTAGTTGAATGCCGACCAAGTACTTAAGTTAGCACTGGAACAATCACAACAAGGTGCTAGTTATGACGTATTGGTAAGCATTGAAGGGGTTGAAGAATGAAAAAGAATTGTAAAGATAAAGGGTCTAAAGAAAGAAGACCTCCTTACAACTTAGGCAGAAACTGGGTCAACACATATGCTATTGAGATCATTTTAATGATGCTCGATATTGAAGATATACATCATGTACCCAGTGATTCAATGCACAACCCATCCCAGCTAACTCAGATATCCCTCAAAGGTATTTGTTTTAATCACACGGAGATCAACATGTTATCTATCAATTTATTCACTCTCAATAATTTGGTCTTGAAATGGTGACACTCCTCTCATTTGGCAGACATGGCAATCCCAAATGCACGATCGAGTCTAGAGCCATTTGAGATCATTAATAATCTTATTAGGATACATTTCCATATTTCATTGCTTCTTCATACCCTGTATCTATCAATTTATTCACTCTGAATAATTTGGTATTGAAATGGTGACACTCCTCTCATTTGGCAGACATGGCAATCCAAAATGCACGATCGAGTCTAGAGCCATTTGAGATCATTGATAATCTTATTAGGATACATTTCCATATTTCGTTGCTTCTTCATACTCTGTGAAAAGTTAGAAAGATTTTAAGAGTCCTACGCAAAATCTTCATGATCTTGCCTGAACATCCGAGTAATACGCAAGTATTTACAATGAAGATGGAAATCCTTCTTGAGCGAATATCAAAAAGCTCATGGTAGGTAACATGTGAGATTCTTTATGAATCAAACTTGTGATAACTGGAAAGCAACAGTGGTTTAATTCTTAACTGAACTTAAAAAAGTTCCAGGCCTCTACGTAATATCTTAGTGATCTTGCCAGAACACTCAGAGTGACACTCTTTAGTGTTCACATTGGTGAGTGAAAATCCTTCTAGTGTTAACATTAAATAGCACTTGGTAGGTAACTTTCAAGATTCTATATGAATCAAGCTCGTGACAACTGGAAAGAAACGATGGTGCGATTCTTAATTGAATTTCACTTATTCCAGGGATATGAATTGACGGCTTCAATCATAAGGATAATTTTATCCAAATGATTCACTCTTTACGTTCGCAGTCAGCTTGAACTGTCGAGTAAAGAGAACGGGTTTACCCGCGAAATCTTGTAAAGGAGGTTCTTAATTGAAACTACCTGCTACAAGTACGATATTTAATATCGTCTAACGGTCTTCACCGACCGGAGGTAAATTGCTACCTAATTAGGTTGAAATGTTCAAGGCTAATTTCACCCGTGTCTATGTTTTGTTGCTAACTGTCTTATGCAGTGTAACAAGAGGTGGCATTGTGGTGTCCGAGAAGAAGTCGTCCCCACATTCTTATACTTTTTGCACTTAATACTTTAACAAATTTAAGAAAGTCTAAGAAGTTAAATCTTCCGTTGTATCAAACTCTAAAGCTTTCAAGAATTTATAAAGGTATAAGTATGTGGAACATGAAGTCACGAGGAGGCGAATATCACAAGTGATGAATGCACAACTTCAAGGCAAGGAAACATGCTCAAGACTAAAGTCAAAGATCACATCAGCATATTCACAAGAACAGGATCGAAGACTCAAGCATAGTATGCTAGGTTTAAGATTTTATAAAATGGTGTGACCTCCCTTAGGGGGAGATTGTTGGAAATACTAAATTACAAAGAAAGTCTCGGTCACATCATAGTTAGCGTAGCTAGCTAAAGATCACGAGCTATAGACTATTTAGGACTTTGTCATTTGGAGTGACCTCCCTTAGGGTAAGATTGTTAGAAATACGTTTTTACATATTTAAGAAGGATCGGTCACTCTAACGAGATACATCTAGTATGGGCTCGTGATCTAGTAAGTTAACATATAATCCACTAAGCCTACATGTAGGGTGGGCTATATATACCCCCTCCTAGCATGTTAGGAGGGATTGGTTCTCACATTTTCACATTCATTATTCTAATATTCTCTTATTTCTCTTCAACCTCTCTCTACTTTGTCTCTCTAGATCTTGGTCTATATCTCTCTCTTGTAATCATTCCAAGGTTAGTATAATCAAAGGATTACGTAGGTATACAGACCTCTACAGTGGCCATATCTTCGGAGGTGGAGACCTCTTGGGATACCACACCCTATGCCTGGTCCATAACATCAGAACCTCGATGTTCTAGTCCCCGACATCTTCATTGGAGAAGTCAAGTGGAGACTTCTAAAGATTCGATGACATTTCAAAGGACCTTGTGGTTATAGCCACGTCTTCCATGTTAATTACACGATCAATGGTCGTGGTTAGCAATAGCTATTCATCAGGTCGCGAGAACGAACTCCAATCATCACCTTCATGGGATCGGCTGTACGGATGACATCGAATAGATCCATTGTTGTAATAATAAATGTATTAGTTAGTATATATATTAATACAAAGAGAAGAAATAAATTTAATATAATCAAATAAACACCCATTCCGACCAGCGTCCTCTAAAAAGATAAGATACTCATGGTCACCAAGGAACAATTTTCGACTTAATCCCATCAGATATGAAATAGTTTCAAGGTGTTTCCTGAAACGCGTGCGGTGGTTATCTAGCATGGCCACATCCGAGGCGGTGTAATTGCCACCGGAGGGGGGGGGTCTTTCTTAATGGATGCTCGCTAGTTCATAAAGAAGGGAAAGACGTTCTCGTGCATCCAAAATAACCGGTTATTCAAACTCTTTAGGGAGTTGAGAGGTTTCAGGTAGCATTGAGGGGTGTTCTTTTCTGGCCCTTTGCTAAATGACATCTACACGTAGCTAATGGATGGGACGTAGAAGAAACGAAATAGGCTAACGATGGGGTTTAAGCTAGGGACGCGACCATTAATCTCAAAGTGGCTTACTTTAGTCGTGCCTATGTAGGCTAGCTACAAAAGATGAATTTGATAATAGCCTAGTAAATCCACTAGGAACTGGGAAAGAGGGATGCAAAAGTTACCAATTAGAAAATTTTAGTGTAGACACCGATTTTGCCTTTGGGGAAATCCACCATAGTGTCTCCCGGACTAGGCAACATGGGATGAATATCCTAGGATATATAGAAATCCGATCAAAACTCTAGAAGATATTCTTTAGAGGTAGTAGTGACGGCAAAATCAATATCATCAGTATCCCTAACCATTTTTAATATGTTTTGATAAAGTTGCGGGAATCTAACCTAATTGATGAAATAACATGGGTACAAGAGGTTTGTACGTAAGTTTTTTTGAAAATGGCGGTTCTTTTGTAATTGTGTGAAACGATAAACAGTGATAGTGAACTTCTATTTATAATGTTTCCTCGGTTACTGTTGCACCTTGGATGAGTGACACGTTTCATCTACTATCGCTTTGGATGGTGGATAGATGGAAAGGTGTTGGCCCCACGGATCTTATCAGTCAGGTTATCTCAACAGTTACCAAGAGTGGGTCGTATTGGTTAGACGTGGGACCTACATAACGGTTGGAAAGCGAAAACGTCTCCGTGACGTTTTGAGTTGTGTTCTATTAGTCTAGTAACCGCAGCTACCGCTACCGCTACGCCTATTAGAGTGGGACGCTCGACCCACTAATACTTTGATGGGCTCACTTGCTGAGGGTGGGCCCATATGTTGTGGACGGTCAGTTAAGTCGGGCCCAATGGTTGGCCATATGCGGTATTCATAAGATGGACGGAGGTTTGTATTTAGGAAGAAGATCTGCCTTATTAAATAAGAGATATACTCGATTTTTTTAAAAGGCAAGGATAAATGTAAATCCCGAATATCCCGATCCATGACTTGGGCCAAAAGATTAGGAAACCATAAGGGCCTAATCGTATAGTATACCCTAACAGATGTCTACTTACTCTCACGCCATAGTCTAATTATGGGATCCGTCCTGACGGTAGATTAACGGTATTATTTCCCTTGTGCATGGGCTCAACAAAATTTACTTTGTGCAAGGTTCGTGCATCCCATACCCGGATAGTCACCTTATTCAGGTCACTCAGGACACAATCAGACTTTTGCATCAACAAGTAACCTAAATCAACTTACAATCGACTGTTTATCAATAATGTAAAAAGCATATTGAATATACCCAAAACAACATTATTGAAGATGTCTCAAGTCAAACTCTAAGCCTTATACGTTTTATGTGTTAAATATGTCAAAAGTCGACGTTAAAAGTATTCTTTTACCCAATGTACAGAAACAGGTTGGCTCTTATAAGAAAACCCAAATACCTCTTTCACTTTCACTTATATCATCTCATCATCATATCAGTTTTATCAATTTACAATCAACTTCATCACTTAATGTAATAAGATAAACAATTTCATCATAAAAATTATACCAACTTAAACACATACATATCCAACAAAAAATTTAAATTCATGACTCGATTTTAGCCAAGACCGAGTCTTGCAAATATGCCATGAAAGTCGTGTCTTAATGGTTCCTCCGTAATAAAAACAACACATCATTTATGGTCTTCATTTTGTTATAAAGCGTGCTCTTAGAGCATATGCAATGCATAGCTTTTCTAAAGACTTTTCACTATTTTAGGAAAGTCATTGAACCGCTTTTTAGCATTATAAGTAATAGCTTTTTCAAAAGCTTTTCCTAATGACTTTTGTTTTGCCAAGCTATTTCAACTTTAATGCTACCAGTGTGGTCTCTTCTAGAAAAGCTTTTGGCAAAAGCTTTTACCATTGAACAACAATTTTAAGAAAAGCTTTTTAATATGTAAAATTTAATGAAAAGTACAAGAATTAATAGCAAAAAGCTATAAGTAGATTTTTGGAATGCAGATGCTCTTAGTGTTCATATATGATTTGATATGTGTGTAATGTGTAGGGCTGAGCATCGGTCTAGGACCGGACTGGACCGGTCAAGACCAGACCGGACCGAGGACCGAAATTGTCTGAAACCACGGACCGAGACCGGACCGAAATAGTCCGGTCCGGTCCGGGTCGGTCCTGTTCGGTTCGGTTCTCGGTCCGGTCCGGTCCTATTAGGTAAAATCGATAAAATTTTTTGTAAGACCGAACCGGACCGACCGGTTCGAGGACCGAATTTGTTCAAAACCCCGGATCGAGGACCGGACCGAAATTATATGGTCCGATTCGGTTCGGTCCAGTCCGGTCCGGTTTTTTCGTCTGGGTCGGTTTCGGGTCTGCCATGCTCAGCCCTAGTAATGTGTATCATGTATTTAGAAGTCCAAGGAAATGAACCCTACGGGTTCGTTTGGTTCAAAAGTAGAATTTATTGTGGTACTAGGTTGATAAACGTCTTACATATGTTTTAAAAATGTTACTCTCTCTATCCCTAAATAAATGTCCACTATTGAGTTTTGGAGTCAATCTATTCTAACTTTGACCTTAAATTACTTTGTTTGTGTTATGAAATATTTAATGAAAATTATACCGACAAAAATAGATTTAAAACATAATCTATTTATGTAATTTGCATCAAGTATTACATAACACAAACAAAATGATTTAAAGTCAAAGTTGGAAAATATTGACTCCTAAAGTCCATAGTGGACATTTATTTAGAGACGGAGGGAGTAGATGATAAACGTCGTTTAGTATATCTATGAATTTGATGTTTTGAAAATAAAAATTACTCCCTTCGTTTCATAATTATTGTCCATCGACAAAAAATACGTAGTTTAATAAAAACATTATTTTTTTAATTTTTTCTCTCTTACCTTTTACACAATGACAATTTTACCCTTAATCAATTAATTTACAACTTCTTTATTATCCCCTTTGTAATAATACTTTCAAGTGAGAGTGATATGGTAAATTTAACCTACATTTTTTTATCTATTTTTAAAAGTTGACAATAGTAATGTGGATAATAATTTTAAGACAAAGAGAGTATTAAATTAAAGGATAGGATACCTCTACACCGCACAATATACTTTTTTATAAAAAAAAAACAAATAGCTCAAATTTGACAAATATGGTCACCATCACAAATGCTCACTACCACAAATGCTCAAACGTCCACTAGATAGTCAAATCAAAAGATTTTGACAAATATGGTCACCACCACAAATGCTCAAATTTGCAGTCACAAGTGCTCAACAACAAGTAATCAACTTATGGTACTCAACCATAAAATGCTTAACTTTACACCATAAAGTGCTCAACTTTACACCATAAAGTGCTCAACTTCGCAAACTTTAGGATTTTTTTATTTTTTTTTTTATTTTTTGCAAAGTTGAGCACTTGGAGGTTGAGCACCGTAAGTCGAACATTTGTCATAAGACAATGTCATAAATATAATGAAGTTGAGTAATTGTGCATTTGTGTATGACCATATATGTCAGAATATTTTGGCTTGACCATTTAGGGGGTGTTTGGATGTGCGGTTAGGAGGAGATTATCTCCGAATCTCAGTTTGGAACTGAAATAAGTTAAAAAAAAAGTGTTTGGGTAATAAATGGAGATAAGTGATTATTTGCGTTTAGAAGCTTCCAAAATGGAGTTTTGAAAAAATTAGTAGGGAGCTACTTATTTCATTTTCAAAATGGAGTTTTGGAAAAGTAAGCTTTCAAAATGGAGTTTATTATCAAATAATCAAATTTGCCAAACACTCAAAAAAGTGATTATTTGATTATTGCGATTTCAAACTGGATAATCAAATCCAAACACTATTTTTTAGAATGGAGTTTTCAAAAAGACGATTTTTCAAAATGAAGTTTTCAAAATGAATAATTTGTTTTCAATAAGCACATCCAAACACCCACTTAGGGGGTGTTTGGGGTTGCGGTTTCTACCAGATTATTTGATTATCAAGTCTATGAAAACGCAATAATCAAGTGGAGAGTGTTTGGGAAGTGAAATCAAAAAGTAATTATTTGCGTTTTGTAAGCATCAAAAAGTTGGTTTGAAAAAGCATGCTCCCACTTGCTGCTAAAGAAACGTGGTTTTTGCATTCTACCAAATTACAAGCTCATCCTTTAATATCTACTGTTCTTTTCTCATGTTAAATAAATAAAGCCTGTTTTGGTAATTTTACATGTTAAATTAATCAATAATCTTATTTGTCAAACACTAAACAAACTGATTATCTGATTATTCTGACTTCAAACACCGTAATCAAGCTCAAACACTATATTTTAAAACCACGTTTAATAACAACTAATTATCTGATTATTCGTTTTCAAAATGAATAATTTATTTTGAATAATTAATCCTAAACACCCTTAGTGGATCATGAGGGTTGGATTTGACAATTTTGGTTTTTTCCCTTTTGAAAAACCTCATAGTTATGGCATTGATGTCCAATTTTTAAACCTAACCCTGTAACTAAAGAGGAATGCTAGAACCACATAATGTTTACAAAAAAACATCCACATAATGATGTGGCAAATCATTTGGACCAATTATTGCATACTTTCTCCACTAACTACTTATTTCATAACAAATCATATTGATACACCTCATTATGTGAAAGTTTTTTTGTAAACATTATGTGGTTCTAGCAATTCTCGTAACTAAATACGGAGTAGTTATTATCAACCTAATCCTAATATTTAGTTTTTAACCTCATCAAACAAACTGGCCCTAAAATTTGGACATGTGAACGCCTGCAACACCAAACTGAATCAAAACCTTTACGCCACTGCTTAGATTCTTTCGGTTTCCATTATACGTCAGCCATATGACTGCGTCTCGTAATTATTGCAATTTGATTAGTTTTATTACTCTTGCATGTTCATACAGAATTATTCTATTTATATTACACATAAAACAAGCCTGTAGATAATGTCGTTTTT
Source organism: Glebionis coronaria (assembly GCA_025667525.1). NCBI lineage: Eukaryota > Viridiplantae > Streptophyta > Magnoliopsida > Asterales > Asteraceae > Glebionis > Glebionis coronaria. The sequence goes on along the minus strand of CM046880.1, from coordinate 342,186,418 downwards.
GTCGTTTTCTTCCAGACTAATCTCTTGCAGATAATCTAGCAAGTACTTCATTGTCTTGGTGCTGTAACGGTATTAATTCATGTTTTACAAAATATAATTTACACAATAAAAAACTAAATAAAATATCTAAGTTTCATAAAACTAAAAGATAAACATACCCCCATATTTGATTCATAGCTCTTTTTTATTAACCAATTAAAGCATTTGAAGTAAATAAGACGCTACATTTCTCCATAATGTGCTCCTATAATTTTGTTGGTACGTGCTTCTTATCATATGACAAGAATTGGTCAAATACTAAAAAAAGAAAAGAGAAAATAATTTCGTTAAAATTATTGTATCACTAAATTCAATCTTAATGATAATACACAACTGTATCTTAGAGTATTAAAATTATTATAATAATCCTGCAACTTTATAATTAGTCTTCGGTACCATATAATGACAGGATTGACATATATAATCCGAGTGCATTGTCAAAATAATGTAAAAAAGTTGAGGTAATTAGATAAACATGACTATGGAAATAAGGGAACTGGTGGAGGTCATTTGTCAGGTTACCATTCGGAATTGAAGTTGTAGGTCAGTGGGTGAGACAAAGACTCGTAAGTTTGGTATCAAGCGTTTCAAAATGTTTTGGAGCTACTAGCGACAAACAACTAACAGTTTAAATATAATATGTGTTTGACGACGAGTAACTAATGGTTGAATTGTGTGTAATCGCTCATTTTAACTCTCGAATTATATATATGCATATTTTATTTATTTAAAGAATTTTTTTTTGTTACTATGTATATATATATATTTAAATAATTTTATATTTTATAATTACGACTATAATTAAATTAATACATTTATTTTTATTTAACAAAGAGTTACGGTCAAATACTATTGCTTACTACTTATTAGTTACTACTATTACATTCTGCCAAACAAAACCATAACAAGAAAGATTATATTGTTGGAGACGAGTTTAACTTTTATTTAGTTAATACAAGTTCTTTTATGTGGTCTTAATCACCTTGAGATCAAGCATCGAGACAAGCTCATGTTTTGATTGTTTAGCTTTTTGCCGAAGAATTCATTTTCAAATTTCCAATAAGTTACTGCAGGGGTGGAGCTAGAATTTTTTTATTAAGGAAAGTTAATCATATATATAAGACAAAAAGTTATAATGATTAGGGGAGTCTTAATGTAAAAACTAATAAAAAAACGATTTGTAATACATATAAATAACAAATAAAATAGTTTAATTAAAAGAAACTCAACACCCACTGGTCCTCTACTAGCTCCGCCTTTAATTATTAATTGTTAGCTTTTTCTCTAATAAGTTACTGTACATAAGTGTGAGATGTGGGAACAACATGAGAATTATACAAATTCGGTAATTTACCCAATGATATAACAAGAAAAAATGCCAAATTTGTTACAATAATGAGACGGACAAATAACATTCAACCACTCCTATATAGTGATGTCGTTTTGCACTTTTGAATTTTGTATACAATCCAAAAGAAAAGACAAGAGTAGACTTTTATCAAGGTCATGCCGTACAGTTCTCGACACATTTCACTTATTTCATTGGCTTATACACACACTATTGGGAAGAATTTAGTGCTCAAAATATTGAAAACGGCCCTCAAGTCTTCAAATATACACAAATACATCATCTATCATTTTTTTCTTAAATATATTTTGAAGAAGTTAGCCGTTGTAAAAAAATATCAGGACCAAATACACTAAACTTACCTCTAATCTAGTGAATATTTTTTTCCTTATTATAGAGAGGAATCACGGTTTCCAATGAACAATGATTCTCCTCACATCCTCATTAAACTAACTTTCTTTCCCCCTCTCACATACACTCATCCTCCTCACAAATTTCCTACGCACATCTTTCATTTTTCACACACATAAAGTGCTCCCCTTCATTGATTGTGGGTTGTCCCGTCGACTCTTCATTGATTGTGGGTTGCCCCTTGAGAATCAATTATGATTGACCCCCTCTCTGATTTCTCTCATATACTGCCCTTCCCCCTCTCACTATTTGTTTCTCTCTCTAAAAATTTATCATTTTGGGGGTGTTTGATGAGGGTTTGATGGAAACCCTATGGCCGTTGATTGTTTGATGGAAAGCCTATGGCGACTGCGATGTTTATGAGGTTTTCATGAAAACCCTAATGTTATTTGTTGATTCGAATGGGTTTGCTGGAAACCCTAGTTGATTCGTTCTGGGTTTCATCGGATGATTTTGGGGGTTTGGTATGAATGGGTGCCGATGATTTTTAGGGTTTCATGGAAACCCCAATTATAAAGTTGATATTAGGGAGGAATCACGCCTCCTATGCATTGCTTGAAAGTGATGATATTGGTTGGTCAGTTTTTTACTTTCATTTTGTTTTTGGCTAATTATACTAATTCATTTGTGTGTTTGTTAAATTTATCATTTTTGGGGGGCGTCATTTGAAATATGTCATTGTTATGAATGTTCCTCGGCTGTTTGATTATTTGACAGCATTGATATAACCCGCCGCCTGGCGTGGCAGGTCATTCGGTTTGCAGCCGCGACGGGTCAAATATTTGTTTGTGTTATGGTTCCATCTCATGATCATTTTATGCACACATTTGGAGTGTGCAACTCTTGCCGTTGTTTTAAGGCATTTGATTGTTTGAGGGAGTACTGTATGTGTGTGAAAGATGAGAGATGTTCCTGTCATATTTATGAGCAGGCCGACCCTTTGTGAGAGGGAAATAAAATGATAGTTTAGTTTTTGATAGAGGAGAATTACTGTTCATTGATGCAACCCATTGCCTGGCGTGGCAGGTCATTCGATTTACAGCCGCGGCGGGTTGAATATTTGTTTTATACACAGTAAGAAACGATTTGAAGTGACTATGATTCTTCTCTTTTATACACAGTGTTATATAACTTTGTGGGGGTTAACCACTTTTGGCTTACGCTAAGTAGCCTAGATGGCTGTGATGATAATATTTGTGTGTCTCTAGACGGGTTCGGTTATAATTTGGAGTATGCGCATCTTGGCGTGGCAAGCTCCATATGTTTGTAGCCATGGCGGTCATGCCCTCATATCCGACATACCGGCTTGCTTACTTATCTGAGCCTTGAAACAATAAAATGACTACCTTTTTCCTTCTACAAATGTTGTGCCACTTTTAAAGCAGATTTTGGTGATTACAGTTAGTTACTTTATTTGCGTTTGGTTTAGTTTGGTGTGTTGTCAATAACCTGAAGATCATTCGGATCTAATTCTGGAAAATCGTTTTGATTATTTGGGTTACAATTTAACAGCCACTGTTGTAATAGGAAATAGGGATGAGCGTGGATCTAGATCCGGTGGAACTGGAACCGGAACCAGAACCAGTAGAACCGAGAACCGAAATTTTGAGAAAAATAGGAATCGAGAACCGAACCAAATATATTTTTTGGTTTCAGTCTGGTTCTAGTTCCGGTTCTGCTTCTTTGGTTCTACCCGTATAGGAACCAATTTTTTTAGAAGAAGAAGAAAAACTCATTCATTAATGAATTAAGTCAACAAAAAAAATATTCTTTTAAGTATTTATAATCATTTACGTTAAAAGCAATAACATTTAACAACTAAGTATAGGCTCAAATAAATAAACATCATATAGTTTCACAAGTTCACTACTTTTCTTTTACCAAAATTTGAATCAAAGTTATCTGGTTCAATATCGGTTGAATTTGTATCACCTTAAAAACAAATAAAAATAAAGATATAGATTACTAATCATTTAACATATGTTTACAGAATGGATGTATTTGGCATGGCTAGTCATATTATATAAACCTTTTTGTCATAAATTAAAATAAAGAACTCACAAATTATTCAAACTTATTGAACGTGTCATATCAACAATTATAACATAAAAAACAATTTTTATATTACACAAATCTAGTGATTAGTAATTATGTACTAACAAGACATACATATTTCATTAATACTCAGAATCGATACATTGAATGCAAATAAAAAACCAACATAAAACTTAGTTCTATTGATTTGATAATGATAGTTGTTGGTGTTTCAATGGATTAAAATTAGAGTTTAAGATGTTCGATTTGGTTTCTTAGAATAGGTTAGTTGTGTTTTTTTATATTACCTATGATATTAGATTTTGAGTATGGTATATAAAAAAAGTTATAATATTTTTATAATTTTCGGGTATTTGGTTCCGGAATCGAGAACCGGTGGAACCGAACCGAACCGAACCAAGAACCAAAAAATTTCAAAAACAAGAACTGGATCCAACGGTTCTGGTTCCGGTTCGGTTCTTCATGGTTCCGATCCAATTCTTGGTTCCGGTCCGGTTCTTTGCTTCTTTTGCTCATCCCTGATAGGAAACGTAGTGATGTCACATGTGTGTGGGTAATTTGTGAGGGAGATGAGTGTGTGTGAGGGGGAAAGAAAGTTAGTTTAATGAGGAAAGTACCGGCTGATACTCGCCTTGGTGTCTTCCGTTTGTTGAAATAGTCCACTTGCAAGTTGCATTTGGTTGGCTCCCTGTACGATAATCTGTGGCACGTTGTCATGACTAATTGTGTGCTTTTGTGATTATGCTTGGCAGTGATGAGTTTAAAACGACCGTGGATAAAGATGACATATCCCGGATCTTGGCGGGGCGACCCCTGACGGTCGCAGCCATGTCGGGTTCTTGATTTTACTCTATGATAATGCTCTATATGAGCCTACGCTGAAACTCCCAAATATTCGGGAACAAACTCCGGGGTTAAAAATAGTTTCTCGGTTACCCGGAATTGCATTTGTCACGATTGTTACCACCTATTGTACAAACACATCTCTAGGAAACCTACTAACAGTATATCATATATGACACATATATTATGTGTATTATTAGTAATCATATCTGAGGCTATCAGTTTCTGTTTGCAATATTTTAGAAGGTCCTGATACGTACGATAACATAAGTTTCTGAGGTATATCGTCTCTATGAGTAAAGTTAGCTTTACACGTGTCGTGTTTATGAGTTAATCTGATGCATGGTTTCATGTTGGTTTTGATGATGACAAAATAGAGTATTTGTAGATATAGAGGTAAGGCGAGATCTTTTATGTGTGTGCATGGATATGTTGCGACCTTTTAAGGTTGCTGCCTAACCTGACTTTTTTTTACATGGCGTAAGGGTCTGCGTAATTTTTACAGCTTTAAAGCCTATACACCATTCTATCCTCTGTTGTTTTAGCTATTTTTCAGGGTGCTTGCTACGTTTTTGTTAACTCCAGTCAAGTCGTGACTGTTTGCTCACAGGAAACAAACCCACGTATTGTTTTCTACTTCTTGAAAAAAAATGCTCACTGAATATGTTTCCGAATGGACACGTTTGTTTCAAGCGTATATGATATACACTTTTTATATCTTATTCGAACCGAAGTAGATAACATGTTTATGTGTGTGGAAGATCTTAAACTAGACTATCTTCGGTGCAGGCATCCACCAAGTGGACGGGGACTGCCGATTTCTTGAACAAGAAAGAATTATGGATTATAGCCTTTTAGTGGGTATTAGCGCTGGAAAAGGCAATGAAGACCTACTAACAGATGAAGGCACTCCTACAGGTTTCTTTCTTTCTCGCTCTCTCTTTTTCTATAATAAGCATAATTCCATTAGTTGATATGACAATAACTTTTTATTTCTAGGGAACACTACACCAGCTAAAAGTGAGACAAGTTGTGGTTGTTGAATTTCAAGCCAAATAAGAATCATATCAGGTTTAAGCTTAGAACAAGTCGATTCCAAACACCCCTCAAGTGTTCAGATATACGTTTACCGTTTTGAGCACAACCGTGTATGTAAAAATTACAGTTTCTGTTTTCATAATTAGAATCGTGTCATTACTATTTTGGTGAGTTCCGTTTTTTATTTCCGTTGTCTTGATGTAAGAACCCAGAAAGAATCGAAAGCGTATTTAAAGTTGGAAAAAGATGGTCTTGACGATCAAAGGAAAAACGGGGTTGATACGCCGGTTGAGGGTGCATCGGTTGTCGCCGAGAGGGCCGCGGTTAGGCCGAATGCTGACAGTTTGCCGAGGAAGGTTAATATTGAATTTGGTGAAGCTGGGACGGGTGATTTGAGAGTTGTGTTATTGGGTAGACAAGGGTTTATTGTGAAATTGAGTGTTCATAAAAGTGGTGTCAAGGAGAATAGTACGTTTTTTTGCTGAGAAGTTATTGGCTCGGCATCCGAGTTTTCATTGTATTGAAGTTGATGATTGTGAGGATGTTGAGACGTATGTTGAGACGTTGGGTTGATGTACTGTAAGGATTTGAACCAGCGGTTAATCAAGCAAAGTGTTTCACGGGTGCTTCGGATTCTTAAGATAATTTCTTGATCCTTATATTTACAGTTCAATGTCATTTTCATTTTTTGACCGTTAAATCACCCGCCACTTTTTTAATGAGTTTCCTCTCATAACTTTGATAATTTTCATTCTGTATAAGTTCATGATTCATGAACATACGTTTCGTTCCATGATTTAGGGGGTTGTATGGATGTTCATTTAGAGGTAATTATATGATAATTCAATTCGTATAATTAGATAGTTAGTGGTAATGAAACAATTGCAGGAGAGGGTTGTTGGACGTGCTTCTGTTGCTTGATATTATAATTTTTTGAATGACAGTTGGAGCTGTTGAATTCTAATATTGTATAAACATATAGGTATAGATATAATATCTCCGCTATCTATATAATTTGAATTATGTGATGCATGTGTAGCAACTGTGTTGATGTTTATCCTATTAACTTTATATAACATATATGTTATATTTGCAAGTTCTCGGATTTGGTTTCACTTCTAATATATATGTTCCCTCAATTTGTTGTTTCAGTATCTCTTAGGTTCTGCCTATGTGATTATATTTCATCCAAAAGTAGCTAGGTGGCCAATTTTAACAGCCTTCATATGTTGTTTGGACATACCGTTGAGTTGCACATAAGTAGAAGTTATAGTCTCCGTATAATCAACTAAAACACATGATGATTCGTTAGTTTATTTATGTGTAAGTAGGGCTTATCCATATATATTAGTTGTAGTAGAATTCAGTGACCGAGTTGTTCAGAATGTATTAATACCCTCTAAGGTCACATGTTTAGGAATACAAACGGTCTGATAAACGAGTTTATCGTTGTTACTACAGCTTTTCTAGAAAAGAGATATGGGGAACCATTTTTCTCCATACGTAAGAGAAACAATTCGAATTGTAGCTTCAAACTATATCATGCTCCTACACTTATTTTCATACAGTAAAGCAAATATAGATTTCTTTGTGAACTCAATTAAACCCATCTGTTTGAAATACTTTACAAAAAGTATAGTATAATCGCTAATTAAGCACAACCAATATATAATAATCTTCCGAATAGAATTGCAAGAAGTTGATTGGGACCAAATATTATTTTCCTTTTTTGGATTATTATAATGTTACCGACCACGAAGGTTTCGACAGACTTAAGCAATAGTTGGTGGAAATCGGCTGCTAAGGTGAAACAGGGCAGCAAAGGGGCGATGGCGTGAGCTACACGGGATAGGAAAAAAAGAACAACTAATATACATGTATGTAGTAATTACAACTTAATTAGATTGGAGCGTCTCTGATCATGCCATGGCTGCTACTACTGCTCAATTAAGTGACAACTACAGTGACAGTGACAAATAGGTATTATGTAAACGTATCAAAAGTATAAATTTTGGTTCCTCGCTAGAAGTTTCTTTTAATTCAATTAGTTGATAATATTGATTCACTTATGCACCTCTGTTGACTATGTATATAGGTAGATGAGAAGGTTAACATGGGACAGCGGGTCAGTTCGTTATGTCGCGTTAGGTGGTCAAAATCAAAAGCTAGAGTCATCTATAAGAAAATCACTCGGTGATCAAACGTTTTGCTTCATTGTGTAACGTTGCAGAATTCTTGCACAAGGTATGCATCTACATATGATTGTCGTTAATAGCAGTGATAAGATAATTTTTGTTAGTTTCTTATCAGTTTCCCGTCTCATATAATGTTGCAGAATTCTTAGTTTCTGACTTTGTGGAATAAGATATTTTTTATATATTTTGTAAAACTGTGTAACGTGTTGTTCTTTGTTAATAGCGGGGAGCGTGGTATGGATCTTATATATTTTTTGCTATTAGGTGCTGTTCTTTGTTAATAGCGGGGAGCGCGGTATGGACTTAATAGCAAAAAATATCTTAGTCCAATAAGATATTTTTTGCAAATAGATATCTTATTTTTTGGAAATCAGGGAAGGTCACAGAACCTCAAGTAAATAAGATATTTTTTGCTATTAGGTGTTGTTCTTTGTTAGCTTATACCTTAAGTTTTCGCATCAATAACCTATTGAAAAAAGTGTTTTATCATGATTCTGAATAAGATATACTTGGTCTATTTGAATAGATTAATTTAGTTTAGATTTTGAAGGTGAGTTAGGCAGTCGTGTTGTGGTTGCTGATATGGAATTTTTTATGTACAGTGTGGTGTCTACATAATGTGTAGAAGATTTAGCCAATACAGATATAACAGCTTCTATATGGGAACAACCTGTTGTGCAAGTCTAAGAAGAGTTTTTCGACTTTTATGGTTCTTTTGTTTGCACCCCGATTGAGTTCTTTATAGTAAATCCTTAGAAACAGTAGAATGTAGGCAACTACAATAGGACAGAAATGTTATAGGACAGTGAGGTTTTACGTTGATTTTTTGATCATGTGTTTAGTTGTTGTGAGACCCCCAAAATCAGGCAAGGAAACACGTAGGCGGCAAAGGGGTTCCACGTCATGGTACAAGAAACAATGAAATACTGTTGACATAAAGTTGACGTAATAAAAACTTATACATTACATCACAAAAAGATCAGAGTTTTTAAACAAAGGTCCCAGAGTTTTATAAGCGGAAAATCTATTATTTAAACATGGTTTTGTAACATGTTGTTACAAAAAAATATAGGATAAACTTCTGACAGCTTTTACCAAAACCAAACTTTAAAAAGTAACACAAAAATCTCCAAGCTGTGATAATATCCTACGGGCTCCCATCCAAGCAAAGCTAAGTAATAATACCTGAGATTAAACATGTAAAATCGTCAACATAAAGTTGAGTGATATTCATAGGTTTAGCAGTAAAAGTGTGGAACACAAGCATTTATTTGTAAAACAAGAAATAGGGAAAATGGTTACGTACGATAACCATAGTCCGAAACCATTATTATTGCTATTTAGTTCATGAACCGAAGCTTAACTAAATGTAAGTTCCTCTAGTGAGTATTCAGTCTAAATACTCAAGTATAAATAAATGAAATGCGTCATGGTTAAACAACCGCAACATGGGACGGGGATTGTCAATCCCGATGGATCCACCCACAACATTCGCGCTTAGCAACACAAGTAAATTAACGGTTCATGATCAGGAGAGGAAACTTAAGGGCTATAACTAAAAGCAATAATAATAATGAAAATCTGTTGGAAATCATCAAGTTCTGGAAAGCATACAAGTTCTGGATAGCATACAAGTTCTGGATAGCATACAGTTTTAAATGAATGTGTCCCACCATGTAAAATCTCACCCCGCGTTTAGAAACAATGTATAAGTAGTAAAAAGGGGCTATGAACTCACCTGATATAGCTATTACACGTAGATCAAGGAACAAATGTCCAATAGTCGACACATGACTTCACAAGATAACAATTACTCGGTGATCGAGAACGAAAAGCCCAATGACCGACATATGACCGAACGAGACCTAATCATGATGAGACACATCTTAGGTTCGAGACTATACATAAGTCGTACATATATGTGAATAGTTCACTTTAGTAAGTTTGGACATTGCATAAGTTTTATAAAACTTTTGATAACAATTTACCATATATTTTCTTATTTTGATAAATTTTATTTGATTAAAGGTACCCAAAATTGAACCTGCAGAAACCTACTATTTGATCAATTGTTTTGACCCAATTAAGCAACTATTAAATTTACAAAAAAAAAAAATCAGAGAACTCACACACATTATACATTATAAATAAGCTACTATAGCTTCATGATAAAAACCATCCACCATTGTCAAAGCATGATTTCTTTACATAAACATGAGTTTTAGATTCGAAAGTTAACTTAAATAACGAGACTGCACAAAACTTTTAGAAACATGCTACAAAGATTAGTTCATATCTCAAGTTCTATGATAGATATGAATGCATACTCAGTGGCTCTAGAAAGGTATGAATCTTACCTTTCCAGAACACTAAAGCACTCATTCATATCTTATATGAATCAACGGGAAAATATATTTTATTGGCAGACTACAATTTCTGACCCGAATAACGTTAATTTGATTCTTGGCGTTTTGATCATAAACCAAGTTCCGTAAAATACTTTTGAGTGAATCCAAAAATGAGAGTTTGATTATGACTATTTATATTAAGAATAGTTGAATAACCACTCATCCAAGAATTTTGACCAAAGGTTTGACCCACGTTTGACCCATTTCCTCAAAATGGACCGATTTTATTAAAACGAGCGTATCGGGCTCATCCGGACACTTCCATTGAGCACCCGGCTCGCCACATACACTAAATAACCATGAATACTCATTTTTCACAAAAAGTGCAGACCTTATGTTGACCAAAAATTGACCATGGCCTGTAGCTTGCAACAAATAAATTTCTATTATTATTTCTCGCCAAAAAAATCAATACCAAATAACTCACAACGACTCTAAAGCTTATGCAATACCCTAACCAAGTTGACTAACCTATTTTGGACTCATTACTCATAACAAAACAATGGGTATTTAAGAAAATATAAAAAAAAATTCAAGAATCATAATAAATATATATAATTTGAATCTAAGAAAAAAAGTAGAAAACCTTCAATGATGAAGAACACAAATCACCCAAATCAACTAGCTTTCAAGAAAATCAATGATCAACAATAAGTCCAATCAACCAAGCTTTTCACCAAGCTTATATACACATGAAATATATCTTTTAACATCAGCCCTTTATGATCTTTAATGGTGTAAACGAAGCTTTACTTATGAGAAAATAAATAAAGAAGATGATCTAGCAACCTTAACCTTTATTGCAATAACACCTTGTATTTAATAAATTGAAATTGGAAATTGGTTGATTTTGGTGGATATGAGAGACGGCAAAATGATGATCAAGAATGGAGTTGCAATATTTTTTATCCAAACTCTAAAGAGAGTTATCCAAAGGAACTAGACACGTGTCTCACTAACTGGCATAATTCACAACAAAGTGACATCTTTTCCTTAGTTATGTAGGCTTAAAATGGTTAGAGAGTAAGTTTATTAATAACTTGTACCACAATTTGTTAAAACGGGTATTATCGAAGCCCGATATTTTAAAAGTTACGCGATTTAAAAGATACACGTAAAACACGAAAAATAAACGCTCAATATAAAATAAAAACATTGGCATTCGGATAACATTAAAATTTTAATAAATAAATAAGGGATTATAATTTAATAAATGTTAACGCGTCGTATAACGAATGACGCCTAAAGGCTTAACGTAAATTACAAAGATTTCTCGTAAAACAAGAAATTAAAATGACGATAATAGAAAATATTTATATGTCATAATGAGGATATTCACGGTCGATGACGGACATACACTTAGTCGATAAATAATAAGTGACACGTATCCGATATGTTAAAGCCTTAACATTGCCAGTTAGCCGATAATTCAATATTATTAGTCGAACGTATATGACAAATAAAAGTCAATTAATTAGTATTGGTCCGAATATTTAAAATAGTATTAGAACTCGGTCTAAATATTAATTTTAAAGTTCGGGTTACAATAGTAAATAAATTTGGAAAAATAATAATAATAATTTTTTTTATAACTCCGAATAAAATATTATCAATGATCAGAAAATAATTAAAATACAATTTAATTGAAATTCTTGAGATCTCAGGATTTACATATGAAAAAGTAAAAAGGAACAAGTAAAACATTATAAAATCGATAAGTACGACTAAAGGAATAACTTAATTATCGAGAAAAATACGAGTTCTCACAGTCGCCCCCCCCCCCCCTAAAGGATCTCTGGTCCCTAGAGTTCCACTGGAGACAGAAGAAAATGCAAACAAATGACTAGCAATAGCACGAGGGAAGAAAACGAAATTCGTACCAATTCTTAACAAACGTGATAGAATAGACGCGTCGATGAACAAAATAATAAGAAACAAGGATTTAGCCAGTCATCACTTCTTGAGTGCAGTTGGTGTCTCCAACAACGGCTTATAAAATGTTCGATGGTCGATACACGATCGAAATAGAAAAGCCACACAATAAATTTTCGAATCACAGAAAATTCTTAAGAAGTTTCTTGATAGTAATTCCAGTAAACTGAACAACACTAGCCATGAAAGACGAAATCAACACATAATTCACACGAATGAATTTCAAAATGATAGAGTCTAACACATAATCATAACAGTTACATGAATTTATCATTCTCGTCCCGTCATAAATCACTATTCGCGTCTAGAGGCGTTTCGAAGGTCTACCAAAATAGATAGGAAAGGTTGGTAAATGAATAAGCATAAAAACATTGAAATTTTCAAGTCTGGTATCAATGGTAAGAAATTAGACAATTGGTAACGAAAATTATGTCACGAAAGAAAATGAGGTAATAAGTTAAACAAGGATCGTTGAGTAAGAAAATATGTGCTTGAGGCATGTACTTTGTTCAAGAAAAGATAAGGGTTCATATGTGTAAGTCGCGAACTGTTGATACTCGCATAAAATGTAAAAATTTCCAAAATTTACATTTATCTAACTTTTTAAGAAACATAATTAAAAAGTTGATTCTTGGTTAAATATTTAAGGTGACTACTATTTGGCGTTGCATGACTCCTTCTAAAAAATTAAGCATAGGGGATCAGGCCATGCATTTTAGGACTAGCAATGCGATGCTCAGCTTCATCAAATCAGTATTACAGGTCATATTATTTAAAATATGTATATAATGCCATTTGAAAAAAAAAACAGGAATCAAAATATTTTATGAAACTTTTCGCCAATAAGTTACTGGCTAGATATTTAATTCAACAATTTTTTTTTTTAATTTTTTTATAAGGGTTCTTTATAAGACCAATTGTTGAAAAATTTAAGAAATTACATCGTAAAATTAATATAAATTAATTTTATAAGATAGCATTCAATTATTTTGAAAGCCCAAATGAAACCTTTTGTGAAATGATTCGCAAACAAGACAAGTTTGAGTTTATATGGTAACATGATAATAGTTTACAAAGTAGCGAGTGGGTTACAAGAGGGAAATAAGGAGTAGTTCAATACAATCAATGAAAGGGTTACAGAGTAATAGGGTTTCGAGAGGTTTAGCCGGAATCGTCAAGAGTCCCGTGTCAAGAAGGATAACGAATGATGAAAATAAGAACTTCAACCTCGGTCCAAATCAGTGGTACGATAGAAGCAAAGAAAGACAACTTAGAATGACAATTAAGTCATATATAAAAGAAAGATAGATGAATACATATGTGTGCACATCGTTATTTATTTGACATAAATATGCACTATTTTAACGTTTTCAATCGCAATCATTGTTTCATGGTTGTAAAATATCATTAGTTAAAGTTTTACGAGCTCACACGAACTCAAAAACGCCTAAAAACCCTATTTCAAAATTTCTACCAGCTTTGACTTTTTAATAAACTTTGACCTTTTTGGGATTGACCAAACCAATTGATTCACTTAATGATATTTTAAGACTCGAAGTCTAATGCAATTCGCTGTAAAACGATGTTTTGAACAACTTTTTAGTTTTACTAGAGACTTGAAACGGATAAAAAATGGACGAAAATGCCCTTGCATTTAAATCTGTCAATAAAATGATATTTTAGAACTACGCATAAATAAGTTCTTAAATTTTACAATCCCAAATGAGCATAACTTGCTTGTTTTAAATGTTTACTGGTAAAATATTATGTCTTAAACGGACGTCTCAATAAGTAGAAGTATATATTTTTATGTCTAAAGTTATAAAAATATTTTCTCGACACTGATAAATTTCCTGTAAAGTTTTTGTACAAAGTATATTTTTCGACACAGTTTGAAATTAAATCTAAATTTCATAATAACCCATAATTAATGTACACACAAGACTTATGGATTCCATAAAGACGAAAAAGAATAAATTGCGTAATTAATCATGTAAAGAAAACACAGTATAAAAATGGTTCAAGAATGCCAACGATAAATTAAGAATTCAAAAACGACGCATGACATCTGTGTCTTAGATTTCGAGATGCAATACAGGAAGGTCTCTTGGCAGTGTGATTTTTTTTCCAAAATCACAAGACATATCGATAAAGTATTGGAAGATTAACGGGTCACACTCTTGGAGCGAGGAGGTTAAATGAAAAGGGAGGATACAAACAGCTAGTTTAATGGTACCGGCATCTCATCTAGTCTAGATCGATTCCCTAAGAGCTTCTTCTCTAGCAGGCGATTTGGCCCATTTTATCTTTCCTGGTAATAAGGAAATTTCCCTATCACGACCATTCTAGTGCTGAATATCTGTTCTCGTAATCCGTGAACTTCTTTCTCAGTTAGTTCGTGGGATCTACAACTCTCTTTACTGAGCGAGACTCCATCTATATCCCTACTAGTGGTTATTCTTTCCAGGCCATTTGTTTGACAGCTTAAACTAGACCCCACTTTCGATTAGATAGGTTTGATATTGATAGGGATCCCCATTCATTCCTAGATTCCCGGATTGATTGTCCCTACCTAACTACATGGTAGTGGTCTAGGGAGCGCAATTGCTAGAGCACGAGAGAATGAAGAATAATGATTTCAGCAAGAGCAGCCGGACGGACTACTATAGTGAGTCTAGTGACTACTATAGAAGTACAATCGTGTTCCAAACAATCGTCGCATAATAGAGGATGAATTACAAGATAGCGATGATGTTTTCAAGATACAAACGAACGTTGTAATTCGAAATCGAAACGTAGAATGGTCAATGAAACAATAATTAATCGTTATACGAGTGTCGTGTAAAACAGCGACGTAAAGGTAAATCAAGGTTATGAAAACCCTTGATATTATTTAACACAGATTCAACGAATGCTTAGAGATGTGTGACTCACACGATGTCCTTTAGTCTTTTTCGGAGACACATTGAGCTACACAATGGTCTATAGACTATTTTTTCAATACATCCAATCACAAATGGTCGGAAGGCAATTTAGATATCTAAATTGATATCTTAAAGGAGTTAAACAATGAAAGCAACACGCACGGTATTAATATGAAAATCGGAAGTTTCATCAAAACCAACACTTATTTAATCCCGAAGAATGATATCACGAGAATACACACAACATGTAAAAGAATGATTCGAGAAAAACAGGCGGTTCAAAACGAACGAGTATATGAGGTCAGTCGCATCACACATAAATGAAATAACAATAGTACTCAGAAAAGTGAGTTTGAAAAGTTCGCAGCATACTCGCTCCGAATACAAGTATGAAATATGAAATTATTGTAACAAGATCAAGTTTACATGAACAAGAATTCAAGAAATATAGTAAAGGCATATGTAATCACAGTAATATCCAATGATAATTTATTAGGCACAAAGGCTTTGAAAAGAGATAGTAATTATCGTCATTAGGGTAATGTAATATTTCAAATGTAATCAAGAGATGAAATACTACAACGATAATTAAAAGTAAATAATAAGGATTAGAGAGTTACCCGCGCAGATATCGAACAACAATGGCAGATTCTGTGTTTGACACTTAGAAACATGAAATATTTGAACTTTTGGTTATATACTAAGTTTTGAAAACGACTCAGTTCCTTATAACCATCGCTCTGATACCAATCTGTGAGACCCCCAAAATCAGGCAAGGAAACACGTAGGTGGCAAAGGGGTTCCACGTCATGGTACAAGAAACAATGAAATACTGTTGACATAAAGTTGACGTAATAAAAACTTATACATTACATCACAAAAAGATCAGAGTTTTTAAACAAAGGTCCCAGAGATTTATAAGCAGAAAATCTATTATTTAAACATGGTTTTGTAACATGTTGTTACAAAAAAATATAGGATAAACTTCTGACAGCTTTTACCAAAACCAAACTTTAAAAAGTAACACAGAAATCTCCAAGCTGCGATAATATCCTGCGGGCTCTCATCCAAGCAAAGCTAAGTAATAATACCTGAGATTAAACATGTAAAATCGTCAACATAAAATTGAGTGATATTCATAGCTTAAGCAGTAAAGGTGTGGAACACAAGCATTTATTTGTAAAACAAGAAATAGGGAAAATGGTTACGTACGATAACCATAGTCAGAAACCATTATTATTGCTATTTAGTTCATGAACCGAAGCTTAACTAAATGTAAGTTCCTCTAGTGAGTATTCAGTCTAAATACTCAAGTATAAATAAATGAAATGCGTCATGGTTAAACAACCGCAACATGGGACGGGGATTGTCAATCCCGATGGATCCACCCACAACATTCGCGCTTAGCAACACAAGTAAATTAACGGTTCATGATCAGGAGAGGAAACTTAAGGGCTATAACTAAAAGCAATAATAATAATGAAAATCTGTTGGAAATCATCAAGTTCTGGAAAGCATACAAGTTCTGGATAGCATACAAGTTCTGGATAGCATACAGTTTTAAATGAATGTGTCCCACTATGTAAAATCTCACCCCGCGTTTAGAAACAATGTATAAGTAGTAAAAAGGGGCTATGAACTCACCTGATATAGCTATTACACGTAGATCAAGGAACAAATGTCCAATAGTCGACACATGACTTCACAAGATAACAATTACTCGGTGATCGAGAACGAAAAGCCCAATGACCGACATATGACCGAACGAGACCTAATCATGATGAGACACATCTTAGGTTCGAGACTATACATAAGTCGTACATATATGTGAATAGTTCACTTTAGTAAGTTTGGACATTGCATAAGTTTTATAAAACTTTTGATAACAATTTATCATATATTTTCTTATTTTGATAAATTTTATTTGATTAAAGGTACCCAAAATTGAACCTGCAGAAACCTACTATTTGATCAATTGTTTTGACCCAATTAAGCAACTCTTAAATTTACAAAAAAAAAATCAGAGAACTCACACACATTATACATTATGAATAAGCTACTATAGCATCATGATAAAAACCATCCACCATTGTCAAAGCATGATTTCTTTACATAAACATGAGTTTTAGATTCGAAAGTTAACTTAAATAACGAGACTGCACAAAACTTTTAGAAACATGCTGCAAAGATTAGTTCATATCTCAAGTTCTATGATAGATATTATGCATACTCAGTGGCTCTAGAAAGGTATGAATCTTACCATTCCAGAACACTAAAGCACTCATTCATATCTTATATGAATCAACGGGAAAATATATTTTATTGGCAGACTACAATTTCTGACCCGAATAACGTTAATTTGACTCTTGGCGTTTTGATCATAAACCAAGTTCCGTAAAATACTTTTGAGTGAATCCAAAAATGAGAGTTTGCTTATGACTATTTATATTGAGAATAGTTGAATAACCACTCATCCAAGAATTTTGACCAAAGGTTTGACCCACGTTTGACCCATTTCCTCAAAATTGACCGATTTTATTAAAACGAGCGTATCGGGCTCATTCGGACACTTCCATTGAGCACCTGACTCGCCACATACACTAAATAACCATGACTACTCATATTTCACAAAAAGTTCAGACCTTATGTTGACCAAAAATTGACCATGGCCTGTAGCTTGCAACAAATAAATTTCTATTATAATTTCTCGCCAAAAAAATCAATACCAAATAACTCACAACGACTCTAAAGCCTATGCAATGCACTAACCAAGTTGACTAACCTATTTTGGACTCATTACTCATAACAAAACAATGGGTATTTAAGAAAATATAAAAAAAAATTCAAGAATCATAATAAATATATATAATTTGAATCTAAGAAAATAAGTAGAAAACCTAATGATGAAGAACACAAATCACACAAATCAACTAGCTTTCAAGAAAATCAATGATCAACAATAAGCCCAATCAACCAAGCTTTTCACCAAGCTTATATACACATGAAATATATCTTTTAACATCAACCCTTTATGATCTTTAATGGTGTAAACGAAGCTTTATTTATGAGAAAATAAATAAAGAAGATGATCTAGCAACCTTAACCTTTATTGCAATAACACCTTGTATTTAATAAATTGAGATTGGAAATTGGTTGCTTTTGGTGGATATGAGAGACGGCAAAATGATGATCAAGATGGAGTTGCAATATTTTTTATCCAAACTCTAAAGAGAGTTATCCAAAGGAACTAGACACGTGTCTCACTAACTGGCATAATTTACAACAAAGTGACATCTTTTCCTTAGTTATGTACGCTTAAAATGGTTAGAGAGTAAGTTTATTAATAACTTGTACCACAACTTGTTAAAACGGGTATTATCGAAGCCCGATATTTTAAAAGTTACGCGATTTAAAAGATACACGTAAAACACGAAAAATAAACGCTCAATATAAAATAAAAACATTGGCATTCGGATAACATTAAAATTTTAATAAATAAATAAGGATTATAATTTAATAAATGTTAACGCGTCGTATAACGAATGACGCCTAAAGGCTTAACGTAAATTACAAAGATTTCTCGTAAAACAAGAAATTAAAATGACGATAATAGAAAATATTTATATGTCATAATGAGGATATTCACGGTCGATGACGGACATACACTTAGTCGATAAATAATAAGTGACACGTATCCGATATGTTAAAGCCTTAACATTGCCAGTTAGCCGATAATTCAATATTATTAGTCGAACGTATATGACAAATAAAAGTCAATTAATTAGTATTGGTCCGAATATTTAAAATAGTATTAGAACTCGGTCTAAATATTAATTTTAAAGTTCGAGTTACAATAGTAAATAAATTTGGAAAAATAAAAATAAATTTTTTTTATAACTCCGAATAAAATATTATCAATGATCAGAAAAATTAAAATACAATTTAATAAAATTCTTGAGATCTCAGGATTTACATATGAAAAAGTAAAGAGGAACAAGTAAAACATTATAAAATCGATAAGTACGACTAAAAGAATAATTTAATTATCGAGAAAAATACGAGTTCTCACAGTTGTTATTTTAAAAATGTCGATGGTCTGTTGTAATTACTGCAAAAGGTAGTTTTAAAAGTAATGCTTGGTTTAATTTGATACCGTAACGCATGTTAGTATGCGTTAGAGTTAAGAATTAGTGTTGGTTTGGACTGGATATTAGAACAACTGGGTCTTAATTCTGATTTTTTTTTAGATATTTTTTCTACTTGAATTGCTATTTTTTTCATTACATCGTTCTTTGAATGAGCAGTCTGCATATCCCAAGAACAGTTTACATATTCTGACTTAAGAAACTTTTACAGACTCAAGACTAGCCATGGGTGCTTCTTACTAAAAGTTAATACTGAGCCAACTACAAAGAGTCCAAGATAAACAAGACCTACTACTCTAATATGTTGGGATCCAGAATTATGTTTCTACCATAACGTTGCAACTAACGAAATAAAACACCGTGGCGAAGCGCGGGCACCCCACCTAGTTCAAGCTTAAATGTGAGTATGAGCGAAATAAACACACTCAAACATAGGGAAAAGTTTAAAAAAAACACATACCATCTTTTTATTATAAACTCAATCAATCAATAACAACCTTCTATTTTTTATCTAACAAAAAAAACTATTTTTCAAAAATTGAATATCTCACAAACCGTTAATCATTACGTAAAACGAAATATACCATCGCGATGAGAACTAAACCATCTTTCTATCGAGGGGCAACTTTGTATACTTTCGACGAAATTTTTTAATGAGAAAATCATATATGATTTGTATCACGAATCATATATGATTTTCTCAGAAAAAAAGTTCGTCAAAAGTGTATACATGTGCCCAAAAAAGTTAAGAAAGTCAACAAAAAATCAATATTTTTTACAAAAATTAAGGGTTTTCTTTCTAATATATAGTGCTCATATTTATTTTAACGTAACATCTAAAAATAAGAGATAAACGAATGATTATAAACATAAAGTAATTGGTTTTTTCGTATGAAATTGGAACCAATTGAATTATATGTTCATGTTTGAAGTTTTAAGCACTTAAATTGTTATGTATTATTTGTCTGTTTTGCAAGAACTTCGAATTATTTGAAATTAGAAGTATTTTTTTATATCCTACATATTATTTATAATATTTATATGCATAAAATTCCAATCCGCCAAGGCAACGCCTAGATGAATTCCGCCTCGAAGGTCGCCGACCGCCTCACTAGCGCCTAGCGATTTCTGCAACCTTGCATGTGCCCCTCGATAGAAAAATGATTTAACTCTCGTTGTAATGGTGTATTTTTTGTCACTTAACGATTTACCGTTTGTGAGATATTTAATTTTTAAGAAAAAGATGGAAGGTTAGTGTAAATAAATATAATTGGTTGATGTGATATATGCTAAAAACATGATATACATTGATCTCAACATTTCAAACATATATTTAATGTTAATATGAAATCAATGTATATCTAAAATTTAATAAAAATCTAATGAATAAGTGTAGTTTTTTTTTCATTAATGAAAAAACACGCGTGACACTTTTTTAAAAATAAAATATCTTGTAAATGATAAATTATTAAATGACAAAAAATATACAGTTACCATGAGTATTTTTTTATTTTTCAATAAACGTATACTTTGATATACTTTTTACGAAAAAAATTTCAATTTTTTCCACGAACGTCGTAACTAAAAAAATTGTAAGTATATAGAAGTAGCTTTTTTAAAAAGATAATTAAATTTTCGTCGTTTTGTGTAATAATTAATAATTTGTGAAATATTTTTTAAAAATATAAAAGTAGGTTTTTAACATACTGAAAAAATAGGTGTATATAGAGTCCGGTTATTTTGGATACCTTGTATCCTTTGGATACAAGGGAATCAATCTACACCTTCCATCTATCAAAAAATCAACAGCCCAGATTAAGTTTTATTTTTAATTAAAAAAAGCGGAGGGACATTTTCGTCATTTTAAACCCACCCATCCCACCCACCTCCCAAATACATCTCACCCCCGTCTTTTATCTCAGATCTAACAAAAAACACACACAAAAAACACACACATAAGCTTATTCAATCATCATCTCGATCCAAAACACATACTAAAACACAAGGAATAAGCTAAAAAATTATCATCATTTATATTATGATGAATTATAAGCTAACTTATTAGCTTATTTTCATGAATTATAAGATTTTATGGCTTAATCTCGCTGAACAAATTTAGTGTGACCTGTTAGTGAAATATCATATATGATATATTTTATCATATATGATGTAAGCTAAAATATCATATATGATAAAATATATCATATATGATGATGCGCTTGAAAATTGAATTAAATCTTCTTATTTTTGTAGAGAAGACTGTTTACAAGGAATGTTGAACATTACAAGCATCCAAAAGGCCAAGAAGCTTATTGAAGAAGTTCGTGAATTTTTATTTTATGTTTAAATGTATTGTTTGTTTTTTCCTTGTAATCTCCTAATGGAGTTTTGACGTATATGGACGATTTTGTAATTGATTGGTATCTTGTAAAACGTCTTGTTAATATGGTTTAGCTTTCTTGGTATTATGTCATGATGGTTTTGATAAATTAAGTCATATATGCTAATGCACTATCATATATGATAATGCATTATCATATATGATACTCAAGAAAAACTTGGGTATATTAAACAAAGAATGTGATGAATTCATGATTACAACAAAGAGTATGCACAATTAATAATTAAACACTTGTTCATAATATAAAAAATGTACTTATGAACAGAATCATATATGATAATTCAAACAGAACATAACTTAACGTAAAATCATATATGATACACATCTGATATCATATATGATAACCATTTATACAAAATCAAAAGATGCAAACACCATTATTATTAAAACTACTCTTCTTTATCGACAATAAACTATTGTTAAAACCATTATTAACTGATGAATTCATGAACAACGCCTACTTCGTTTTGATCCTTATAACATATCCGTGCACATCCTCTTGTTATAATCAACATCCCTCCCTGCTTTGCTCCAAATCGGGCAATCACACCACCTCTGTCTGACTGCATTAATAAAAGATAGAAAAGAACATATTATGCAATTTTTTTTTAAAAAAAAGTATTACTCATATATATGATAGAAGGCATGTTTCAAGAGTTTATACAGATTTTTTGAAAAAGACTCATACAAAATCTGTTTTTTCTTATGGTTTGTTTGATATATCATATATGATAGTTATATCATATATGATAACTGATGATATATCATATATGATATATAACTATCATATATGATATATCAAGCTTATTACAGCCCACATCAGTAAACTTAATTTAACTTACATAAAATACCTTATGTTTCGTCAAAATAAGCTAAAAAGCTAGCTTATTCATAACTCTCATATAATTTGTAAGCTTATTCACACAACTCCTATCTAATTCACAAAATTATTCATAACTCTCATCTAATTCAAAATCTTATTCAAACAAATAAGCGTATTCACATAAATCGTATAATTAAAAGCTAATTAAAATAATTTGATCAAAATAAGAACAATCAGTTGGAAGAATTCGATCAAAATAAGAACTATTAATCAGAATATTTCGTTCAAAATAAGCTAATGACAATAAATTAATAAGCTTATTCTAAATCAAATAAGCTAAAAAAATAAGAATATATTATGAGAATACAGACCTGATATGAATTTGTGTTAATTAATCGATTTGTTATGGATTAATGATGATGTTCGTGATGGATTTGTGATTATACGCTTCAACTTATAGAGAGAGAAAGTAGATCGGGAGGTAGAGAGAGAAGTGATGTTACGGTGTGTGTGTGTTTTATGAAAAAGAAATGATAAAATGATTTATATAGTGGCGGGTGAAATGATGAAAATACCCCTGCAGTATAAATGGAGGTTTAATCTCAGTCATTAGACGGTGAGGAGATAGAAAGTGGGGATGAGTCCCCTCATATCTTAGATAAGTTTGGTATCCATATGAACTTAAATCAAAATTTATTCATTAGATATAATATTGAAATTTGAATATACATTGAACTTTTGTCATGCGATCAATAGTAAAAACCTGAAGACCCACTTTTAGACAAAAAAAAACCCACAATTTATAACACAAATTATAGCGAATTAGCTACAATGAATTATAGCTAATATATTCCCATACATCAAATAACGTTTAAGCAATTCACCTCTTCTTTTTTAGAACGACAATTTTTACAGCTCACGCAACTATATCATAATTTCTATCTCACATATTTTCACCGAGACTTAAACCCTTGAATCCACAACCTTTAGTATATACCGTGACTACAAAAGTTAAACTTAAAGATAAGTCATATGAAATTAAAATAATAATGATGACTGTTCGTTCTAATCGTATGTTTTTCTTTCTAAATTCCACACCACACGTACGTGTCTATCTCCTCTATATAAAAATCCCAGAACATTAACAGTGTATAACTACTCTTGTAAAATAAGGTTTTTCTATCTTGTGCCTTAAGGACATATGATAAGAAAGTAAAAAGTACATCAGGTCCCACAGAAAAGTACACAGAGATTTCTATTTTGTAGATTCCTGTGTACTTTTCTGTAAGACCCAGTGTATTTTTTATGTACTTTAAGTGTTCTTATCATGTGCCCTTAGAGCATCTACAATGCTCCAAGTCTTTAATGACTTAGAGCATTTATGTCCATCAATGCTAAAGCTTCTACATTTAAGACAAGTATATGAAAGTAAAAAGTTTTTCTTTCAAAGACTTGGCATTAGTCAAGTCTGTCTATCAAATAATTTAAAAAGCTTTCAGATGCAATGATAAAAAGCTTTTGAAAAGCTTTCTTAAATAGTGAAAAGTCATTATAAAAACTACTCATTGTGGATGCTCTTAGAGCAAGATAGAAAAACCCTTTAAAATATTATTAGATGCAAAACGTTAATTAGGCTCTTTTAGGATATTTGCAACTCTTTTCATTCTTCTCGCTTACCCTTTTAGAACTAAACGTACTTATCTATAATCTAAAGTATGATAAAAAGGTATCAAGTTAAAAGGGGATTCATTAAATCTGCTCTTTTTATAAAAGTTTAAGAACTTAAGATCTTCTAAAAAAATCCCACCAAACTGATGTCTTTTCATCTTTTAAAAGTTGCAAAAAGTTGGTCAAGCACCCAAACTAGACCCAACATAAGTTCCATTTACATGGGAGCCATCACTATTGCCTTTATAAGCTGCTTTATAAACTGAAATAACGAAAAACAGTAGAATTTCAATTAAAGTATCAAACTTTTGTGTTATTTTTATACTAGTGGTAGTAACTTTTATGTTCCACATTCGTGCATAGTTCAAAAGGTATAAAGTTTATAAACTTGTATAAGCATGTGTATTACTGAATAACAAATTAAATAGTGAATTAGGTCAAAAATATCAGTTTACCAACTGTTTGAGATGTTGCCTTTTTGCAAGTTGGGTTTGAGTGTGGGACAACTTATCTATAAACGCCATCAAACAATAGTCAAACGTGCATATCATCCATTTGACGATCATATCTGTCACTAAATAATTTGAATCATTTTACTAAGTGGCGATAGATTATGAAAGAAAAAAAACTTATATAATTTTGTTGAAACTCGTATCATTAAGCTAGTTTAAAAGAAATACGATGCTTGTTATACATGCTTGAGAAGAGAGATTCACAACCACCTTTTGATTGTCAAAGAATCAACGGACTACCTATAACCATTGATCTTGATTTGATTCAGTGGATATGATTAAACCTAATTTTCACTATATTCATATTAACTTATCATAAATTTTTCACACAGACAAATAAAGATCGGGATGTTCCACAATCACCATTCATTTTTCTGGCGACAACGATAACAAACCTAGTTTTCCGGCGACCTCCACAACAAACCATCCTTATTACACGACCTCCGCATCATACCACCATTTTCCGACAACCCCCACAACAAACCCACTTTTCCGATGACCTCTACTACAAACCTACCCTTTTCAAGCGACCTCCACCAACAAACCTCCATTATCCGACAACCTCCAAAACAATCCACCATCTTCCGACGACCTCCACAAAAACCCACAATCTTCCGGCGACCTTCACAACAACTCACCATCTTCCGACAACCTCCACAACAACCTGCCATCTTTAGGCGACCTCCACAACAACCCACCATCTTCCGACAACCTCCACAAAAACCCAACATCTTCCGACGACCTCCACAACAAACTACCATCTTGATGCACACCATGTGGATGATGAAATGACACTATGACAATCACATGTGATTTAGCAAGTTCTAATTTATGAATGAGCGTTTTTATTAAAGTCTGATCGATTTTTTTAGTTGATAAGCTGATTACAGAACTTGGACTTATGATTACAACACTGGGACTATGACTCACATATGAGTCACTATGACTCATATATGAGTCATGTTGACTCATATATGAGTCATGGTGACTCCTATATGAAATTGTATATATGTAAGTCTTTTTTGTAATACGGTTAATAATATAGCCTCTTTTGTAACAAAATCATGGTGACTCATATATGAGTCACCATGAAACATATATGAGTCATGATGACTCATATATAAGTCATCATGACTCATATATGAGTCATGATGACTCATATATGAGTCTCTAATAAACATATATGAGTCGCTATGAAACATATATAATTCATGCTCAGTTATTAACTTATTTTGTGTTTATGTTTTATAATAAAGTTCTCCGTAATCCTGAAGATGGGTTAGTTGAGTGCACATGTAGGCATTATATACGTTATATATCTCTTTGTCGCCACATATTCTATGTTTTGAAGAACCATGATATTGAAGTGATTCCGGAGAAGTACGTTTTAAGGCGCTGGATAAGGAATTTGATACCACTTTCATTAAAAAGAAACACAAACAGATATGGAGAGAAAAACGAAGCAATTGAGAGAATAACAAATCATATATGAAAAAGAAACACAAGAAACAGGACAATCTAATACCACGACCCTATTTGATTATTTTTGCGTTTTCTTTTTACTATGTTTAGATTTAATTTTCTTTTTTTGTTATGATTCCGAACTATTGAAAACATGTGTTGAATATCTGATTTGTTATTTTGTTATGATGTCTCATGATTTTGAAAAGATATCATAAGAATATTCTGTAAAAATAACTAGTGACTCATATATGAGTCACTATGAATCATATATGATTTATGGGCATATATGATTCATAGTGAAACATGTATGTTTCATAGTGACTCATATATGAGTCATGTAAACATGTATGTTTCATAGTGACTCAAGCATATATGTTTTCTGGATCAGATTTAACACACAACATAAGCAGTAAATACGTAAAACAAAATTGTAAATTTCTTAAATAAGAAGCATGTAAAAACACATTTCATACAATGAAAGAAACCATCAAATAATTATGTGCCGACTACAATCAATTCAAAATAATCTAGCATTCATAGAAAACCACATAACTACCACAATCATTAGTTTTACCATCCAACTACAGTTCACCAAGACTACGATTCACCAGACTCCTCATCATCAGAATCACCAGACCCCTTTCTCCTCCTCATCATCACCAGACCCCTCATCCTCACTATCTCCCTCATCAGACCCCTCTACCACATAATGGGAGGCAGATAAAGGTTGATTTTATAAGAGTTGGTGGCCCTTTTAGGAACTACAAAAAAAGGTAAAGTACTACAAGTTTCAATACAGAATCTATATGTTTTATACTGACTCATATATGTTTCACTATGAAACATATATGCTCAAAATGAAACATATATGAGTCAATATGAAACATATATGTATCAATATGAAACATATATGAGTCAACTAAAAATCATATATGAGTCATCATGACTCATATATGTTTCATGACGACTCATATATGAGTCATCACGATTTATAAAAGAGGCTATATTATTACCCGTATTATAAAAAAGATTTACATATGTACAATTTCATATATGAGTCATTATGACTCATATATGAGTCATAGTGACTCATATATGAGTCACCATGACTCATATATGAGCCATAGTGACTCATGTATGAGTCATATTCTCAGTTCTGTAATCATAAGTCCCAGTTCTGTTGTAATCAGCTTAGCAACTACAAAAATCGATCAGACTATAATAAAAATGCTCATTTATAAATAAAAAATTTCTAAATCACGTGTGCTTATCATTGTGTTATTTCGTCAAACATATGATGTGCATCAACAATCATATCATTAATTACAACCACGGTTCTTGTATTGAACCACCAATAACTTTAAACGTGATAAGAGTAAGCAATATAGGGGACGCTAAAGTATTTTCTATTAATTTTTACTAAAAAGAGTCATCAAAAATTATTTTTATCAACTCCCACTCTTAAGAAAAAGAGTAAGTAATAGAGGAGAACACTAAAAGTCTATTCTTACTCAAAAAGAGTAAGAAAAGTGTAAAACTTTTAATGATTCTTTTTTTAGTAAGAAAACGAGTAATTAAAAGTTGTGGATTTCTTTTACTTACTTTTATATTCATTATGTTGTAATAAGGAAAAGTTATAATTACTTAAATAATTGTAAATTTTATTAGTAAGCAAAACTTTTAGTAAGTAATTTTTTTTTGAACGACAAGTTTATTAGAAAAAAATAGTAAGGAGCTAGAACAATTACAAAGAAATCAAAGAAGGATGTATTAACCAACTATCCCAATTAATCGAACGTCTACATCTAGAATTACACCATAAAAAAGCTCTAGAAACAATGTCATCAAACAACACTTCTTTCCGAGGAAAACGATCCGTAAACAATAGCAGATTTCAGAACAACCAAATACTCTACCAAGCAGTGTAATAAACACCTTCTAACACCAATTTTATAGACGAACCAAGCCTCAAATCGATAAACCACTGCAGCCAATTCGTATAAGAACCAAGAGGGATCCAATCGATGTTCCACCAACGGCAAATCAACCTAGCCACACCCGTAGCCACATCACAACTGAAGAAAATATGCGACGTCTCTTCAGCAGAAGACGAACAAACTGGGCAAAGAGTATTCGGAATAATTACACCAGGATTAAGCAAGTTAGCACGACTTGGTAAGCGATCCAAGACAAGCTTCCAAGAAAAAATATTGACCTTAATGGGTAAATACTTAACCCATCTCGTAGCGACATCCGTTTTAGGAAGAAAGAAAGCGTCCATAGCAGCACGCGCATCCTTAACCCTGAATGAACCATCCCCACTCAGATCCTACGACCACCGATCATCCATATTAGCTAAGCAAATATTACCAATCACTTCTTGAAGGAGCTGAGATTGAGACGCCTCAATACCCCCTCTAACCGACCGACGTAACGAAGAAGAACCCACCTCCAATTTAACAGAGACTAAGCAATCTTTCACGGTCTCAAGAGCATAGATACGAGGAAAACGTTCACAAAGACGAGTATCTCCAATCCAAAGGTCCGTCCAGAATCCCACTCGATGATGGCAGTGCGGAAGCAAATCCACCCCCAAATCTTTAATCTTTAAAATCTCACGAACAATGGAAACCCAATTATACGCCTTAAACTTGGACAACTTAGAAAGAGTATTCCCATGCATAGCCTTAATAAAACGACACCATAATGAGTTCTCACCAGAAATATACCTCCAAACCCACATAAGCAAAAGAGCCCTATTCAATGCGTAAAAACCCGACACACCTAACCCACCAAATTTCTTTGCAGCGAGAACTTTAGACCAATTAACCCACGTAATTTTTCTCTCCGCACCTTGCACTACGTTAAAAAAATTTCGACGCAGAGATTCCAAAACTTTAAGCACCACACACGGAACCTTATAGATAGACATATTATATAGAGGCGTAGAACCAATAACAGATCTAAGAAGCGTATACCTACCTCCAATCGAGAGAGCTTTGAGTTTCCATTGAGATAAACGAGCCTTTATCTTAGCAATAGGTTCCTCCCACACGTTTCTCTTGGAACAGTTACCTCCCACCAGAACACCTAAATAAGAAAAAAGAGTCTTCAACGAAGAGCAACCGATGACGTCAGCAACTCTTTTGACAACCTTACTTGGAAGACCAACACCTATAAGTTGGCTCTTCTTAAGATTAATCTTAAGACCAGAAGATAACGAAAAGCAACGCAAAATATTAGTAATTCCCGCAAGATTAGCATCAAACCATTCCCCAATAACCGATGCTCATCCGCGTAAAAAGTGTGAGACATCGACAAAGACGTAGTAATGTCAACACCCTTGAAAATACCCGCGTCAATAGCCCAGTTGAAAACTAAATAAAGAACTTCCATCACAAGAATAAATAGGAAAGGAGCTAAGGGATCTCCCTGCTTAAGACCACGTTGGAACTGAAACTTAGAAGTAGGACTCCTGTTAAGAAGGACCGACGCCAAGGCAGATCGAAGGCTGCCTTGAATTCAGGAACACCATTTCTCAAATATGTTGAGAATCTCCTGTAAATAATCCCACCTAACCGAATCGTATGCCTTAGCAAAATCAACCTTGATGTTGGTCCACTAATCTTGTGCACATATCGAATCTATGAAGATCTATGAAGAACAATGTACACAATTAACCAATTGACTAACTAATAACACAAGTTTGTACTTTTCATCGTATGTATCTCTTATTAATATATGAATCAACAAATATACATGTGTTGCCCGGTTGTTTGTGGAATAACAACCGGGCGATGATGACAAACTAAACTCCCATTGTTACAAGTTAGGAAAGAACCAATGGGAGGAGGAAATCCTAACACTAACACTATGTATATTTTGGTGGTGGAAATCTCTGCCAAACTCTAAGTCATGAGACCACTATATATAGTGGGAAAGTGAAGCTTCCTTTGGGAGCTTCAATAAAGTCAAGTAACCACCTTGCACTTTATATTCTTCCTATTTCACCCAAGGAAGTTCCCACTATGTCTTCAGTATAAATACTCCAGGTCTTCATATCAGAGATGGTCTTCGGGAGTTAGTGAGTCATTGTCATTACTCACTAACTCCATCATCCTGATCCTGGTTCTTATCTTCACTGGCTCAAATCCGCTGCAGTAGTGAAGGAGTCTTTGTGGACTTCTAAGAACATCTTGAGGATGACTCGGTAAACTTACATAAGTTTACCGACCTATAAAATACTTAGGGTATATTTCATTCAAATCAGTACAGGGACAATTTAGGCTCTAAATTGGCCCAACAATCTCCCCCTATTTGAATAGAAATATAGCCTAAGTCTTTTAGTAGTAAGTGAGCATAACGGCTTCTTCTTACATACTAAGATACAACACAAGGATACAATAAATAACAACCATCTGATGTGAAGTTTTACAACATATGTTCATACCAGCTCTTTGTATTCGTGAGTAAGTAAGTGTAGTCTCTGACGAACATCTTGAGCTTTCTTCCTAGGTTCAACGGTAGCTTCAGAGACTTGTTTCCAGCATTGGTGATCAGGCACAACAAGAAAAATTCACTCTAAAGTACTAAATACCCAAGTATATTAAAATCCCATAACACTTGTTCACTTCATGTAACAAACATCAGTAACATACCACACTTCTACCCCGAACACATCATTCTCTCTTTCAACAAAACATCAACATGTATAAGTACATTACCAACAACAGCTACTCTTCTTGGAAATTTTTGATTTTTGCTAA
Source organism: Glebionis coronaria (assembly GCA_025667525.1). Classification (NCBI taxonomy): domain Eukaryota; kingdom Viridiplantae; phylum Streptophyta; class Magnoliopsida; order Asterales; family Asteraceae; genus Glebionis; species Glebionis coronaria. The sequence goes on along the minus strand of CM046880.1, from coordinate 342,155,446 downwards.
AGTGATTGGTTTGTTTGTTTTGTTATTGTAGTGGTGGGGTGGTGGTGTTGTTTGTGGTGTTATATGTGGTTTGTCACCAGGTTATGGATACAAGTATACATGATTAATGTGTAAAGAATACAAGTCTGTATAACTACCTGATGATGATCGATGAGTGTGTAAACACTTTCATAAGTGTGTTCTTATACATCAACTTTTGAGGGGGAGAGAACACACTTATGAAAGTGTTTACACACTCATCGATCATCATCAGGTACTTATACAGACTTGTATTCTTTACACATTAATCATGTATACTTGTATCCATAACCTGGTGACAAACCACATATAACACCACAAACAACACCACCACCCCACCACTACAATAACAAAACAAACAAACCAATCACTTTACCAAAAATCAAAAATTTCCAAGAAGAGTAGTTGTTGTTGGTAATGTGCTTATACATGTTGATGTTTTATTGAAAGAGAGAATGATGTGTTCGGGGTAGAAGTGTGGTATGTTACTGATGTTTGTTACATGAAGTGAACAAGTGTTCTGGGATTTTAATATACTTGGGTATTTAGTACTTTAGAGTGAATTTTTCTTGTTGTGCCTGATCACCAATGCTGGAAACAAGTCTCTGAAGCTACCATTGAACCTAGGAAGAAAGCTCAAGATGTTCGTCAGAGACTACACTTACTTACTCATGAATACAAAGAGCTGGTATGAACATATGTTGTAAAACTTCACATCAGATGGTTGTTATTTATTGTATCCCTGTGTTGTATCTTAGTATGTAAGAAGAAGCCGGTATGCTCACTTACTACTAAAAGACTTAGGCTATATTTCTATTCAAATAGGGGGAGATTGTTGGGCCAATTTAGAGCCTAAATTGTCCCTGTACTGATTTGAATGAAATATACCCTAAGTATTTTATAGGTCGGTAAACTTATGTAAGTTTACCGAGTCATCCTCAAGATGTTCTTAGAAGTCCACATAGACTCCTTCACTACTGCAACGGATCTGAGCCAGTGAAAATAAGAACCAGGATCAGGATGATGGAGTTAGTGAGTAATGACAATGACTCACTAACTCCCGAAGACCATCTCTGATATGAAGATTTGGAGTATTTATACTGAAGACATAGTGGGAACTTCCTTGGGGGGAAAAGGAAGAATATAAAGTGCAAGGTGGGTACTTGACTTTATTGAAGCTAAGCTTCACTTTCCTACTATATATAGTGGTCTCATGACTTAGAGTTTGGCAGAGATTTCCACCACCAAAATACACACAGTATTAGTGTTAGGATTTCCTCCTCCCATTGGTTCTTTCCTACCTTGTAACAATGGGAGTTTAGTTTGTCATCATCGCCCGGTTGTTATTCCGCAAACAACCGGGCAACACATGTATATTTGTTGATTTATATATTAATAAGATATACATGCGATGAAAAATACAAACTTGTGTTATTAGTTAGTCAATTGGTTAATTGTGTACATTGTTCTTCATAGATCTTCATAGATTCGATATGTGCACAAGATTAGTGGACCAACAAGTGGTATCAGAGCGGGTTGGATTTTCTCTATCCAGATCCGTTCGAATGGCTGCTAATAACATGTTTGTTAGCATAGTCAAATTCATCAGTGTGTTCAAAAATAAACTACACAACAGTAGCAGTTTGTTGAGGGGGAGATTAACACTCATATCGACTATTGCTAAAATAATAACCACCAAACCTTATCCACCCAATATCCACCACCGACACAACATAATTCCTAATCCACCCACCACCATCACTCAGATTATTCATATCCAAAAATCAGATCCGTCACATTCTTCATGTAAAACAAAAGATCCACATCTTAAAAACAAACTCATATCTATTTCCGTCACCCTCCAAATCACTTTAACAAATAAACCAATTCCTCCTTCACCTTCATCTCAATATTCCTCTACCCACGTCACAAATCACATCTCCCAACATCGAACCCCACGCACATCATTCACCATAAAAAAACACAAAAACACAGATCCGAAATTTGTTTTAAACCACAAAAATGATATGACTCATTTCACACCAAGAAACCCAGAATCATCGTCACCATTATAATACCAATTCGTGGATCGAAGTAGGTTCAGTCAAGAAAAATGAAGTAGGTTAAGAAATCATAAAACAAAAAAACCCAATCACCCCAAAACCGATACATTCATAAATCACCTCACAAATCCCTTATCATCATGTCAAAATGAAACCCAGATCCGAAACTCACATCGAATACAAGAAATCAAGATGTAGTCTGTTCTTTTGGCCATAGAGTGGACTCGACTTCAAGTAAGAATCATTTTTTCAAAAGAAAAGATGATGTTTGTATTTCGATTGTATGATATGGGATGTGGTTGATGATTGTTAATGCTGATTAAAAAATCAGTCAATGAAGGGCTTGAAATGGATGGTTGTGGGTGAATACTGTTCCTAGTTTGGGCATTGGTAAATGAGTGAAACTGATAAAGAAAATTAGTGGGTGTGCTCAAGCTGAAAAAAATCATTCGCTGGATGAAGATAGTGTCGGGAATGTGAACCACTAGAAGATAAACACAGAGAGATATTGTCAAAAGATTTGATTGGTTTTAAATGAAAGGTTGTGGTTGTGATTAAATGGGGACCGAACCCCTTATAATGAACCCTGTCAAACAGGCAACAACGAACCATGCCACATCTGACCCCCTGTGAACTTGTCGCTATACACTAGAACCCCAGACCAACGAACCCATCATCAGCGACCCTGTCACTTGAACCCCTAGTGTTCGTTGACCCCAGAGTGTAGCTGAACCCCAGTGTTCACTGTATGAACCAACAGGTCGTTGTTTGAACCCACAAGTGGAACCCAAGAGGTCTCTGAAGACACGAGCCCCCCAAGACAGCAAACCTGCCATCAGAGATTTAAACCCTTGTCGTTGAGGTCATCCCCAGTCAGCGAACCGCAGCTGAACTTCAGGTCCTTGAACCTGTTACCAGATCAGCGACCCCTGTCACTAAACGTCTGCTGAACCTACGACCCAAGGTCAGTTATTACAGGTCAAAAGACCTGCAGGTCAGAGACTCACATGTCACCACCTTGACATCTGAACCTGCAACAGAGATTTGGACTGAACCCTCTGTATCTGAACCACTAGCAGTTTGGACCCTCCTCAGCAAGTCTGAACCATTAGATTTTAAACTTCAGTGTTGCTAAACCATTGAGCCACCAGAGTTCTTTACAACCAACAAGTCTGAACCCCCAACGGTTATGAACCACCAGAGATTTGAACTTACGCACCTGATGTCTTGAACCTTCAGCAAAGACTGAACACCTTCAGCAGATTCTGGACCCCTGTGTCCTTCTCTAGACCCCTGTCTCTGACCCTTCTACCTCTTCTCAATCTCTGACCCTGCCAGAGGACCAAACTTTTTAGAGGTCAGAACCTCATACCAGATCAGAGATACCACCAGGTCAGTAGACAGATTAAACCACAGCCATCAGGTCAAAAACCTACATGAGACTCTTGTCATTGTACGAGTACTCAAGCTTGCAAAATCAAACCCGCTGAGCTTACACATCCAAAAGTTGAAGATTTACCAACTTTTGAAGGGGAGATGAATACAATTATTAGAGTTGTATCATCATGGTTTGAAGTCATCAGGGATCGATGAACAAAGTGCGTATTGATGCAAAACCTGCTTATACAACAACTTTTTAAGGGGAGAGAACACACTTATGAAAGTGTTTACACACTCATCGATCATCATCAGGTACTTATACAGACTTGTATTCTTTACACATTAATCATGTATACTTGTATACATAACGTGGTGACAAACCACATATAACACCACAAACAACACCACCACCCCACCACTACAATAACAAAACAAACAAACCAATCACTTTACCAAAAATCAAAAATTTCCAAGAAGAGTAGTTGTTGTTGGTAATGTGCTTATACATGTTGATGTTTTGTTGAAAGAGAGAATGATGTGTTCGGGGTAGAAGTGTGGTATGTTACTGATGTTTGTTACATGAAGTGAACAACTGTTCTGGGATTTTAATACACTTGGGTATTTAGTAGTTTAGAGTGAATTTTTCTTGTTGTGCCTGATCACCACTGCTGAAAACAAGTCTCTGAAGCTACCATTGAACCTAGGAAGAAAGCTCAAGATGTTCGTCAGAGACTACATTTACTTAGTCACGAATACAAAGAGCTGGTATGAACATATGTTATAAAACTTCACATCAGAAGGTTGTTATTTATTGTATCCCTGTGTTGTATCTTAGTATGTAAGAAGAAGCCGTTATGCCCACTTACTACTAAAAGACTTAGGCTATATTTCTATTCAAATAAGGGGAGATTGTTGGACCAATTTAGAGCCTAAATTGTCCCTGTACTGATTTGAATGAAATATACCCTAAGTATTTTATAGGTCGGTAAACTTAAGTAAGTTTACCGAGTCATCCTCAATATGTTCTTAGAAGTTCACAGAGACTCCTTCACTACTACAACGGATCTGAGCCAGTGAAGATAAGAACCAGGATCAGGATGATGGAGTTAGTGAGTAATGACAATGACTCACTAACTCCCGAAGACCATCTCTGATATGAAGACCTGGAGTATTTATACTGAAGACATAGTGGGAACTTCCTTGGGTGAAAAAGGAAGAATATAAAGTGCAAGGTGGTTACTTGACTTTATTGAAGCTTCCAAAGGAAGCTTTACTTTCCCACTATATATAGTGGTCTCGTGACTTAGAGTTTGGCAGAGATTTCCACCATCAAAATACACATAGTGTTAGTGTTAGGATTTCCTCCTCCCATTGGTTCTTTCCTACCTTGTAACAATGGGAGTTTAGTTTGTCATCATCGCCCGGTTGTTATTCCGCAAACAACCGGGCAACACATGTATATTTGTTGATTCATATATTAATAAGATATACATACGATGAAAAGTATAAACTTGTGTTATTAGTTAGTCAATTGGTTAATTGTGTACATTGTTCTTCATAGATTTTCATAGATTCGATATGTGCACAAGATTAGTGGACCAACACTTGAAAACCAAAGCTTGCTGTTTTTTATACTTACACCACGATAAAAGCTCATTAATTATAAAAGGGCCATCCAAAATCTGTCTATTCGGTAAGAAGGCAGATTGCACATCTGAAATGATACCAGGGATAACTAATGAAAGTCGGTTCGCCAAGATTTTGGTTACAACCTTATACAAACCACCAATCAAGTTAATAGGCCGATAATCGTTTACGAACTTAGGATCATGGGTGTTCAGAATAAGCGTAATAAACGAAGTATTACACCCTCTAGCAAACGAATTGTGATAAAAAAACCACGCCATTGCATCAAAAAAAAATATCTGCCTAGAATATCCCAAAACTTGCGAAAGAACTCGAACGTAAAGCCATCTGGACCAGGAGATTTGTTTTCCCCACAGCCCCAAACAGCCTTACGCACCTCTTCCATAGTGACCGCACACTCCAAGTCATCAGATTGGTCAGGATTTAACCGATTAGGAAGCAGAAAATCCAAGCGGCATATGTTGCTAAATGGATCATGAAATCTAATCGTAAAATGAGTTCTGAATTCTTCTTTAACACGCCCAGGATGATCCACCCATTCTCCATCAACCATCACCCTTTTATCGCCAAATTAGCTCTTTTACGATTTATAATACCATGAAAAAATTTAGAGTTTTCATCACCCTCAACTACCCACTTAATCTTAGCTTTTTAAGTACCTTCCATAGCCATGGAAGCTTGAATATCCTGCATTTCTTTTAGCAAATTAAGACACGACAAAAGCAGATCATCGTTAGCACCCCCACTATCAACAATCCAATCTATCTCTCTCAATTTAACTTGAATACCATCAATGCGACCCGTATTAAGTTTTTTGTACCCACTAATCCAAATCCGAATCACCTTTTTAAGACATTAAAGTTTTTTCTTAAACCGAATCATAGCATTACTATCATCCAACGCCATCGAGGTCCAAGTGTCACGAACCATTTGATCAAATCCCGTAATATTAAACCACGAATGATATATCCGAAATAGAGACGGGCCATAATTCGTGAAAACTACCTTAAGAAGAATGGGTCGATGATCTGATAAATGTCGATCTATACACACACCTGATAAATGAGGGAATGAAGCAAGCATCTCGTCATTAACAAGAAACCGATCGAGTTTACTCATTTTCTTAGAAGACGGGTAAGCCCACGTAAAAGCAAAACCCTCCAACTGTATTTTAATGAGATCCGAATTAGCAATAAAACAATTAAACTCATAAGCCTCTTGAGCGTTAAAGAGAGACCCCCGACATATCTTCTTTACGTCTAACTTCATTAAAGTCACCCATAACCACACACAAACCATTCCACCTGTGAACTAGAGTGGAAATATAATCCCACAGAAAACGTCTTCCAGTTATAGATTACGAAGCATAAATAGAGATGAAAAAAACTTTCTCCTATTTCGGAAGCCACGTGCCATAGAGACCAACATACTTATCAGAGACGATGTGATGATCCTTATGGAACATACGCGGATCCCAAGTACAAAGAATTCCCCCATATGCAAACAAACACAAAATTATAATTACCCTATATTGTTTTAACTTCCATCTCCGAAATACAGTCCATTTTAGTTTCCTGTATTGACAAAAAAGACACCTTATGAATATTGTTAATCCCCTAAATCCAATCCTTCTTGGCCTTAGAACCGAGGCCTTGGGCATTAATGGATAGACAATTCATTTAAAACCTTCCCCATCCCCTTGAGCACCTATGATATTCTACATAGCATTGATACAACCCTCCATATCGAAAACTATCGCATGACCGACTTTAACAACGCCATCAAGAATATCCAAAACATAGCCTCCACCTTTATTCAATGAAGATGCTCGAGGATTATCACGAACATTTAAATCATGGGCATCCTCCATAAAACGAGAACTAATACTCTTCGACCCACTCTAAGACGTATGGACAGCGTCCTGATTGTCACATGCGAAAGGATTATCCAGTGTAAAACCCGGCGGGAATGGAAAACTAGACCCTTTATCTACAGACGCAACACTTTTACCGGACTTATTAATCAAATCTCTAATAATGAAAGGATCACTAGAAACCTCCTTATCTTCCCCATCTCAATTACACTCTGCAGCTTGAGACTCAACAATCTCCTCCTTATCTTGCACCTCATCACCAAAAATTGTTTCCCAAACCCTCCCCACATCATCGTCTTCATCATCGTTCAACTCGTGACTAACATCCTTCTGGTGTATATCATCATCATGACATGAGTCGTCATCTGAATTATACTCCGCATCCTGCCGATCCTTAAAAAACTGGGTACCACACAAATAACTCCTTGGCACAGACAACAAAAACTTTACCACGAACAATAACCTTAAACTTGTTAAGAATATTATCCTCTTGGCTAGTTTTGATACAAATGCGCTTACGAGCAAAACAGTCTTCCTTGCCATCTTCCAAATCCATCACCTCACCCCAACGAGCCCTAATCTTAACAAAAGTATTACGTGACCAAGCATACAGTGGTATCCCTCGATATCCACCCAAACTATCCTATCTTTCGATACAAAATCACGTTACGGGTTACGTATCTCCCGAAACCAAGACATAACACCAACATGCGCCATTAAATTCACTTTAGCTAATGCCGACGGAAGATCAATCAATACCCACAAACAACCCAAATAAGCAACTCTTACATTAAGGAAACCTTCATTAGCAAACAACCGGTATAAATTATTTATCGATGAGAACTCCTTAACCTCACCCATCACGGTGAGTTCAAAGTTAGGATCGATCACACACTCGTCATCAAGAACCATTGCATGAGCCACATAATTAATGGGAGGTGGCAAGTTAGTGCCTTTGGTGACCGAAGCGAACGAAGCCCTATTCGTAGCAACCTTTGGTCTGATAGATTTGTAAGCCGGTAAACGAGGGCCAGGATTGTTCGCAGTTGATCTCTCATAGAGAACATCCCATGTAAATGCAGCGGCCCAATCCACATAGTACATAAGTTCTCCACAAGACTCTCGATATTCTCGACCTAAATAAAGCGGACGAAGGCGAACCTTTTACCAACTTTAGATAATCGATTAGGAATATAAACATCAACGACAATCCCATAACCCTGATATAGCTCTCTTAAATCTTTTGATGTGGTATGAATCGGAAAATTGGTAACAAAAATAGATTTAGAAATAGATTGAGTATATCCGAATTAGAACGAACCCATGACGCCATAAAAATAAGAATTTGGATTGAAGGGAGATATGAGGAATAAATAAAAATATAAAAAAGAGGATCTGATGAACAAGCACAAACCATAGGTACACCGCCAGATAACTAGACAAACAGCAACGCGTCAAATCAATTAATAAGAGATACGGTCATCAAATCAAAGAACAAAAGCCAACTACCAGTAAACCAGATGATCACAGGAGATAGGAGGATATGAATCACAAGCGTATGTTCCTCACTCTTAATAGCAGCGAAATTGACTAAACCCAGATGACTCACGATATACATTTGTTAATCGATAAATGGCGCCTGTTGAATTGAGATTAGTAGCGCGAATTTTTAGGATCTGTGAAATCGCTCATAGTTCTAATCCTCTAGCTACTGTTAATCAATATACGTGTTTTTATAATGTTATAATAGCATACGCCTTTTTTTATATACTATATCATCGCAAATATTTGAACCTAACCGACTTACTTAATTTGAGAACACAATGAAAAAAGGTGGTAGTACGATCATCATAGACGTGCCCTAGTATTACTATTAGAGTTATAGTGCCCTAGTATTATTTGGACGTAAAATAAGAAATTTTTTTCTAACTTGTGTCATCCGGGTATGAGATACGAGGGTCATAGAAAAGTGCAAAAAAATACACAAAGATTTATGAATTTTGTGAGTCTGTATACTTTTCTGTATCATTCTTTGAGTTTTTCGAATGTTTTTTTTGTATTTTTTGTTTATTTTGTGACTGTAAGTCATGCGTTAGGAAAACTCAAATAAGAATGTTAAGTTTTATACGATGATGTCCTCTTACGTAAGAATGCAAGTTATAGCAATTTGACGAGGTGGGGCAGAATCGGAAAACATAAAAAGGAAAGCAGCTCGAAATTCTTGAAAATTTAAGAGACGACTTGGACTTTTATATTGTGGTGTACACTACTATTTTTATTTTCTTTTGCTTACCTTTTTTAAATTCGTTTTGTCGACATTCTTGAATCTTGCCATCACAAAAACAGCCAGAGACGTAAGCAAATCATTTTCGGTATTGTATTTTTTCCTAATGCGAATCAAAACCACAAAGGTAATCATTTCGATTTTCGAACCTCTCTACAGTTACGTGATTTGAAAATGTCTTAATAGTCGTAAAAAATGATTCATAATTTGATATTATTAGCATATTGTTTTCCGTAGTTGTTATACTAAGAAGAACAAGAAACATCAGTGTGAATAGAGGAATTTTTTTTGTTTGTTTTTCGTATTTGTGATAGAGAATCAATGTAAATAAATAAATCAGATGTGACAATGTGAGATGTGTCGAACAATTATGTCATCGTCACAGATAGAAAAATCTTAAACATTACCTCCTTGACTTTAAAACTTATGGTAGATTAAGTCAACTTGTTTTGATTTTTCCTCTTGTTTAGCTTCTATCCATCTCATAAGTTGGCTTATTTTGAAAACTTTAGTTTTTCTTTCATCACTATGTAAATAACAAAGGCTGCCTACAACAGCGATTTTGTGCGACATTGATTTTTTCTATCACGTCAACTTTCTTTCTCCAACGACTTAATGCGATCTATTTGTTCCAACAAAACGACCTACTACGACCAAGTTCAATTTTTTAATATATATTTTTTATTCAAATAATTATTTAAATAAAATAAAAACATTAAAATAATATTTATACTTAAATATTCTTAAAGAAATGATTAAAAAAGATTTAATTAGAAATAAAGAGGATAAAATATATTAGCTAAAACTAATTCTAAAAATAGTCAAATTAATATATGTTGTGAGAAAAATTTAGAATTTTTATACAAATTTTATCTAATTAAAACTGAATTAAAACTAATATAATTTATCCAAAAAATATATAAAAAGAAAAAAAAAAGAAAAAGAAAACAGAGGACCAAATAGACGAATGGGTCATGTGTCGATCGCAACGGAGGTTGCCTACTTCGAATTCGGTTGACCGATTCGGCGATCGAACCGTTGAGGGTAACCAAAATGATGTTGATAAATAGATCAATCTATAGATGGAAAAAAAAATATAAATTTATTTTGATATGATAAACTTGTATAAATCGAAAATATTTTTGAATGAGGCACAAAAGATGAGATTTTGCCACGTAAGCCGAAAACCAAAAAAGTCATAAGCCCTACCGTAAAAGCCGAAACAAACACGCCAATATGGCACAAAAGATGAGATATTGCAACTAAAAGAGATGATTTACGTATTGTATAAGTTGTTCGATACACGAGACTTAAATAGTAAGTGTACACAGTGGCGGAGCTAGACTTTTTGTACTAGGAGGGCCGAAATGTAGTTTATAGAATGTAGGAGGGCCGAATCATAGTTTATGTATGAATTTTAAGGTTACTAATTTAAAACATGTATTAATATAAGGTAAATATTGTCAACATGCAAAACTCTAGGGATGCCATAACCCTCTCTAGTCTCTACTTAGCTCCGCCGTTGAGTGTACATTATAACATGTGCTATACACAAATTATACAATTGTGCATGGTTTATTCAAAATTTATCTAGAGAAAATTACGTCCATTAGTAAAATATATTCAGAAAGTGACTCCCCCTCCCCAGAAGAGAGCATAAGCTCCAGGATGAATATGTCCTCGATTACCGGAGGAGATCAACAAAAAGTTACGGGTTTAAGTTTCGGCTTAGACATGTATTAATTGTTACGTGAGATGTCATGTAATTCAGATTAATATATAACTTTACTTTTAAAGATAGATTGAAGTGTGATGTTTTACTCATGCTTCATGCTTGTAATAATGTAATTTAAGCAGACTGAAATGAACCACAAATTGGTTTTAGGCTTTTAGCCCATGACCTTGACCAGTCCATATATTATTATTTTTATTAAAAAAAATAACAAACCGAAACCGCTAGAGGTCACTAGCAGAATGGTGCAAACAAAAATTCCTAACAGCTAGCACACAAGTTGTAGCTTGTAAATGTCAAAAAAGAGGAGAGCAGTTAGACTTATTATTTCAACATTATGGACTTATTTGTGCAACTCGACATTAATATATAATTCCTTTTGGTGTGTCGTAAACATTGACCGGATCGTGCTCGAAACAGCTTAAGAGGAGTGGTTGTTAGTCTTTTGGTCACTCGACAAGTTGAATTACCAGCCTAAATCGATTACATATTTCAAATAATCTGAATGATAAATATGGGATTGAAAATTAATGGGCATTTTTCTTCGTTGAAATTATAATATGACCCTTTTACATGAGTTCTTGATTTTTGTAAACGCGATTAACTTAAGTCAATTTGATATAAATCAAGTTGCTTGTCATGCCAGATATTCAAAGATATCGTAGTTTATACGAGTATTTTTCTTGATTTTTGGACCGGCTTATTTAGGTTTAAGTCTTTAAAATAACTTAGGTCGTAATAAAGAAAATTGTTTGTCATACAGTTTTATGAAATTTTTTACAAGCCATATAAGCTTTCACAATGCCTACCCTGTAAAAAAGGGCTTATGAGAGCTTATACGAGTGAAAATCATCAAAACCCTGCAAAATACAATGAGATCCTCCTCCAACTAATACTCTAGACCTAGCTTCAACTCATTGTGTTGAACATACCCATAGTTCCGTACTGTGTACCTTAACTAGCCCATCCAGAAGTTCTTATAGGACCCAATGCATTCTGAGCCCAAACCCAAACTCCGCTTCAGTTTAGTTAGATCCAAAGTGCATGGAAGGATAAACTCTTGTCAAAAAATGGCTATAAAAGCCAGCCTGCAAGCTCAATGAATAATGGCAGCATGATAAACACGAAACCTAGAAAGGGAAGGATTTAGCCATCTTAACAAATGGCGGACCTAGAACAAAAAATTATTAGATATTGTTTGGTAAAAATAAACTACATTTTGTGTAATACAAGTACTTGCGCACAAGGCGCATTTCCTAAAATTTGGGGATTTTTGTGAGATTTTACGCCACGTGGGGAAATTTATGTTGCTCAGGCGAACAATAGAAACTAATTGATCAAATGAATTAGCCGAATGTTTGTTACTAGTAGGATTCATGACAGTCGGTTATTAAAGTCGTCTAAGAAAAAGATATTTGAATGACTGTTAAAATATCGTAATGACCCTGCTTAGTTTTAAAACATGACATTTTATGCAAGTTTAGTGTATTTAATAAGTAGCTTTGGTTTTAACATGTTTACCTACTATGATGGAAAAGTTACCACGAACCCGCTAGGAAATTTTCAGCCTCAGTTCCTTTCGATAAACTATATGATAAAACAATCTATGAATCTATGATGGTGTTCTGAAACCATCATGTTCGGTCTGTTTCACTTCTTTCAAGGAAATACTTATCAGTAGTTTGTTTCCTTAGTTTTCAGTGTTTTGCCAAACCTAAAGAATCACATATAGAGGGAGCGTCTAGTATTCAAGGTCCATTAACGATGGACTGAACATCTTTGTAAGTTGTAACAACTAAAGATCTCGGTTAGTTTTAACCCATGTCAGATCAGACCAGTCAATGTTATAGTCTCAAGGCTCGGATCTGATTTAAGCTTATGGCTTTTATCTAACGCTGCTTAGGATAAATCTAAAATTGCAGTAATAAGACTGACAACCGCTTTGAGCCTTTGTTGATGTTCAGTCTGTCAATTTTTTACACCAAGCTTTCACAATCAGAAGTGACGACACATGAAGCGCGGCATAAAGTGGCTTTGATCAGACTAAGTATTTAAACCGGACAAAACAAATACAAAGACATCTAAATTCACGTCTCATGTCCATATGCATGATGATGTTAAGATGTGAAAATGCAGATGCAACAAAACTTTGCATATAAACAAAAGTCAACTTTATTTCCAAAGCTAAAGTTACATACTTCACCATAAACAAACAAGCTTATACATTTAGAATACTAAGATTACAGGCTACAAGTGTAACTAACCTGCTAAATCTTATTAAGCCGTTGATAGAACATACCGATCGTAAATCTCGTGTGGTTGCATTTCATCGCAGCCAGCAGGCTCCATAGGTAACTTGGATCCACCAAAACAAAAGTACTGATGCACCGACCTCCTATTATTATTCACAACCCCATGTTCTTTATTCGATAAGCTAGCAACTGCATCATCAAACATCTGGTTTGAGCATGGCCCGCTTGGAATATCTATGCTCGCATGTGAATTATGTGAAGACACAGATGATCTCGAAAAGGAATCAGACCGTGATCGTCGGTTTATATGGGGCATGGCTTGCATAACTCCATTAACTAAACCGGAGGCATGTTTCTTTTTTGCAATAGTTGGACTAGGAAGATTACTCCTAGCAGCAAGTGTTCTCTTATTGCTATGAGGCGACGATGGTTTGGAATGCTGCTGTCTCAGAGGAACCGGGATTTCCTTCGTGTTTGTTTCCAGAGTTGGAATTGGGACTGGATTCGAGCTGCGATGTCCTGTTTTTCTCATTTTGGGCCAATGAAGGAATCGCTTTATACCTTTGTGTTTCTTCTTGTTAGTAGTCTTAAAAGCCGTGTTCATTACTCGGGTCGTGCTAGCTCTTGGGCTTGAAGCATTCATCGTCAATATTGGTGACCCGTAAGATGTAGCGGATGTACTCTCCTTACCCGAGTGCAAGAATATTTCAGAATCCGCAACACTAAATGTTTTTCCTGGGCTTCCACCAGCACTCCCTTTTCTTAAATGTGACGCGAGAATTTTTCTAGTGGAATAATCTTGATTACTAAGTATTGCACCGGCTGAAATGAGCTGTCTTCTGAGGACTACTGATGATGGTGAAGCGGGTCGTTGCTTAAGAAGATCGAGCGGGGTCATACCTCGATTGTCACGTTTATTGACATTAATCGAGAAAACAGTCATGAGTAATTCCACGAGATCACTGTCGATGTTTCCATGTATGGCTAAATGAAGAGGCGTTCTTCCTTCATTATCTGTCGTATTTATAATGTCTTCAATGTTATAGGATTTTGAGGTGATTAGTTGTTTCATGAGAACGGTCTGGCGGTCGAGTCTTCTGAATGTTGGAGTTTGGAAGCCATTTACAGCTGTGTGTAGAAACGTCTCTCCAGAGTTGTTTTTGGAATGTACAGAAGAAGGTGATGCTTTGATCAAAACGTCGACTATGGGTGTATAGCCCCTGCAAGCAGCTACATGCAGAGGTGTATCACCTTGTTTGTCTGTGGAGTTTATGAGATCATATGTGGAGACGAGATATTTGACTACCTGCATTTTGTCACAAAACCTGATTTATTCACTTTTTACCAACTGATACAATGGAAGTTGGCTCGTTTGGAGCTGATTAGAGCACAAGAAGCAGTCAAGGAAACACATAAATTTCAAAGGGACATAGGCTCAAGTAAGCATGTCGAATGAGTGGGTAAAAGATAAAAAAAACTGAGTTTTTGTAGTTGAAACGAGCAGGGTCAAATTGACTTGCAAACACTTTATTGTCCAAATATGTTTTACTTTTCTCTTTATAAATAACAAGTCGAATATGATTAAAAAGCTATGTTTGGAACTTAAAATATACTTTGGATGAATTTCGACTCGTTTGAGCCGTTGTAGAATAAATATAAGTTTAACCGACCCAACTCTTAGTACATGGGTCCAGACTCCCACCACTAAAAACGGTCATAACTTTTGGTATGAGTGGAGATAGGGGCCTGCAACTAGCCATGAATGTTCTTGCAGGCTCCAAGCAGGTGCGTTGGGAAATTCAGACCCAAAACTTCATCATCAGCGGATACACTTTCAAGTTTCACGATATTTTCGTATGTTCATATAATTAATGTAAATCAGGGGTTTTCATAAATCACTGGCATTAAACTGAAATTTGTTGTGCTTCCATGAATGAGTCTCCGCATTGACAGTCAAAAATATTGTTGCATCATACGAGTATAAAGCAAACCATCAAATTAAGTAATTAAAACAGACATTAACAAAGATCACAAAGACATCATACCTCAACTTGACCTCTTCCAGCTGCAGTATGCAAGATAGTCGAGCCCTGAATATCTCTATAACTCAAAACCTTATCATTGGAACAATCACCAAGAAGATCCATCAGTATATCCAAATTACCACCCCTAGCCAACGCATGAACCACTCTATTCTTCATTTCCTGCTTATACGCAGACGGAATTCCCCCAAAATTTTCTTCAAACTGTCCACCATTGCTTGACATAAACCTCGGACACATTGCATAATCATAAATCAACCTAAAAACCTCGGGATTCTTACCCCTGGCAGCAGCATACAATATATCAGTCACACCATATTCGCCTTCACCAAAAACCAAAAGAGCGTCTTTATGCAACAACTCTTGAACAAATGCGAAGTCACCCGCTGATGCAGCTGTGTACAGAAGCCACCCGCCATAACCAGACCCGATGAGCGAGTTTTTGCCCCGCTTTGAGTCACCTTCGTGTAAGAGCTTTTGGGCTACTAAAGAACGGTTTTTAGCAACATCATCAAACTGTTCCTCATCATCCCATACCACCTCAAGGCGTTGAATACGCCTAAGGGAAGAAAGCTTGATCAGGTGGTTGCTGTCTAGGCGCAGAAGCTCACGGACTAGATCATAGTGGCCATTGGCTGCTGCCCAATCTATTGGAGAAGCGT
The DNA here is from genome assembly GCA_025667525.1 of Glebionis coronaria. Classification (NCBI taxonomy): domain Eukaryota; kingdom Viridiplantae; phylum Streptophyta; class Magnoliopsida; order Asterales; family Asteraceae; genus Glebionis; species Glebionis coronaria. The sequence goes on along the minus strand of CM046880.1, from coordinate 342,139,493 downwards.
ACCACCATTGGTCTCCCGTGCTCTCCCACCTCAGAGGAAAATAAGTTGGCGGCATCGATGAAAATCAGTTAATTTCAACTGGAAAAGCAGAAAAAATCAAATCAGACAATCAAGAGTTATATTAAACGAGAGCATATAGCGACCAAGTCTTTCTTAAGGTGTGGGATTCAACTACTTAAATACTACTTAAATACATGTTTTGCAATAAGGAGAATTAAAAAAGCAGCCAGACAATTGATCTTGTATAAAAGGTGTTATCATTATGCGTATAAAGTGCTTAATAATGTTAAAAACTGCTTATGCTTTTAACCGCGTTTTATAATGCAGGTCTTAGTCTGCTTTTACAATATTGCATCTTCTCTCTAGGCAAACACAAATTATAACTCTTTGTACCAATTTGTATCTCGAGTTTTAGGCACTTGAGTAACAGCCCTTTTTATGATAATCAATAATATACGGCTCGAAACGGGTTAAAAATGATCAATTTAATACTACTAACAAAACAGACAAAATATAATGTTTGAGCAAATTACAATATCTGAAATAATGAAGGGGTGATTAATGAAGGACCCAAGTGAGTTTAATTAACATAAATGAAATTAAAAAAACACAAGAACAAAAGCATGTGATGCCATATAGAAGCATGTCCAGATAAAATTGTTAATTATATTAAATATTAATAATGACAACTAATAAAGGTAATCAAAAACCATAATTACAAACAGTTGAAACAAATAAGCAAATCAAACATATGAACAGAAGAATCACATGTCAAAGATTATCTACTCTAATAAAAATCAATGAAAAAAAAAAGATAATGATCATGTCATGCATGATGATGTCCTACATAACAAAGGTTATTAGGCTGGTTAAAAACCCAAACTGATATAAAAAACAAAACTTTATGTTTGCATGTATGAATTGATACGAACATATGACATACTAGAGTCGTATCGGATTAGAAATACGAAGGTGCTACTTGCCTGGCTGGGAGAAATAGTTGCAGACTGATAAAATGTTAAAAGGAAAGGCTGAGAAAAGTGAAAACAAAGGATTTTGAGTTTGGAAAGTTTTGATAAAAGTTGATACTGGTATAATGTTGGATCATGGGACTTGGTATTTGTTCTCGCGCCTTGTTGTCATTCTCATTTCTATTTTACCAAAAAATAAATGTTTTTTTATTGGTTTTGCCTAGACTTGCACCACGTTACGTTTAGGTTTTAACTTTTAAGAATGTACTATTTTATATTTTTATTGTTACGAAAATTCCTATTAAATGCTATTTAAGTGGCCACGATATCCTTCTGCTGTTCTGCTACTTTATTAATTCAAATTTAAAGGTTGCTTTGTTAAACCAGTTGTCCATTTATTAGTTTCTTATCGTTATTTTTCATTTTTTTTAACTATTTTTTAATAAGTGCACGGGTAAAGTGGTGTGGTGTTGTAACTAAAATTAACGTTATAGTTAATATGTAAGTTATAACACCAGAATGCAATGACAACACATTTTATGGGATAGCAGTGAATCGGGGTTAAAATTCGGATTCGAAGAAGAACCGGGGTTCAAAGACGATCCCAACATTTAGTTTGAAGAGTCGTTAAACATGTTAACTATACATTGTTTTTTTGATTCATTTTTGTGAAAAAAATTAAGAACTTGAAAGTTTATAAAATAAACAAGCTCAAAACGCCACTTTAGCTTGGCTGAGAACTACGATGCGAAAGCCGATGTAGTGTGTCGTGTCTTTTCTGACGCTATGGGATACGACGCGAGCTAACAGCCCATCGTGGGCTTTAACTTGTACTTGGATCTTTTTTAGATAGAAGTTAAATTACTTTTGACTTTCTGAGTAATTTATTAGTCTACTAAACTATTTTAGATAAGTGATACTTTTTCTTTCCGTCATAAAATTATATTACCCGACAAAAAACACATAGTTAAAAAAATGTGTGTTTATTACAACATTTTTTTTTACTTTTTAATAAAATGACAGTTTATCTTTAATTAATTAATTTAAGTTTTTTTTTAATTTTATATAATTTCAAACAAAAATAATATAATAAATTTGATCAAATTTTCTTTTTCATTATTAATAGTAGACAATTAAATCAAAACATCTGAAAAAAAACGTGGATAATAATTATAAGATAGAAAGTGTACTTGTAAGATATCAGAGTAAAACGTCATTTTACTTTTAGTTATCCTGGAAGTAGGTTTACACTCCCCGTACCTTATTCCGATGGGGTTAGAGCACTAGGTGTAGTGATACTATAACATCCAAAAAGTGTTGCATGCTGAGTGACACATCATCATAACATCAAAATAATACTAACTCCTATAATCATAACACCAAATAACACCACTCGCCTCTTTATTTTTATAAACATTCTAAACAATTATTTCATTTATTAAACAAACTAACCATTTCATTCATTAATTCAAATAAACATTACAATACTTAAAAAAACAAAAAACAAAGACGCCTTGCGAATTAAAAAAACATGTGTATATTTATCAAAACCTTATATTTCTATAGAGATTAAGGGAAGAGGGAGGTTGGAGCACACACTCATAGAGAGAGAAAGTTAAAGAGATACGGTGTGAAAATGTATGTGAAATTATAAGCAACCAACACCATCTCCATCTAAGGAGATAGTTGATATACCCATGACATAAAGTCACGGGCTTTACATGTGTATGGGCTAAACTAAGAGCTTAAGCCCATTTGACGCTTGTTATAGTTTCCTAACTACGAGCCCATTACATATACTCTTTCCGTCTCAATTAACTTCGTTTTCATGCTGATTATGTTTATGCTCCTTCATGTTAATTTTGTTCCATGTTTCTTCATGATGATCTCGTCTTCATGTTGGTTATGCCTTACGTCTCTTATGTTGATTATGCTTTCATCATGTTGATTATGCTTTCATGCAAGACATTGATGAATTTCATTTAATCCCGCTTTCATGATAGTCATGGTTGGTTTTCATTAATCATGTTTTCATGCTAATCATCGTTGAGTTTTGTTTAACCACACTTTTAGCGTTTTCTCTATGCGACCAGAATGATGTCTTTGTTGGAATTGCTAGACTATCATGATTCTCATTCCAGTCAGTTTTCTAATCGTTTAACCAATCATGTCAGATGATCGACCCCATACCGATCATTTCATGTGCATTCCATGTGTACTCCATGTACCGTACCCCATGTGCATTACACGTACCGTAATCCATGTGTATTTCACTTACAATACTCCACGAGTATTCGCTAGTCGATTCTAAATCATCTTAGGCGTATTCCACTTGTTGATATTCTACAAGATGTTGATGCCGCTCATAACTGGGAGATGTTACTAAATGTTGATGCTACTGATTATTTGGAGACGCTACGAGATGCTGATGTTGTTCACAACCTGGAGATCCTACAAGACGAAGACAAAGGTGTTAGATCAAAGCGATCGGACGAGAAGATGCTTCACCACCAGACGATTTCCATCACAATCCATGTCCCTACCTTTTAGTTATATGTCACACGTTATTCAGTTGTCTTTTCAGTCATACGAGTGAGAATCGGTACCAGCCGTCCATTCAGCTGAATAGTTACATGAATCACCGTCATGAGAATGACCCATCATGGAACTGACAGACAAGACGATAGTAACCACTACTGTAACAGAAACTATCCTAGCAATCACAATATAACGCCCGTCACGGACGTGATCAGATTTACAAAGGGTCAGCAGTCCAACCGATTTTCCAATTCTGGCATGATAACCCAAGAGTTGCAATTTTATTCGTTTCACACCTCGAGGCACATGTCAAGACATCAGTCAAGACAGATGTCTCACGTATATTTTCTAAAGACACATGTTAAGACATCAGTCAAGACACATGTCATAAGTATATTGTCTCAAGACACGAGTCAAGACACATGACTCACGTCTATCTTCTGAAACAGCCCTAAGAAATTCAGGGTACCCTCCAAGGGGTATATCCATTTTGTTGTGCCATGTATTAATCAGGCCACAAGAATTCTAATGCCATCACCGACGTATTATTTGCGTTTGGACACGCAGGATTCGTTCTGCGTGAGACAGGCAAAACATGTTTAGTGAGATCTGTCACGTTTGCTTCATGAAACTTTCATTTCTCGATCGCATATTTCTTATATCCATGACCATAAAGGATGTCGTTCGTATCACCCATGTGTATGAAGTATTTCCTTTCAGTCTTATGATAAGATCCAATCTGCTAACGCACTTTCCTCAAACAGATGCGAGTTAAAGATGACTCTAATTATGGACTATGAACAGCACAACATGCTACGATTGGTCGCCATTCATATCAGATTATGTACATCGATGTTCAGTCTTCTGAATACATGCAACATGGTTTTCCATCAGGTAAATCTGTATAAATTATTTATGCTTTACAAGCACGTGTTTGTTACCCATGGCTGTGAAGATTTTCCAGCTATCAGTTACGACACAATTTCTAAAGTTCCTTTCTTTCATAATCAACCGATCATTTCAAATTTTCCTGATATATTCCAGGTGTATCACCATGGTGTGCACCGGTTCTGTTATTAAGAAGAATGACGGTAACATGATATTATGTGTCGACTACCGTCGATTTTAAACAAATCACCATTCATGACCGTTATTTCCCTCCACGTATTGACAATATGTATTATCGTCTACAGGGTGATAAGCACTTTTCCGAGAGCGACTTATGATTCATGTTGCCACAGTGGTGAGTGAAAGAGCAGGACATTTCCATAACTGCTTTTCGCACACGATTTGGTCATGCTAAATTCATAATTTTGTTTTGGTCTCACGAATGCGCTAGCAGCATTAATGGACTTGATGAAGGGAGATTCCCATGAACTCATCAACAAATTTGTTATCATTTCCATCAATGAAAACCTAATCTTCTCTAAGTTTAGAGAAGAGCACGAAGATCATATTCACTCTATGTTACAAACTCTACGACAGAAGAAATTTCACCGAATTTTTTTTTTCTGGTACAAATTCTGGCTGATTTCAGTGACACGTTGAATCACATTGATTCTCACAGTTAATCCTACCATGACTCATATTACGCGTAAAGGAGAGAATCCTACACTAAATTATGTGTTCCAGATGATACTAAGCTAAGAGAAGTCTAATTTCAGAGACTCATAATTTTCCAAACTTCTATTTATCCAGTTTCTATGAAGCATGATACAATAACGTTTATATCTAAGTACCTGACATACCAGCAGGCTAAGATAGAACACCAACAGGCTAGGAGTTATTTCCACCTTTGGAAATGGTGAACGGAGAAGGGACAAAATCTCCATGAATTTTGTTACCTGGCTACGGCAGGCTCAGAAGAAGAATTATGTTGCTTGGGTGTTGTCAACAGTTTGACCAAGTCTGCAAATCCTTTCGTCCTCAAGGATTTCACAATTTGCAGATTATCAGACATTTTCCAACCATTGATCGTCCCATCACTTGACACTCCTCCAGCTATTAGACGTACAAAGGTGCACGTTCATATTCATTATTACGTTTACATCCTTATTCAATTTCACGATGTGCTTACGGACTCATGTTCATGACGTCGTTCACGTTCATGGTCGTATTCTAGTTTACAATTTACATTCACTTTTCATTTTGGAAAGTTTTGCAGAAATCTTGGGAGACCGGACTCAAGTTTAATAAAATTCCCATCCTCAGACCGACGGTTCACGTCACATTTTGCGTCTCATATCGTATCGTTTGGTGTTACCTCCTCAGTTATCTCATGTTCACGATATGTTTCACATGTCATCTTCATTCCACGTTTCTCATATCACGTTCACGATGAGTTGCACGTATCATCATCCACCATATGTTTTCTTATATTACAATCAACATATCTCTACGTATCACGTTCATAATTGTTCACGTATCATGTTCACAATTGTTCACGTACTACGTTCCAGTATGTCTCGCGCGTCATTGCTAAGATACTATTAATGTCAGCTATGCCAAATTATTTCGCATCGTAACGTTGAATTTAACCTCGCACATTAACTTTCATCCACTCAATCAGATTCATGAGTACCTATCTTACGTAGATGAACTAGAAACTTTTACGTACCATCAACTCAGGGTCATGAAGATCAGGATTGCTACTTCGACAAGATCCTGTAGAGGAACTGTTCTGGGTGGGACGCTACTTGGAACGGAGGAGCCCATCCGGACTTCTCATCATTTTTACTTTCATAAGTCATATATGTTCTTTTCTGTCACGTCACGTTCTATGTCCTTTACAGTCATGTTGATTCATGCCTTTACAGAATCTCGTATCTATAATTCGGGGACGAATTATTCTTTTTAGAGGGGAAGAGTTGTAAAACTCGCATTAAAATACCATGAACAGTAACTATGAACAATAGATACACGAAAATACGAATAAATTAAAAGTTTCCAATTATAATATACGACACGTGTCACGACATTAATTAACATGAAATACGTATATTATTAATGCACGATAAATATTACGTATAATATTTATTATTCACGACACTAAATACGAACATACATGAATATTATTAACCACGAAAAACGTAAGGATGTGTTTTGGGTTTAGTGTAGCCGCGACACAAGAAAGAGGAAGGAGAGGGCCTTTTGGCTCGACCCATTATTAATCCATATGTACCAAATTAGTCTCCAGGAGAAACATAATTCTTGTTGTTAGAAAAACTAGGGAAAACCCTAGCCTCCTTCCACCTTGCCGCGGCCACCATCTCAAGAAAGCAAGAAACCATTTGATTTTGATCTTCCAATAATTAAGTGTTCGCATTCGGCTTCAAATCCTTTTCAAACAAGCATTGGTAACGAAATTATAAACCCTTTTCTTTAATTCAAGTTTTTTTTTTCTTTGTTGTAATTAATTTATTATTGAATCATGATCCAAGAAGGATTGAAAACATGTTGATGGTCGGGTTTGGTTTTGGTTTTGTTTCGGCCGACTGTAAAACCGAGAGCCCAAGGCTCTCGGTGGCTATGTTGCATCACCAGCTGAGACCACTAGGGTCTCGGTGTGGGTTGAGTCTCGGGCAGCGCCAACCAGGGAACCCTTTTTTATTGTCAGTGCCAACCGGCTAGAGCCGGTGGGTGTGTTTGGTTGGTCAGTGGCTACGCGAGACGCAACAGGGGGAACCACCGGCTTAAGCCGGTGGGATTTTGATCGAACAATGGCAACCGGCTAGGCCGGGTTAGCCACGGCTAAACCTCCAGCCGCCGGTTGGAGGGTGTTTAGCTCGGTTATGTTGGACTCGGGTTCGGGCTCGGGATTATTTGTTAATAAGTTTAATTAAATTAATTAATTAAATTAATTTCCATGGCTAACTAATTTAATTAATTAAAATCCAAGACTTAGATTTCTTATTTAAATTAAATAATCATGTTTTAACCTAAGTATTTTATTAGTATAATTAAATTTAAACATGTTGATTTAATTATTATTTTAAGGTAAAGTCTTATTAATATTTTCATGACATTATTATTAATTATTAAACCATGTAATTTCCTTAATAATTAATAATCACTTAACCTATAGTATTTATTTAATAAGCTTTATTATATCATGACTTATAACTTTTAACCAATAAACACTAGCTTATATTTTAAGCTTATTAATCCAGCTTATTACTAATTTTAGAAACTTTCTATTTTAGGGAACTTACTATTTTTAGAAACTTTATATTTCAAGAAACTTACTATTTTTGGAAACCTGTTATTTGTAAAAAGTTACTTATTATTACACTAAAAATATAATAATGCAAGAATACAAGATAATACATAATCAGAAGACATGAAATACATGAATAATACAGTATATCATTTAAAACAATAAAATAATACAAGAACATATAAACAAGCTATGAGCATACAAGAACCAGTAACATACTTAGTAATCAGACTACTCATACATGTCCCTTATTTATGTAGCCTTAGTAAGGTCGGAGTAGGACTTTTCATCCTTCCATCTTTCCTCGTTCACTAGACATAAGGTACGGATATTCTGTTATTCAGTATGGACATTCTCTTTCCTTATTAGGATTCCCCGTTTGTAGCCAACTGTTTTCCCAAGTATTTGTTTTATATGTTTTGATCTGCTTAAGTTAGTTTTAAATGCCTAATCCATATACATGCATGCCATGTCACCTAGTTATGGAGGTACCATAACCATAACACTGGAGGCTCCAGTGTTGTGACTTCCCCACGGCGGAGTGATTGCTCGTGACGTCCCTTTACAGTTTTTGCCATATATTTACATTATCATGTGGGGCGTATGGCTGCATCCTAGTTACATGTTTTTACAGGATTTTCATGGTGAATGTGATGTGTGCCTTGCATCCTTCAAAAAGAGTTGATCCCTCTTGTCCAGACTAATTAATTAGAAGCATCCCCTCTAATTTCATGATGAGGTCACCCCTCCAAGTATTCATGCACGGTGGAACCTCATGACCTATATGGGCTATTGGCTAATTAATACAGTTTTCATATAAAAACATAAGTCTTTTCAAACTATAAAACTAGTTTATAAACATGTTCTAGGTTTTCCAGGACTCATAATTTTTCGCTGCTTTTCAGTCTTATTTATGTTTCAGTCATTCATACTATGTCATATATCCGTTTACTGAGCGTATTGCTCAGCCGTTACATTCCTTTCCATGTCCCAAAAGGCAGGTACCCAAGGACAGACTTAAGCATTTGGAGGACGTGCATAGGATGGAAGCTACCTTATACTTCTTCTTCCTTTGCCTTCTTATATTTATGATTATTGGACAATGGTTTTGTCCTTCTCGTATAATTTACTTTATTTATGTATTGGGCTTTTGTTTGGGGACCGATGTTTGATTCCGACTTTCCCTTTTGGTCATGTATGTTTTAGTACATATTACCTTGCATGCTTTGATGACACGCCATAAATACACGTAACGGTCCACTTATCAAAGTGGGGTGTTACAAATTTACTAAGCATTGTGCCATCGTTAAATCTAGGGACTTCCTGCAGAGCTTGTTTTGAAAAACCCGGATTTGGTGGTATATCTTGCTGACAATTAATATCGTGATCTTTGAATGATGATGTTAACAAATGTACCGCTTGAGCCGAACAATATTGTCTTAAGAGCAAGTTATCTATTTTTTTTAATCTGATTGGATGCATTAACTTTCGTTTCAACCTTTTTAGACTTGAGGATTTCAAAATCAGTTTTATGTTTTTGAAAATTAGTGGCAACCGATTCTTTTTCTTGCATTTGTTTAGAAAGATTTGCTCTTAACTATTTTATTTCTTGCAATTGAGTCAATTTTGCAAAATGAAATTGATCAAATTCTGGAGAAGTCATCTTTTCAGCTTGAGGAACTGTTTTAAAAGTTTTTACCTTTTCTTTATACAAAGCAAGCTTAGCAGAGAGAGTGGTATTCACATTAAGGGTTTTTATGACAACGGTATTCATTTCATCTATGACATTTCTGGGTACCATAACCAAATCTTGTTGAGCATAAACTATCATAGCTGTCATAGCTTCTGGTTGAGGTTCACTCAAATGTGTAGGATTAATTACCCCATCATTTGAGTTACTATCTACCAAATGTTGGTCGGGTTTATTAGACTCATGCCTAATTTGAAATGTATTATCATGAATAATATTGGTTGTGGTAGGTACATCACGGGCGACGTCTGAACCGTAGAAAGAGATATTGGAAACGAGAGCAGCTTAGGCTGAGTGAAGATCATCACAATTCGAGTCATATGCATCAAGATCATCCGCTTGATATAATGCATTAGAAGCAGAGGTTGACTGAATGGCTTCATTTTTTGTTGCCCTTGGGTCTGCTAGAAATGTTGATTCCTCTTCATCTAAAATCTTACCCTTTACTTGAGCTTCAACCAACATCACCTTTTCCTGAAACCATGAGACATCCCTTCTTCTTTTATGCTAAGTGTATTGCTTTTCCATATGTCCTACCCCTTTGCAATTATAGGATATCACAACCCTTTGATTACCATTATAACTCCCATTTGATGTGGCATTAACGGTTCTTGTACCCATTCCAAATGAATTTTTCCTTCCTTGAATTGATTTCACCGTAACTTGACCATATTTAACTGTAGCTTGTTGGGGGGATTCGTAGATGTATGGAGTTGATTGTTTATAGGTGGAAATCCTATGTTAAATACAAGCTTGGACAAGTAAACCGTAAGATGGTTTAAAGCATCAATGGGATTATCGCATTGTTTGAACACATGTATTTGAACATTTGGAAGTTCATTTGTGTATAAAAATTGTGCTCGTGGCATTTCCATTGGAAAACCTTGTTGAGGAGTATAACTCATTTGAGAAGAACTAATTGGATGTGAATATGCATGCTGAGATACTTCCCTCGGTTGATAGGAAATTGATTGAGATGATGGTGCTTGATGAGTGGGTTGCTGAGTATAAGTCTGTTATGGCATAATTTGTGGTTGATAATGTTGATGTGGTTGCTGCTGATATGGATGTTGTTGATAAGGATATGCTAAGCTGTGATAAAGAGTCATTTAGTTGGAAGCAATCAAAGCAAGTGGATCATGAACTTGTGGTTTAGACAACTGAACCTCTTGCATGTGGCGTTCGTATTGTTGAAGATAAGCTTGAAGTTGATCCATGTTGGTTGTATGCAAATCATTTACCAACTTAACATCCGTTACAAACTTGCTCTATTCATGAGGAAGAGTGTTCAGATATTTAGTGTTAAGCTGAAACTCAGGTATCTTCATGTTGAAAATATTAAACTCATTCAACAATAATGTGAATCTCAAATAGTAATCATGAAGATACTCCCCTGAAACATATGACAACTTATCAAAAGAATCATATAGCTTACACTATCGTTCTTGTTGGGTTAACGAGGTACCTTGCATCAAGATGTGAATTCTTTCTCATAGCTCTTTTGCTACACGATGATGACTCACGAGCTTTTAAACATCTGGTCGAAGACCTTGTAGAATAACGTTGGTAGAGCAAACATCACAATCGGATTGTATCTTATCCGCTGAGTCAACTAGTTGTAATTACGGTCACGAGTCACAATACCCTCCATGATCGTACCCTAATCTAATGGCCCAGATTTCACCGACTCCAGAATTATACGTCCGTGTTTTTTATTCATCATGTATAGCTCCATTATCGACGTCCATGATTCATACATCTCAGTTGTCCCTAATTTGTGATGATCAAAACAAGAAAGAAAGGAAGAAAATAGATGAAAAGTAGATGAATTCTAGTGAGAGAAAGTAGAGAGAGAAAGGAGAGAGATGTGTGTGAAACTTATGGAAGATTAGATTAGAAAATGAACAACCAACACACCTCTCCTTACATGCAAGGAGAGGTATTTATAGCCTTGCCTACGTGTGGCATAATGGGCTATATGTTTGATTGGGTCGGGCTTGAATAAAATGCTTAGTACCTTGAAAGAGGCCTTTTAAGCTAGCCATCAAGCCCGTAATGTCACGACTATTTTAACTAACTATTACAACGTTCTAATAAATGTTACAATATAAACCTATGACCGAACATTATTGTTTGACTTAATATTTTGAGGCTAACAATCTCCCCTAATGTGAGGTCATTCCTCTTCGATATTTGGAGATCAATGAAGATTACGAATTTCGTCATAAATGAGTCTTGAATGTGTAATAGTAGTTTTGTTCCTTCATGTTGTGATCTTTGAGCCTTTGTCATTGTCTTTCGACTTTGTCTTTAAACTTGAGATCTTCAAATCATTCTTGACTTGTCTTTGCCATCTTGTTATCTTGTGTCTTTATCCACATGCTCATACTTTGCACAATCTTGAAAGCTTGCTATCAATCTCCTTTGAAGAGAGGTCATTCCTCTACATTAATTGATAAGGAAGATTTTGATCATCATAGTTGCGAAAGTCTTTAGCTTTCTTGATTGTTGAATGTCTTTGGGCATGAGTGTGTGGTTATTTGAACCTTTGACTTTGCTGAGTACACCGTAACGCCACATTCTCGAGACAAAACATAGACACGGACTGAATGGCTTTTACATTCGTCCTAAATCGGCAGCGTTTTACCTCCGGTCAGTGAAGACCGTTAGACGATATTAAATATCGTACCTGTGATTAGGTAGATTCAATTAAAAATCTCCTTGACAAGGTTTCGCGGGTGTACTAGCCGTTCTCTTTACTCGACCGTCTCAAAGCAAGACTGCGAACATAAAGAGTGAATCAATTGGATAGATATCCGCTTGATTAAAGTCGTCAATTCAAATTCCTAGAACAAGTTTGATTCATTAAGAATCTTACCATTGTTGCTTTCCAGTTGACACAAGCTTGATTCATAAAGAATCTCACAAGTTACCTACCGTAGCGCTGTTTGATGTTGACGCTAGAAGGATTTCTATTCGTCACTGTGAATATTAATGAATATCACTAAGAATGTTCTGGCAAGACCATAAAGATATTGCGTAGAAACCTGAAACGAGTTTGAATCAATAAAGAAACAAACCATTGTTGCTTTTCAGTTTACACATGTTCAATTCTAAAAGAATCTTACACATGACCTACCGCAGTGCTGTTAGATGTTATTACTGGAAGGATTTCCACTCATCATTGTGAATACTAAGTAGTATCACTCTGAGTGTTCTAGCAATATCGCAAGGATATAGCGTAGGACTCTCTTTATCGTCATTCCGTGTGTCCTAACGAGATTTGATTGATCTCTTGGCTTTAGACTCGATTTGTGAACTTTTAGTGATCGGAGGCTGGAGCAGATGCCACCTATTAAATATCAACTATCTCAGAGTAAGAAAGTCAATAGAAGTCGCGTTGATCTCCGTGACAATAAAACAAACTTCTTTTGAGAGAAGCCCGAGTCAGCTGGGAGGGGTTGTGAATTACATCACTGGGTCCATGATGAGTTGTCTTCATGATGTGTTGACCCGGTTTCTGCCTAGGTTGTATGGAGGGCTAATTTCTTTACACCCTTTTATCCGTACATTTCTTTTTCATTCTTCAACCCCTTCAATGCTTACCAAGACATCATTACTAGCACCTTGAATGTTCCAGTGCTATCTTCAGTACTTAGTCTGCATTCAGCTACGTTCACATTCTACTCCATCTTTCCTAAGGACTTCTAATAATCTACTGGATTTTCCTTGGGAAGATCCCTCCGGTTCTGGTTGGATCATAGGACATAAACCTAACCACCCTTTTGACACCAATAACGTCGTGAATTAAAGATATTGTGGGTATGAGATTGTAACCATAAGTGATTGAGTCTTTAGATCATATTTTAATCACATTTCCTCCCCTATCCCTAATATATAAAATCGTTTGATATTAGAGATACCAAATTTGATTAAAATATATTGCAAAAATTGTCTTGAAAATCTTCGGGAGGAAAATGTGTCTTACTTAGCATGAATTTGGAAAGCTCCCCCTCAAAAATTGATCCAATTGAATTGTCATTGTGAGGATATGATCCACATTTCGCTTTTTGAGGATAGGAGTTGTTGAACACACAGTTTTTGAAAGATTATGAATAATCCTTGAGAAATTCTTGAAAAAATTGTGTTCAACGCTTTTTGAGAAACTCTATTTCTTTTTGGCGAAAAGGTTTGTCTAAAGCATAAACTTGAGTTCATAGACTTTGAATGTCTTGACAAATCCACTCAAGTGTAAGAAGATTTAACTTCTTTTGCTAAGGGTAAGCGCACTAAATCGTACACTCCCCCGTGACTATAGATCCGGGTTGCAATCTGAAAGTGATTACAAGCCTTGTGTTGAGCTCAAAACGTTGAATGTTTTGTGACAAGCTCAACCCAAGATAGATTGCTCTACCCGTTGTTGGAAAAATTGTCCAACATAGACATTTTCCTTTATTAAAATTAGAAATGACATGTTTTGAAAAATATTTACAACTTTCATTCGAGCTTTATGTACACACCCGTGTCGTTATTGAGCGACATTTCTAGGTACGTCCATATTTTCGATACTGAAAGACATGTCGATAAGAATCTTTTGGATTATGAAATATTTTTACTTTTGTATTTTGCTTTTTTTTAATAATATATACATATAGATGTTTGATAGATGAATCAAGCAGGCTTCTTTGCCAGAATCTACAGTTCTGCTGGAGTCAAACATCTCATACCAATTTGACTAACTAGATACGTAAACCTCTCTTTGAAAGAGCTTTTGTTAACAAGTCAGCTAATTGGTAATCAGTTCCAACAAAGTATAGTTCAACGATACCCCTTTCAACTTGTTCCTTAATGAAGTGATATCTGACATCAATGTGCTTCGCGCGGGAATGTTGTACCGGATTGCAGGAGATGGCTATGGTGGACTTTGAGTCACAGTACATAGGTACTTTATCAAAGTGGAAGCCATAATCCGTGAGTTGTGTTCTCATCCAAAGAACTTGAGCACAACACGCAAATAGAGACACGTACTCTGCTTCGGCTGATGACAGTGACGTGCAATCTTGCTTCTTAGAAGACCATCCCACGAGCTTATCTTGACCTAGAAATTGTGCACCACCAGAAGTACTTTTTCGTGTATCAAGACACCCTGCATGATCAGAATCTGAATAGGTCGTTAGAAAGAAACCGGTTTCCCTCGGATACCAGAGTCCCAAATTAATGGTACTCTTGAGGTACCAAAAGATCCGTTTAACCTCCTTGAGATGCTTTTCAGTGGGTCGTGCTTAATATCGTGCACAATAACACGTAGCATGTGATATATCTGGTCGGCTTGCTGTTAAGTACACGAGGGAGCCGATCATGGAATGATATTTCATTTGATCTATGGCATCTCCCTCTAAATCAACATCTAGGGATGTAGTTGATAATGGTGTCCCAACGGGGTCACATGAGGTCATACAATGTTTTTTGATTATATCTTGAAAATACTTAGCTCGGTTAATGAAGATACCACTTTGGGATTGGTGAACTTGAATTCCTAGAAAGAATTTTAGTTTGCCCATCATTGACATTTAAAATTTGTTGTACATTACTTTTTCAAACCATTTTTAAAGTTTTGGGTTTGTAGACTCGAAAATAATGTCATCAACATAAATTTGCACAAGCAAAATGTCATCCCCATATTTATAATTGAACAGAGTTAGATCGATGGAACCTTTTGAGAAACCTTTGGATACCAGAAATTTCAAGAGCTTATCGTACCACGCCCTTGGAGCTTGCTTAAGTCCATAAAGTGCTTTGTGGAGACGATACACCTTGTCAGGATAATGAGGATTGACGAATCCTTCCGGTTGCGTGACATAGACTTCTTCCTTCAAAGGACCGTTAAGAAATGTCCTCTTTACGTCCATTTGATAGACAGTGAATCCCTTATGTGCAGCATAAGCAAGAAAAATCATGACCGCTTCCATTCGAGCTAATGGTGCAAATGATTCTTCAAAATCAATACCCTCTTTCTAGCCATACCCTTTAGCCACTAGCCTAGCTTTGTTCTTGATAATTGTGTTTTCTTCATCCATCTTGTTAGCCTCGAAATGTTGAGTCAAACAAGAATGTTCGGTCATAGGTTTTTATTGTAATATTTATTAGAACGTTGTAATAGGTAGTTAAAATAGTCGTGACATTACGGGCATGATGGCTAGCTTAAAAGGCCTCTTTTAAGGTACTAAGCATTTTATTCAAGCCCGGCCCAAACAATATAGTCCATTCAAATCTCACATGTAGGCTGACTATATAAAGCCCTTCCTAGCATGTTAGGAAGGGTAAGGCTTTTAATTTTCTTAATCTAATTTCACCTAGTTTTCTCCACCTTCTCTCTACTTTCTCTCACTAATTTCTCTCTCTAGAAATCTGCATTCTTTACATCTATTTTCTCTCTCTAGATTGTGTTTGGTTGTTGCTTTTAGTGATTGATTCGGTTTATTTATCATCAAAATCATCTCGAATTAATTTTTTTAGTGTTTTCGGGTTCTAAATCTTGATGTAAATCACTTACATAGATTTGGTAAGGATTTGGTTAAGTTTTTATGGTTAAAATCGCAAGTTTTTGAGGTGTTTGGATTGGTTTTTGGGATACGGTTCGTATAACAGTAACTTGATTTGGTTATCTTCAGAAAGGGGTTTTAATTATTCCAAAAATAGTAACTTTCGGAAAAGGGTTTTCAATTCCGAAGAAAGAAGAGGTTTATTTATCCGAAAATCTATATTCAGATAAGGGTTATATATTCCGAAGACGGCACTTTCTCTTAATTCAGTTTATCCGAAAAAGTCAAGGTAAGTGTTTATTCCGAAGATTACAAATATTCCGAAAAGTGTTACTTTATCCGAAAATATTTTATCAGAAGAACCCTATTTTATCCGAAAATAGCTCCTTATTCCGAAAATACATTTATCCGAAAAAGTGTATTATTCCGAAAAAGTGAGCCATTTTTCCCGAAAAAGTGATTTTATCCGAATTCACTGCATTTATCCGAAAATCTCAAGTTATCTGAAAAACATCACTTATTCCGAAGAGTCATCATTTACCCGAAGATTCAACATTTTTCCGAAAAACACCAATTATCCGAAAACACACCATTAATCCGAAGATAACCATTTATCCGAAGAATACCAGTTTTCCAAAAATCACAACTATTCCGAAAAAGGTACTTATTCCGAAGATCTTTTTATCCGAAAACAAACATCATTCCGAAGAAGGAATTTTATCCGAATATTGCCAATTTATCCGAAAAAGTTACTTATTCCGAAAAACACCAATATTCCAAAAATAGAAGTTTTTACAAAAGTGAAATTTTTTAACATCGTGCGTTTTTTCGCCTTAGAATTTTTGGTTTCTTGAGAAGACATTTTTAGGGGATTTTAACATTTTCATCGACAACAACAATCACGACACATCTACTTAAGATCCGTTTTCACTTCAACAATTTCAACTTTCTCGAAATGGATTCTCCTCAAGAGTATCGTGTGACAAACAACAACATCATGGTGGCGGGAAACAAAGAGAGACCACCAATGCTTGTGACTGGTAGATATGCACAATGGCAATCAAGATTCCTTCGATATCTTGACACTAAACCCAATGGTGACGTTCTTCGCCGTTGCATCAAAGAAAGACCCTATACTCTCACTACAATTACCATTCCTGCAATTCCAGCAACCGACTCGACGACCGGTTCCGATGAGCAAACAATTGAGGAAACATATGAGAACACTTCGAAAGAGAAGCGTGCTTGGATTGATGCAGAGAAAGAAGCAATCTATTTGATTCTAAGTGGGATTTGGGATGATATTTACTCAACTGTTGATGCATGCTCTACTGCTAAAGAGATGTGGTTTGTCATTGAACGCTTGCAACAAGGAGAATCACTTAACAAGCAAGATTTCAAAACTAACTTGTTTTGGAACTTTGGAAAGTTTACTTCATTGGATGGGGAATCAATTGATTCATACTACTCAAGGTTCTACAAGATGATGAATGACATGACAAGAAACAATTTGCAAGTCTCCACTATGCAAGTCAATGTGAAATTTCTACAGCAACTTCAACCAGAGTAGACATGGTTCGTAACTTTGGTGAAACAACAGAGTAAGTTAGACGAGGCCAACTATCACACGCTCTTTGACATTTTGAAACAATTTTAGAATGAGGGGAATGAACTTCGAGCTGAAAGGATAGCAAAGACTGCTAATCCACTTGCTTTGGTGTCTACCACTCAACACGTCCAAGATCAACGCTCTCGTGCTCCAAAGTCATACTCTACTACATCCTCCTCACCAAGGTACTCCACTACATCCTCCTCACCAAGGTATTCCATTACATCCTCCTCACCAAGATACTCCACTTCATCTAAGTATTCATCTCCCACAAGATCACGAGACAAAGAACCAAGAGCACCATCACAATCACCTGAGCCATCATCTGAAGAGGACAGTGACGAAGAACTAGCTCAGAAGGATAGAGAGATGAAGCAACAAATTGCTTTCATTATGAAGACCTACAAGAAAATCTTCAAACCTACCAACAACAATCTTTGAACATCATCAAATACAAGGAACCAATATGTTGAGAGTCCTCGAAGGTATGACACACGTCAACGTGATGAAAGTCCTCCTAGGTATGATCGACGTAATCCAACACATGTTGAGGGTTCTGCACGGTATGATCAACAAAATGCTAAGTATGATACTCAGAGGATTGCTGCTGTTGTTGGGAATAGGGAAACTGTTGGTACTCAAGTGGTTCAGCAAAGTGGGATTCAATGCTTTAATTGTCAAGGCTATGGGCATATGGCAAAGGAATGTAGGAAGCCGAAACGAGTTAGGGACTCTGGCTATCATAAGGAAAAGATGCTGCTATGCAAGAAGATGGAAGCTGGGGTTAAATTGTCAGCTTAGGAAGGAGCAATGCTTGATGATACTGATGATGAAGCCTCCGACCAAGAACTTGAAGCACATTACTCGTACATGGCAAAGGTTGAAGAAGTTCTCAACGTCACTGAAGATGACAATGGTCCTATCTTTGATATTGAGCCAATCGATAAGGTACACACTGAAGAGAAATATAATGTGTTTGGTAATATTCATGAGCATTGTGAGCTACCCAAAGCCATTAATGACACATGTATGATGGAAACGGTTGATAGCAATACCACACCCGATTCATCAGAAATGTGCAATAATAAGTCTGAGGATGATCAACATGCAAATGAGTATGATGATGATAAGGAGCGTATTGCGCTTGCTAACTTAATTGATTATTTACAAAAAGATGTCAAAGAAACTAGAAAAAGTCAAAAGCAATTAAAGAAGGCAAACGCTACGCTCACTCAAAATTTTGAAGAATGCAAAGGTGCTCTAATAAATCTAGTGAGACCATTGATAGCTATAGAGCTCAGCTTATTCAAAAGACTAATGAGATTGAGGGGTACAAATGGTGTTTAATTAATGTCAAAAGGACGATTTTCAACAGAAATATAACGAAACTCTTAAGCTTCTAGAACAAGAGAAACGTAATTATAACACCTCTTTGAGTACTGAACGTCACAAAACGTATCTTGCTACCACTAAAGTCAATGAGCTAACTCAAGTAAATGGTTTCCTTCAAGAGGATAAAACTAAACTTGTTAATGAAAAGAAAGTTGTGGTTGAAAATATGGAAAAGGATTTCAAAACTAAACAAGCGAATGACATCGACAAAATGGTGGAACTTGAAACTCAACTTGATTTTTACAAGAAAATTGTTTACAAAACTAATCAATCAATTCAAACCATGAGAATATTGGCCTCGTTCATTTTTCAAGGATAGACCTAGTTTTGCAAATCCTAAGTACCTTGAGCAAGCTCAATCTGAGAATTAGCACTTATATCTTGATGAGTCCCAATGGACCGATCTTGATTGTCTTGTTGTTAGGCCTGATAGTGAGAGACAAACGATTTGGAAGAAGAGAGTAGACCAAAAGTTAATAAAGAATTTGTTAAACCATATAATTATGCTTATGAAAACAGTCTTTATGGTCTTTTCAAACCGCAAACACAGAAAACTCGTGAGCAAATATTTTTCGAATGTGAACAAATAAGAATTAAATGGAGACAAGCTTTTGCCACTAAGAAAACTAATGTTTCAAAATTTATTGAGTACTTGCCATATAAAGCTTATGTAAGCAAGAGTAAGTAAGCACTTAGTATTCTCAAGAGTAACATTGAAAATTTTAAAAAGGTTGTTGATGATGATTGGAAAAAACTTGAACTTTCAAAAGGAGAAAAAGAAATTCCTCACGATATAACTGTGCTTATGAAAAGTATTTTGATTCCGCTTGCGGAAAGAACGCAAAAACATATTTTTAGAATTTGAAACATTAATTAAGCAAGAAATGTTTGATGATTTGAAATATGTGGAATCTCTTGAACAAGAAGTGAACGACCATCAACCTGAAAGAGACGAGCTTTCTACAACATATGATCTACTCTTACAAGAATGTCTCTCAAAAGATATTATGTGTGCTTATGTTACATTTTGTGCTGATATTGATGAATATTCTGATGTTGCATGCAAATATCTTGACCAAGTTAAAGAATGTGAATGTCTTGAAACTGAGCTTTCGAATAAAGTTGACCAAAAAGAGTTTTCGTTACTTCAACATAGATATGATTATCTTCAAAAACATTGTCACTTACTTGAACTTGCTTTACAAAAGAAAGTTGGCAGCTTTTCAATGATACACCTTTGGAAGTAAAATTATCTGAGTCATGTCGATTACTAAACGAAAAAAGTCTTGATATTTCGGATTTGAAAGCTCAGTTACAAGAAAAAGACATAGCCATAGCAGAGTTGAAGAAACTCGTTGCTAAGATGGGTGAGAAAGTTGTGGAACCTAGCGTTAAGAAGCCTGTTGTTAGACAACCCAATGCCTCTAAAGTGAATAGATCCTCTATCTTGGGAAAACCATCTGCTTTCTCAAATTCTTCGTTTACAAAACCTGTGTTTGCTCCCAAGATGGATAGAACGGAAAGGTCACCACATACTCAACCCATAAGGAATATTTTAGTACCAAGCCTTAAGCACAATAATGTGATTAAACCAGGGATGTATAGAATGACCCACTAAACCCACAAACAAAGTTAGTCACTCGCCTCAGACTTCTAGAAACACTAATATTCGTGTGTCTTCTACTACAGGAGTAATCTCCACTGCTAGTGTTAGCCGGCCTCAGCTTAAGAGCACTCAAATGAATGATAAGGTCTCGAAACACAAGAGTCAAGGGAAGATGAAGGAAGTAGAAGAACACCCTAGGAATTTGAATGCTTTTAAGAATAAAAAGTCTGTAATCGCGTGTAATGACGATTTGAATGCTTTGAATGATTTGAATGATTTGAATGCTTTGAATGTTAAATTTGTTTGTGTCAAATGTAAAAAATGTGCTAATGCTAATCATTCTATGTGTGCTATGAATAAATTCAAAGGCGTAGATACTAGAACTAAGAAGCAAGTTGCGATGCTTATTAGTGCTAGTAAACCTAAACGCAAAGTGAACCATTCTGGTGCAACCCCCACTAACAAAAGTAATGCATCAGACTCCGCCACTAAGAACCCTAGAAGCAGAATTAGGGAATTATATGAGTCTGCTAGCAAGTCTTGGAAATGGTGGTTTGCTAATTAATGTCCTCAAGGATATAAATGGATGCCTAAAGTTAGGACAGAAAATGTGACAACGAGTGTTAGTATGCCTTTAAATGTTGCTAAGGACACTAATGATTCTACAATCACAACTACTGTGGTATCCAATTTAGCAAATGCTCCATCATGTTCTAACTCTTCTGTAGGTGATACAAATAATTCTCTTCATACTGGACTCCGGATGCATGAAGCACATGACGGGGAATCTTAAGCTTCTAATTAACTTCGTGGAGAAGTTCCTGGGTATGGTCCGATTCGAAAATGATCAATTTGCACCGATCCTAGGATATAGAGATTTGGTTCAGGGGAATATCACGATAAAAATGGTATACTACGTCGAAGGGCTCAATCACAATCTTTTCTCGGTTGGTCAATTATGTGATGCAGATTTGGAGGTTGCTTTCAGAAAGAAGACATGTTTTGTTCGTGATTATGATGGGAATGACTTACTCACCAAAACACGGGGTACTGATCTCTACACTATTTCACTTCAAGACACAATTTCATCAACTCCAATTTGCTTCATGGCTAAAGCTTCAACGACTCAGGCATGGTTATGGCATCAACATTTATCTCATCTTAATTTTGATACCATCAACTTGCTTTCCAAGAAAGATATTGTGAGAGGCCTTCCAAGATTGAAATTCATCAAAGATCATCTTTGTTCTTATTATGAGCTTTGTAAAGCTAAACGAAGTAGCTTTAAGACAAAGACTACACCAAGCTCTAAAGGACGGTTAGATCTTCTTCATATAGATTTTTGTGGTACCATGTGTGTTCATAGTATCAATAGGAAGAAATATCTTATGGTAATTGTCGATGATTACTCAAGGTACACATGGACTCACTTCTTGAGGTCCAAGGATGAAACACCCGAAGTTCTCATCAGCTTCCTTAAACTGATACAACATGGTCTTCAAGCTCAACTAAAAGTGGTTCGTACTGACAAAGGCACATAATTTTTGAATTCAACTCTGAGAAACTATTTTGAAGCTGAAGGAATTGAACATGAAACATATATTGCTCGAACACCCGAACAATACGGCGTTGTTGAAAGACGAAACTGTACTTTAGTTGAGGCTGCTCGAACATTATTATCTGCTTCAAAACTTCCACTATACTTTTGGGCCGAAGCCGTCTCAACCGCATGCTACACACAAAACTGATCCTTAATTATCCCAAGACACGAAAAGACACCATATCACATAATTCATGATCGAAAACCTTCACTCAAACACCTTCATGTTTTTGGATGTACGTGTTACATTATTCGAGATGGTGAAAATCTGGACAAGATGAAAGAGAAAGGTGATGCATGTATTCTAGTGGGATATGCAACTCAGTCTAAGGGATATAGAGTGTACAACAAGAGAACAAAATTGATAGTCGAGACTATTCACATCCGATTTGATGAATTACAAGCAATATAACTTGAAAAAAACAGTTTAAGTCCCGATCCACAATGACAAACGACTTACGTTCACAACCGCACGGAACTCGGAACTCAAGACCACAACAATGAACCGTCAAGTTCAAAGATGGTTCAAGGAAATGTTCAAAGAGCAGAAATGACAGTAAACACGACAATTGAAGAGTTAGAAATGTTATATGGACCAATGTATGATGAATATTTCACGGGGGAGAAACATGTTGTATCAAAGTCTTCCGCTGACACTCATGATAAGAATGATGATACCGATCATCGTCTACAAAAGGATACAACTTCATCTACTTCAACAAGGGTTGATGCAGATTTACCTCTTCTGCATATCACATCAACAATCGCTCCTATAACATCCACAACTACTGTCATTGCTCCAGAGAACACAAATCAAGCAGACAATGCATTATCTGACGAAGATGAATTAGTCAACCCATTCGGTACACCGGTACATGAAACTGGACAGTCTTCTACTCGCCATGTTGATCCGTCAAATATGCATATGTTCTACCAACGACATCCTTCAACACATCATTGGACTCGAGATCATCCTTTGGTTCAAGTAATTGGAAACCCTTCACAGCCCGTTCGTACAAGACGACAACTTGAAACCGATGGTGAAGTTTCTATGTTCGCACTCGCTGTGAGTACAGCTGAACCAAAAAATATCAAAGAAGCCTTGTCATATCATGCTTGGGTTGAATCGATGACGGATGAACTTCAACAATTTGAATGACTTAAAGTCTGGGAACTTGTTGACAGACCATACGATGTTATACCAATAAATCTTTGCTGGATCTGGAAAAACAAGATGGATGAAGAGAACACGATCATCAAGAATAAATCTAGGCTAGTGGCTAAAGGGTATGGTCAGAAAGAGGGTATTGATTTTGAAGAATCATTTGCACCAGTAGCTCGTTTGGAAGCGGTCAGGATTTTCCTTGCTTATGCTGCACATAAGGGATTTATTGTTTATCAAATGGACGTAAAGACGGCGGTTCTTAACGGTCCTTTAAAGGAAGAAGTCTATATTACACAGCCGGAAGGATTCGTCAATCCTCATTATCCTGACAAGGTGTATCGTCTCCACAAAGCACTATATGGACTAAAGCAAGCTCCAAGGGCGTGGTACGACGAGCTCTCGAAATTTCTGGTATCCAAAGGTTTCTCAAAAGGTTCCATTGATCTAACTTTGTTCACTTATAAATATGGGGATGACATTTTGCTTATGCAGACTTATGTTGATGACATTATTTTTTTCGGGTCTACAAACCCAAAACTTTCAAAATGGTTTGAAAAATTAATGCACAACAAATTTGAAATGTCAATGATGGGCGAACTAAAACTCTTTCTAGTAATTCAAGTTAACCAATCCCCAAGTGGTATCTTTATCAACCAAGCTAAGTATTGTCAAGAGATAATCAAAAAGCATGGTATGATCTCACGTGACCCCGTTAGGACACTATTATCAACCACATCCCTAGATGCTGATTTGGAGGGAGATGCCATAGATCAAACGAGATATCGTTCCATGATTGGCTTCCTCGTGTACTTAACAGCAAGCCGACCAGATATATCACATGCTACGTGTTATTGTGCAAGATATCAAGCACGACCCACTGAAAAGCACCTCAAGGAGGTTAAACGGATCTTTCGGTACCTTAAGAATACCATTCACATGGGACTCTAGTATCCGAGGGAAACCAGTTTCTTTCTAACGGCCTATTCAGATTCTAATTATGCAGGGTGTCTTGATACACAAAAAAGTACTTCTGGTGGTGCACAATTTCTAGGCCAAGATAAGCTTGTGGGATGGTCTTCCAAGAAGCAGGATTGCACGTCACTGTTATGAGCCGAAGCGGAGTATGTGTCTCTATCTGCGTGTTGTGCTCAAGTTATTTGGATGAGAACATAACTCACGGATTATGGCTTCCACTTTGATAAAGTACCTATGTACTGTGACTCAAAGTCCGCCATAGCCATCTCCTTCAATCCGGTACAGCATTCCCGCACAAAGCACATTGATGTCAGATATCACTTCATTAAGGAACAAGTTGAAAGGGGTATCGTTGAATTATACTTTGTTGGAACTGATTACCAATTAGCTGACTTGTTTAAAAAAGCTCTTTCGAAAGAGAGGTTTGCGTATCTTGTTAGGCAAATTGGTATGAGATGTTTGACTCCAGCAGAACTGGAGATTCTGGCAAAGAAGCCTGCTTGATTCATCTATCAAACATCTACTTGTAAATATTAATGAAAAAGCAAAATACAAAATTAAAAAACTTTGAAAATCCAAAAATATTCTTCTCGACATGTCTTTCAGTATCGATAATATGGACGTACCTAGAAATGTCGCTCAATAACAACACGGGTGTGTACATAAAGCTCGAATGAAAGTTGTAAATATTTTTCAAAACATGTCATTTCTATCTTTTATAAAGGAAATTGTCTCTTTTGGACAATATTTCCAACAACGGGTAAAGCAATCTATCTTGGGTTGAGCTTATCACAAAACATTCAACGTTTTGAGCTCAACACAATGGCTTGTAATCACTTTCAGATTGCAACCCGGATCTATATTCATGGGGGAGTGTACGCTTTAATGCTCTTACCCTCAGCAAAAGAAGTTAAATCTTCTTATACTTGAATGGATTCGTTAAGACATTCAAAGTCTATGAACTCAAGTTTTGCTTTAGAAAATCCTTTTCGCCAAAAATGAATTGATTTTTCAAAAAGCGTTGAACATAATTTTTTCAAGAATTTTTCAATGATATTCAAAATCTTTCAAAAATTGTGTGTTCAACAACTCCTATCCTCAAAAGTTTAATTTGGATCATATCCTCGTAATGGCAATTCCATTGGATCAATTTTTGAGGGGGAGCGTTCCAAATTCATGCTACGTTTGACACATTTTTCTCCAAGATTTTCAAGACTATTTTTCAAAATATATTTTAATCAAATTTGGTATCTCTAATATCAAACGATTTTATATATTAGAGATATGGGAGAAAATGTGATTAAAATGTGATCTAAAGACTCAAGCACTCATGGTTACGATCATATACTCAACACATTTTTAATTCACGACGTTATTGGTGTCAAAAGGGTGGTTAGGTTTAAGTCCTATGATCCAACCTGAACCGGAGGGATCTTCCCAGGGACAATCCAATAGATTATTAGAAGTCCTTAGGAAAGATGGAGTAGAATGTGAACGAAGCTGAATGCTGACTAAGTACTGATGCTAGCACTAGAACAATCACAACAAGGTGCTAGTAATGATGTCTTAGTAAGCATTGAAGGGGTTGAAGAATGAAAAAGAAATGTAAGGATAAAGGGTATAAAGAAATTAGCCCTCCATAGAACTTAGGCAGAAACCGGGTCAACACATCATGAAGACAACACATCATGGAACCAATGATGTAATGCACAACCCCTCCCTAGCTGACTCAGGCTTCTCTTAAAAGAAGTTTGTTTTATTGTCACAGAGATCAACACGACTTCTATTGACTTTCTCATTCTGAGATAGTTGATATTGAATAGGTGGCATCTGATCCAGCCTCCGACCACTAAAAGTGCACAAATCGAGTCTAGAGCCAAGAGATCAATCAAATCTCGTTAGGACACACGGATGACGATCCATAGAGTCCTACGCTATATCCTTGAGATATTGCTAGAACACTCATAGTGATACTACTTAGTATTCACAATGATGATTGGAAATCCTTCCAGTGTTAACATCAAGCAGCACTGCGGTAGGTCATGTGTAATATTCTTTATGAATTGAACATATGTAAAACTGAAAAGCAACAGTGGTTTGTTTCTTTATCGATTCAAACTCGTTTCAGGTTTCTACGCAATATCTTTACGGTCTTGCCAGAACATTCAGAGTGATATTTATTAATATTCACAGTGATGAATGGAAATCCTTCTAGCGTCAACATCAAATAGCGCTACGGTAGGTAACTTGTGATATTCTTATGAATCAAGCTTGTGTCAACTGGAAAGCAACAATGGTAAGATTCTTAATGAATCAAACTTGTTACAGGAATTTGAATTGACGACTTTAATCAAGCGGATATTTATCCAATTGATTCACTCTTTATGTTCGCAGTCTTGCTTTGAGACGGTCGAATAAAGAGAACGGCTAGTACAGTCATGAAACCCTATCAAGGAGATTCTTAATTGAATCTACCTAATCACAGGTACGATATTTAATATCGTGTAGGTCTTCACCGACCGGAGGTAAAATGCTACCGATTAGAGACAAATGTCAAAGACATTCAGTCCGTGTCTATGTTTTGTCTCAAGAAGGTGACATTACGGTGTACTCAGCAAAGTCAAAGATTCAAAAACCACATACTCATGCCCAAAGACATTCAACAATTAAGAAAGCTAAAGACTTCCGCAATTCTGATGATTAAAATCTTCCTTATCAATTAATGTAGAGGAATTACTTCTCTTCAAGGGAGATTATAGGCAAGCTTTCAAGATTGTACAAAGTATGAGCATGTGGATGAAGACATAAGATCGCAAGATGGCAAAGACAAGCCAAGGATAATTTGAAGATCTCAAGATAAAAGACAAAGTCAAAAGACAATGACAAAGGCTCAAAGATTACAGCATGAAGGAACAAGACTACTATTACACATTAAAGATTCAGTTATGACGAAATTCGTAATCTCCATTGAACTCCAAATATCGAAGAGGAATGACCTCACATTGGGGGAGATTGTTAGCCTCAAAATATTGAGTCAAACAAGAATGTTCGGTCATAGGTTTTTATTTTAATATTTATTAGAACGTTGTAATAGGTAGTTAAAATAGTCGTGACATTACTGGCTTGATGGCAAGCTTAAAAGGCCTCTTTTAAGGTACTAAGCATTTTATTCTAGCCCAACCCAAACAATATAGTCCATTCAAAGCCCACATGTAGGCAGACTATTTAAAGCCCTTCCTAGCATGTTAGGAAGGGTAAGGCTTTTAATTTTCTTAATCTAATTTCACCTAGTTTTCTCCACCTTCTCTCTACTTTCTCTAACTACTTTCTCTCTCTAGAAATCTTCATTCTTTACATCTATTTTCTATCTTTAATCATCTAATAACATGGGACAACACATCTTGTTTTTCCAGACCCATCAAATATTTAATGGAATTACATCGTATAGTCTGTCAACAAGTTCCCAGACTTTAAGTCTTTCAAATTGAAGAAGTTCATCTTGCATCGATTCAATCCAAGCATGATCAGCCATGGCTTCTTAGATGTTTTTCGGTTCAGCTGTACTCACGGCGAGTGCGAACATACAAACATCACCATCGGTTTCAAGTTGTCGTCTTATACGAACGGGCTGTGAAGGGTTTCCAATTACTTGAACCAAAGGATGATCTTGGGTCCAATGATGTGTTGACGGATGTCGTTGGTAAAACGTATGCATATTTGACGGATCAACATGGCGAGTAGAAGACTCTCCTGTTTCGTGTAACGGTGTACCGAATGGGTTGATAAATTCGTCTTCGTCAGATAATGCGTTGTCTGCTTGATTTATGTTCTATGGAGAAATGACAATAGTTGTGGATGTTGTAGGATCGATTGTTGAAGTGATATCCTGAGGAGGTAAATCTGTAGCAACCCGTGTTGAAGTAGATGAAGTTGTATCGTTTTGTTGACGATGATCGGTATCATCATTCTTATCAGGAGTGACAGTGGAAGACTTTGATACAACATGTTTCTCCCTCGTGAAATATTCATCAAACATTGGTCCATATAACATTTCCAACTCTTCAAGTGTCGTGTCCACTGTCATATCTGCTCTTGGAACATGTTCAGGAACCAGCTTTGGACTTGACGGTTCATTGTTGTGGTCTTGAGTTCCGAGTTCCGTGCGGTTGTGCACGAAAGTATTTTGTCGTTGTGGGTTGGGACTTAAACTGCTTTGTTCAAGTTCCATTTCTTGTAATTCATCAAATCTGATATGAATAGTCTCGACTATCAATTTTGTTCTCTTGTTGTACACTCTATATCCCTTAGACTGAGTTACATATCCCACTAGAATGTATGCATCACCTTTCTCTTTCATCTTGTCCAGATTTTCACCATCTCGGATAATGTAACACGTACATCCAAAAACATGAAGACGTTTGAGTGAAGGTTTTTTATCATGAATTATGTGATATGGTGTCTTTTCGTGTCTTGGGATAATTAAGGATCGGTTTTGTGTGTAGCATGCGGTTGACATGGCTTCGGCCCAGAAGAATAGTGGTAGTTTTGAAGCAGATAACAATGTTCGAGCAGCCTCAACTAAAGTACGGTTTCGTCTTTCAACAACACCATTTTGTTCGGGTGTTCGAGCAATAGATGTTTCATGTTCGATCCCTTCGGCTTCAAAATAATTCTTTAGAGTTGAATTCAAGAATTATGTGCCTCTGTCACAACGTACCACTTTTACTTGAGCTTGAAGACCACGTTGTATTTGCTTAAGAAAGTTGATGAGAACTTCGGGTGTTACATCCTTGGACCTCAAGAAGTGAGTCCATGTGTACCTTGAGTAGTCATCGACAATCACTAGAATGTATTTCTTCCCATTGATACTTTGAACACGCATGGGACCACACAAGTCCATATGAAGAAGATCTAACTGTCCTTTAGAGCTTGGTATAGTCTTTGTCTTAAATCTACTCCGTTTAGCTTTACAAAGCTCACAAGAAGAACAAAGATGATCTTTGATTAATTTCAAGCTTGGAAGGCCTCTCACAATATCTTTCTTGGAGAGCAAGTTGATGGTATCAAAATTGAGACGAGATAGACGTTGATGCCATAACCATGCCTGAGTCGTTGAAGCTTTAGCCATGAAGCAAATGGAGTTGTAGAAGTTGTGTCTTGAAGTGAAATAGTGTAGAGATCAGTACCCCGTGAACCGGTAAGTAAGTCATTCCCATCATAATCATGAACAAAACATGTCTTCTTTCTGAAAGCAACCTCCAAATCTGCATCAGTAAATTGACCAACCGAGAAAAGATTGTGATTGAGTCCTTCGACGTAGTATACCCTTTTTATCGTGATATTCCCTTGAACCAGATCTCCATATCCTAGGATCGGTGCAAATTGACCATTTTCGAATCGGGCCGTACGCAGGAACTTCTCCACGAAGTTAATTAAAATCTTGAGATTCCCCGTCATGTGCTTCGTGCATCCGGAGTCCAGTATAAAGAGAATTATTTCGATCACCAGCATAAGAATTAGAACACGATGGAGCATTTGCTAAATTGGATTCCATGTTAGTTGTGATTTCCGATTCATTAGTTTCCCTAGTTTCAGCACTTAAAGGCACACTAACGCTCGTTGTCAGGTTTCCGTTCCTAATCTTAGGCATCCATTTATATCCTGGAGGACATTGATTAGCAAACCACCATTTCCAAGACTTGCTAGCAGACCCATATAATTCCCTAATTCTGCTTCTCTGGTTCTTAGTAGTGGAGTCTGATGCAATACTATTCTTAATGGGGGTTGCACCAGAATGGTTCACTTTGCGTTTGATTTTACTAGCACTAATAGGCATCGCAACTTGCTTCGTAGTTATAGTATCTATGCCTTTCACATTATTCATAGCACACATAGAATGATCAGTATTAGCACATTTTCCACATTTTACACAAACAAACTTAACATTTAAAGCATTTAAAGCAGTCGAATCATTCAAATCGTCATTACATGAGATTACAGACGTTTTATTTTTAGAAACATGCAAATTCCTAGGGTGTTCTTCTACTTCCTTCATCTTCCCTTGACTCTTGTGTTTCCAAATCTTATGATTCACTTGAGTGCTCTTAAGCTGAGGCCGGCTAACACTAGTAGTAGAGAATACTCCTATAGTAGAAGACACACGAGTATTAGTGTTTCTAGAAGTCTGGGGTGATTGACTAACTTTGTTTGTGGCTTTAATGGTCATTCTATGCATCCCTGGTTTAATCACATTTTTGTGCTTAATGCTTGGTGCTAGAGTATTCCTTATGGGTTGATTTTGTGGTAACCTTTCCTTTCCATCCATCTTGGGGGCAAACACAGGTTTTGCAAACGAGGAATTTGAGAAAGCAGATGGTTTTCCCAAGATAGAGGATCTATTCACTTTATAGGCATTGGGTTGTCTAACAACAGATTTCTTAACGCTAGGTTCCACAACTTTACCACCCATCTTAGCAACGAGTTTCTTCAACTCTTCTATTGCTATGTCTTTTTCTTGTAACTGAGCTTTCAAATCCGCAATATCAAGACTTTTTTCGTTTAGTAATCGACATGACTCAGATAGTTTTACTTCCAAAGGTGTATCATTTGAAAAACTACCAACTTTGTTTTGCAAAGCAAGTTCAAGTGAATGACAATGTTTTTGAATAAAATCATATCTATGTTGAAGTAACGAAAACTCTTTTTGGTCAACTTTATTAGAAAGCTCAGTTTCAAGATGTTCACACTCTTTGATTTGATCAAGATATTTGCATGCAACATCAGAATATTCATCGATATCAGCACAAGATGTAACATAGACACACATAATATCTTTTGAGAGGCATTTTTGCAAGAGTAGATCATATGCTATAGAAAAAACGTCTCTTTCAGGTTGATGGTCGTCAATTTCTTTTTCAAGAGATTACACATATTTCAAATCGTCAAACATTTCTTGTTCTATTAACTTTTCAAATTCTAAAGCATGTTTCTTTGTTCTTTCCGCAAGAGGAGCCAAAATAGTTTTCATAAGAACAGTTATATCATGAGGAATTTCTTTATCACCTTTCAAAAGTTCACGTTTTTTCCAGTCATCATCAACAACCTTTTTGAAATTTTCAATGTTACTCTTAAGAATACTAAGTGCTTGCTTACTCTTGCTTATAGAAGCTTGATGCGGAAAGTACCCGATATATTTTGAAACATTAGTTTTCTTAGTGGCAAAAACTTGTCTCCATTTAATTTTTATTTGCGCACATTCATAAAATATTTGCTCACGAGACTTCTGTTTTTGTGGTTTGAAAATTTCATAAAGACTACTTTCATAAGCATAATTATATGGTTTCACAAAGTCTTTATTCACTGGTGATCTACTCTCCTCTTCAAAACATAGTGACTCATCACTAATGGGCCTAACAAGAAGATAATCAAGGTCGGTCTATTGGGACTCCTCAAGATAGAGTCGCGGGTTCTCAGATTGAGCTTGCTCGAGATACTTAGGACCAACAAAACTAGCTTTACCCTTGAAAATCTAACGAGGTGCCAACATTCGCATGGTTTGAATAGATTGATTTGTTTTATAAACGATTTTCTTATAAAAATCAATTTGAACTTCAAGTTCCACGACTTTGTCGATGTCTTTTGCTTGTTTAAGTTTGAAAGATTTTTGCAAGTTAGCAACCTATTCCGTCTTTGCAATGACTAGTTTAGTTTTATTCTCTTGAAGAAAACCAATCTTTTGAGTTAACTCATTCACTTTAGTGGTAGCAAGATACGTGTTGTGTCGTTCGGTACTTAAAGAAGTGTTATAATTACGTTTCTCTTGTTCTAAAAGCTTAAGAGTTTCGTTGTATTTAGTTTCAAACACATTCTTAACAGTAGTAATGACACCCCCTTTGTACCTTGCAAGCTCTTTTTCTTTTTGAAGAAGCTCAGCTCTACAGCTTGCAAGAAGCTCACTAGATTTTATAAATGCAGCTTTACTTTCTTCAAAATTTTGAGTGAGCGTAGCGTTTGCCTTCTTTAACTGCTTTTGACTCTTTTTAGTTTCTTTGACATCTTTTTGTAAAGAATCAATTAAGTTAGCAAGCGCAATACGCTCCTCGTCATCATCATACTCGTTTGCATGTTGATCATCCTCAGACTCATTATCGCACATGTCTGATGAATCGGGTGTGGTATTGCTATCAACCGTTTCCATCATACATGTGTCAGTAATGGTTGTTGGAAGCTCATTATGCTCATGAATATCACCAAACAAATTATATTCGTCGTCAGTATGTACCTTATCGATTGGCTCCGTATCAAAGATAGGACCATTTTCATCTTCAGTGACTTTGAGAACTTCTTCAATCTTTGCCATGTATGAGTAATGTGCTTCAAGTTCTTGGTCGGAGGCTTCATCATCAGTGTCATCAAGGATTGCTCCTTCCTCAGCCGACAATATAACCCCAGCTTCCATCTTCTTGTATAGCAGCATCTTTTCCTTATGATAGCCAGAGTCTCGAACCCGTTTCGGCTTCCTACATTCCTTTGCCATATGCCCATAACCTTGAAAATTAAAGCACTGAATCCCACTTGAGTTCCAACAGTTTCCTATTCCCAGCAACAGTAGCAATCCTCTGAGTATCATACTTAGCGGTTTGTCGATCATACCGTGCAGAACCCTCAACATGTGTTGGATGACGTCGATCATACCTATGAGGACTTTCATCACATTGACGTGTGTCGTACCTTGGAGGACTCTCAACATATCGGTTCCTTGTGTTAGATGATGTTCGAAGATTGTTGTTGGTGGGTTTGTATATCTTCTTGTAAGACTTCATTATGAAAGCAATTTGTTGTTTCATTTCCCTATCCTTCTGAGCTTGTTCTTCATCACTGTCCTCTTCATATGATGGCTCAGATGATGGTGATGCTGCTCTTGGTTCTTTGCCCCGTGATCTTGTTGGAGCTGAAGACTTCGATGAAGTAGAATATCTTGGTGAGGATGACTGAGTGGAGTATGACTTGGGAATACGAGAGTGATGATCTTAGACGTGTTGAGTGGTAGACACCAAAGCAAGTGGATTAGAAGTCTTTGCTATCCTTTCATATCGAAGTTCATTCGCCTCATTCTGAAATTGTTTCAAAATGTCAAAGAGCGTGTGATTGTTGACCTCGTCTAACTTACTCTGTTGTTTCACCAAAGTTACAAACCGTGTCCACTCTGGTTGAAGTTGCTGTAGAAATTGCACATTGACTTGCATGGTGGAGACTTGCAAATTGTTTCTTGTCATGTCATTCATCATCTTGTAGAATCTTGAGTAATATGAATCAATTGATTCCCCATCCAATGAAGTAAACTTGCCAAAGTTCCAGAACAAGTTAGTTTTGACATCTTGCTTGTTAAGTGATTCTCCTTGTTGCAAGCGTTCAATAGCAAACCACATTTCTTTTGCAGTAAAACACGCATAAATATCATCCTCAATCCCACTTAGAATCAAATAGATTGCTTCCTTCTCTGCATCAATCCAAGCACGTTTCTCTTTCGAAGTGTTCTCATATGTTTCCTCAATTGTTTGCTCATTGGAACCGTCGTCGAGTCGGTTGCTAAAATTGCAGGAATGGTTATTGTAGTGGGAGTATAGGGTCCTTCTTTGATGCAATGGCGGAGAAGATCACCATTTGGTTTAGTATCAAGATATCGAATAAAACGTGATTTCCATGGTGCATATCGACCAGTCACAAGTATTAGTGGTCTCTCTTTGTTACCCGCCACCATGATGTTGTTATTCGTCACACGATACTCTGTAGTAGAATCCATCTTGATATGCTTTGAATTTAGAAATGAATATGGATCTTAAGTAGATGTGATAGTGATTGTTGTTATAGAGAAAATTAGTTGAAATCCCTTAAAGAATGTTCTCGAAAAACCAAAAAATTCTCCAAAACCAAAAAACACACGATTCGAAATTTTTTAAGTGTATTTTTGGAATTTTTCAAAAAATGATTGTCGCAATATTCACAAAGAAAGTTGTCGCAATGTAGAAGAATAAAACATGCCGCAATGTTTCAAGAATTTCTGTCGCAATGACCCTGTCGTAATAACCCTGTCGCAATGACCCTGTCGTAATAATCCTGTCGCAATGACCCTGTCGCAATAATCCTGTCGCAATGACCCTGTTGCAATAACCTTGTCGCAATTACCCTGTCACAATAACCTATCGTAATATCACCAAAGAACACCAATCGAAATTTGAATCGCAATGATAAACCCTAGTCTTTTGCGATGGAATTCAAAGTGATTATGTCGCAATACTGGTACTGTTCCGAAACTTTAGGTAAAAAATTGAGATTTTTGACAAGAAATCCGTGATTTTAACCAATCCAAAGCACCCAAATCCCTACCACAACTATGTAGGAGATGGATATCAAGATTTAGAGCACGGAAAACACAAAAGAAAATTTGAAACCAAGATGATTTATTGATTAAATCATGCGAATCAAGTAAAATAACAACAACCAATCACATATCTACCCCATGGCGATTGATACCAATTGTTGTCCCTAATTTGTGATGATCAAAACAAGAAATAAAGGAAGAAAATAGATGAAAAGTAGATGAATTCTAGAGAGAGAAAGTAGAGAGAGAAAGGAGAGAGATGTGTTTGAAACTTATGGAAGATTAGATTAGAAAATGAACAACCAACACCCTTCCTAACATGCTAGGAAGGGTATTTATAGCCTTACCTACATGTGGCATAATGGGCTATATGTTTGATTGGGTCGGGCTTGAATAAATGCTTAGTACCTTGAAAGAGTCCTTTTAAGCTAGTCATCAAGCCCGTACTGTCACGACTATTATACTACCTATTACAACGTTCTAATAAATGTTACTATAATAAACTATGACCGAGCATTCTTGTTTGACTCAATATTTTGAGGCTAACAATCTCTCTAACCAACATTGGTGGATGGGTATCGGTACCTTACAAAATGGATTTATCCGAAAGAGTTGTAAAATCCATCGTGCTAATTAAGGATTAGTTGTTGATCGAGCGGTGAAAGGAAGTAATTGTGCTTGAAAATATAAGAACAACACCGGATTTTACAAATCATGGAGAAACCAATAAATTAAATTCGTTGGATTTTACAAACTAACGATGAAACCGTAAAAATTCTTAATGTCTTTGCTTGATAAATGTTGTTTTAAGTCCACTTGAGTTTAATGAAAAGTACAAAAATCCAAAACTTTAATTCACTTAAGTCCAAAGTCCAAGATAATCACGTAATGATATCAGTGGAATAACTCGCCTAGATAAAATTTAATTCCCCAAGTGTCGATTTAATTCGCCTAGGTTTTGATTTAACTCGCCTAAAGGATTTAACTCACCTAGGTTGATTTAATTCGCCTAAGGAATTTAACTCGCCGGGGTTGGTTTAACTCGCCTTGGTTGTTTAACTCGGCTAGGTTGATTTAATTCGCCTATTTTCCACTTGATTTAATTCGGTTACTTCTCAAAAAATCGTGATTACGACGGCTAGGAAAACACGTTAATTCTCTTGTGAAGTGTAACTCGCATACACTTGTAATAACTTGGTGGTTTAACTCGCCTAATTCCCACTTGATTTAATTCGGTTGTTTCTCGAAAAATTATGATTACGAAGGCTAGTAAAACGCGTTAATTCACTTGTCGAAGTGTAACTCACATACACTTAAAATAACCCGATTGAAATAACTCGCCTCTTTTTTAATAACTCGCCTGATGTTTTAACTCGGTGAATTAATTCGATGGATTAACTCGGTGAATAACTCGCCTCTTCTTTTTTGAAATAACTCGCCTATTCTGAAAACAAGAAAAAACAAAGCTTCCAAAAACGCGATTTTTGAAACTTTAAAAAAACGATTTGTACTTTTGGGCAATCTATAGTATATATAAGCTTAAAGTCACAAATTTTTTGAAATCTAAGCAAAACTTTAAAATCAAAAATTGTACTTTCTTTTTAAATTTTTGAACAAAATTAAACCAAAAAAGATAAATTTCTTGTTTTGAGCAACTTTACCTATATTACAAAGATACTAGATCAAAGATTGACCTTTTAGTAAAGATTTAAGCTAGAAAAATAAGAAAAAAATTTGGTTCGTGGGTTTGGTTATGAAATATACGAACAAAAAAATTTCAAACACAAAAACAATACTTAATCAACCCATGGATCTTGATACCAATTGTATATTTATGTAAACCTTAATATTTCTATAGAAAGAAAGAGAAGAAAGTGGTTGGAGCACACACTTATAGGGAGAGAAATTTAGAGAGATAAAGTGTGAAAATGTATATGAAATTATAAAACCAACACCCTCTACATCTAAGGAGAAGGTTTATATAGCCATGACATAAAATTATGGGTTTTACATGTGTATGGGCTAAACTAAGAGCTTAGACCCATTTGACACTTGTTATAGTTTGCTAACTACGAGCCCGTTACATATAATATATTGTTGGAACGACTAATCCTTCAAAATACGTAAAACGTATTTCCAACAACACGCCCCGACGACTAGTCTTTTTCTTGTGCTTCTTCGACTTCTCGCCAAATATGGTTCCCAAGGTTTTGTTAGAGACTAATATGCGTAGGTTCCTCTCTGAGTTCTTTTGCTTTACGACGTTGGGTTTCACATCGATCGACCCACGTTCTTTGCATTGACCTTGCATGATTAGAATACACATGCTTCCAGTCAACAACCGATATTTCTTGATCTTCTAAAATCATGTTATTCATTGATGCCACCATATATGATTCTTCATCATGTGTTGACTTCGTATGTACGAGCCGGTTGTTGAATAAGCCCCAAATGTCCTTAGAAAACACCGAAAGCACGTTCGACATCTTTTCGTCACTTTCTTGATGATGTTTAAAGTACGTATGCTTCAGATCAGTTGCAACCGTGAATGAATTGAAGAAACTAGCCCGCCGTGGGTAAATTACATCGGCCAAGCAATACCCATTACGATATTGAACTCCGCTTACCATATACGGAATCACATGGGCTAAGTCATCTAATAGGTCGTCAAATAATGTAGAATTGTCTAAAGTATTAATATCCTTATTCGCACCTGCTATCTCATAAAACGCATGTCAAATCCACAAATCTTGCAAAGCTACAGGTTCAAGCATAATAGTTGGGTATTTTTTTATCACCACTACCGTATTGACATTGCCATTTACACTGGACAATTTTTTCATTCCCAGTGCATACAATCAATACTTCCAAGCATTCTCGGAAAACCATGAACATTGTTATGCTTTTGTTGTATCTTAACAACGTCTTCATATGTTGGATTTCTTAAATACTTCGCCATATATAATTCAATGATGCACATATTATAGAAACATAGAGCATCTCGTGTAGTACGCTCACTCATTTGCAAATATTCATCTAACGATTGTCGTATGTGAATTGTCGTATGGCCGTTGTGCACTTCATAAGAGCATTAATACTCACTCGACCCTTACAATCGAGTCGAGAAGAAAAGAAATGAAAATATTGTGGGAGAGGATCAGCCGTATAAAGTTATAATGTCACTAAAATTTTTTAGAAAAGTCTACGGTTCATACGAAATCTTCTACGAAAATAGTATAACGGATACATAAAGTGATCATCAAAACAATCGGCCATTAGATGTTGTTCGACATCTTCACGGTTACAGAAAATCAAGGTACGAGTCAATCGTGGTAGTTGAGCTTCTTGTTGTAGTAGCCATTGATGATAATCGAAAGCTTGCTGTAAAAAGGAAACGTCGATTTCATCATCGACATCGTAAACGGTCCAATCAATTTAATTTAGATTCATTGTAAAAGAGTCTAATGTGTGTGTTTTTTTGTACATGAGTAGTTTTTGTGAGATCTTAGAAAGAATTGTAATATTTATAATGAGTTGTGTGTGTAAAAGAGGGGGTTTGAAATTTTTCTTTTTGAAAAAAGTTGTCGTATGGGGTTTTTTTAGTAAAACTTTTAAAAACTTGTTAGGGAGGGGGAGAAATGAAAAATAAAATAAAAACCCTCAACGGGTGTTGATAGGGAATGTCGTGCCCGATGGGGGGCTATATGAGACGGCGTTATAGTTAGGGGTGTGCAAGAAACCGAAAACCCGAACCTAAACCGAAAAAAACCGAAGAATCGAAACCTAAAAAACCGAAACCGATTGAAAAACTGATGGTTTGGTTTTTGCATTTTGAAAAAACCGAAGCTTTTGGTTCAGTTTGGTTTTAGCATTAAAGAAAACCGATATAAACCGAACCGATCTTTATAAACATGAGAATATATATATAAGTTTACATCGAAGCTAATGGACGATAAATTTGATACGCTAGATTAATTCTATCATGTTTAATAACTAATCATTGTTTCATATGCTTATTGAACATGAATAAATAATAAGTTTTCTTCTCGATTATTTTTATAATTAGGTTTTTATCATTGATATTGTGTTGATTTATACACATAAATGATTTTTTTAGGATTTTATAAGATATTTATTCCTTATTGTTAATGTTGTGTTTCTTGTTGTTATTGTTTATTTAAAACTTTTAACGTGTTGTTTTATGGTATATTCAAAATCGACTTGTAAAAGCGAAGCTCGATAAATCATATAGAAACCAAAAAAACCGAAAAACCAAACCGAAAGTAAATCGAAAACCGAAAAACCAAACCGACACAAAACCGAAACCGAATGGTTCCTAAAAATCAGAAACCGAAATTTGTTGGTTCGGTTCCGGTTTTATGCAAAAACCGAACCAAACCGAACCATGCTCACCCCTAGTTATAGTAACGTCCCACAACACCTAAACAACGTTGTTGCCAACGTTACTACACCAAGTGCTCTTAGTTATGTTGTTGTCGTTGTTATGAAACGTTTAGTAGAAGGAGGGGGAAGTAAAATCATAGTTTGTTGTTAGAGAGGGGGGAACGGAAGCTGGGAACTGGTTTGGTAGCCTTTTGGCGTCACCCCTTCTTTGGCGTACCATTCCGCGTCTGGCGCCAAGCCATGTCACGCCAATCCCACCAGCCAGCGCCATCTGATTTGCTTTTTTTTTTTTGAAAAGTTTTAAAAACTAGCCGTTGGTTGAGGGGGTTTATAGCCGTTGGTTTTTATAAAAAAAATACCCATTTTCCAAAACTTTAACCCCAAAAAAATCAATAAATACTACATCTTTTTACCAAATTTTATACACTCAACTCTTACATTTTCTATCTCATATTTCTCTGCTACTTTTAATTTTTGGATCCTTTCCAAAACACCGTCGACGAATACGAAAAATATTTTGGTAACGCTCATGAACGTTATACTCGAGGCTTAACGGAGTATGAGACATTTGTGGCTATGTGTAATCAAGGAGTCGGTGGACCGGGATCGAGGCATAGGAGGACATATATACCTCGTCAACGGGAATACACGAGTCAAAGATTGCTAGATGACTACTTTGGCGATGCCGAAACTCCTGCAAAATATACGGAAGAGAAATTCCGGCGAAGGTATCGTATAAGTTCAAGGCTTTTTAGAAAAATATTCAATGCTATTTTTAATCATAATGTCGACCCTCTACCCGAATACTTTTCTTATTTTCTCCCTGGGATGGATGCTACCGGTCGAGATAGTATTCACCCCGTTTGAAAGATCACTTCTGCATTTCGTAAACTGGCGTATGGGTCATCACCCGATGCATTTGACGAGTATTTGAAAATTATCGAACGCACTGCTAGAGAATGTTTGCTTAATTTTACTAAATGCATATATGACTTGTATGTTGAAACGTATTTAAGAAAACCTACTCCCGCGGATATAGAAAAAACATATGCATCGCACAATCAGAAACATGGACTCCCGAGAATGCTCAGGAGTATTGATTGCATGTACTGGGATCGGAGAAATTGTCCCAAGGGTTTACATGCTCAATTTAAAAGACGGGATCATAAATATCCAACTCTTATGTTAGAAGCAGTGGCGGGTCAACGGTTGACATTCTGACATGCATACTTTGGTGTTCCTGGGGCAAACAATGATCTAAATGTGTTATATGGTTCTCCTTTTTTTGATGGAGCCGATAGGGTTTCATATTCTCCGTTTGAGGTAAACGGATAAACATACAAAAAAGGTTATTAATTTGCTGACGGTATTTATCCTGAATGATCTAGTTTTGTGAAAACATTTTCTGTTTCAAGGGATGAAAAAAAAATGCGGTTTAGAAGAGTTCAAGAAAGTGCTAGAAAAGATATCGAACGTACTTTCGGTGTCTTACAAGGTCGTTGGGGAATTATACGATAACCCGCTCGTGCTTATGAAATTAACCACTTGAAATGAATCATGTATTGTTGTATCATGTTACATAACATGATATTGGAAGACGAATGATTCGCATTGAATCCTAGAAATGTTTATGTCGATCCTCAACCAAATATTGTTCGAAGTTTGGTCGAAAGATGTGAAATACATGAGAGGAAAATAAAAGAAATTCGAGACCAAAGAGTGCACAAAGAGCTTCAAGTCGATCTTGTGGAACATTTCAGCCGTAATCATTAAATTGTTATGTTTTTTATTATAATATTTTTTTATTATAACGTTTTTTTATGTAATGTTTTTTTTAATTTAAAGAAATTTATATTTAAGTTATTTTGTGTTTTAACAAAAATTGTTTTCGTTGACACCAATTTTTCTGGTGCCAACGATTACCCTTGAAATGTGGTGCCAAACAGATTCTGATGTCAAAGCCCCAAAATCCTACATATCCCAGCTCTCTAAAAACGAGACATCCACGTTTCATAACAATGGCAACAACGTTATTTAGGTGTTATCCGGCATTACTATACCGCCGTCCCATATAGCCCAACTCCGTTACTCGTTATGTGTGGAACAATGGAGAGAAATGCACAAACTAAAAAAGTGAAAATGATTATTGCTAAAATTTAAGTAGACAATCTTGTTGCATCCCCAAAGCAACTCGACCAACTTACCTACATGTTTGGCCCATTGTACGTTAGTAGACATTACTGGCCTCATTAACAACGACTTCAATTCTATGCATTAAGCAACGTATTATTGAACGTCTATAGTTTTCTTTGTTTTCAATAATCACTTGTCGATAATCTATACAAATAAACTGTATTATTGAACGTCTATAGTTTTCTTTGTTTTCAATAATCACTTGTCTGTAATCTATACAAATAAACTAACAGTTATTGAATGTTAAGCAACAAGTACAAAATCACAAAATTAAACGTAACGTGTATCTTTCTACTACGTCTATAGGAAGATTTTATATATGTTTACAGTCACAATTTAGTTGGTGATTGAGTTACATGCATGGGTACATTAGTACATATTAATACATATGCACTTGGCTAGTTTGGTGCATGACATGTCACGATCTTTGGTATAGAGACAAGTGACTCAGAGATGGACCACGAGACCTAAATATATAGATCATCACCATGTGATATCCAACTTTATTCTACTAGCTATCCCTCCACAAACAAACACTTCAAAAAATCTTACACTTCCTTAGCTTTACTGGACTTTTAAAAAAAAATCTAATGTCAAGTCTCAAACAAAATAATCAAAAGTTTTGTTGCCAAACCAAATATCATAAATTTTTCAAAGTAAAAATGGTAGTTCCACAATAGGTAAACATCTAATTTTGTATTAGTCAATAGAGAAACAGATTTATATCATAGACACAGGATCATAGTTGATAATTAAAATAAAATAAAAGCTGTTTAAAAAGAAAGCTTTTTCCAATATTTGTCATAGTGGTATACGATTAAGCCATTAAATAAACATAAATTATCATTTGATATCTTTGGTTTCCTTACACCTGAAGTGGTGGAGCTTCTGAAAAGAATTCAACGCGTTATAAATAGCAATGTTATGACACCAAAATTCATAGATGTGGTTTTTCATAGAATTAGTTTCGCTATTCAAAAAGGTTTGCGGCGCAACTTGTTGCTCGCTTGCCTTGTACATCTGTGTAATAAAATATTGATCATAACTAGGGGTGTCGAAAAAGTTGACCCGACCCGAACCCGAACATGAATAAGCATATTCGGGTCGGGTCACTCGGGTCCAAAAGTGTATTCAGGTCAATTCGGGTTGACCCAAATTGACCCGAGTTCTAATTAGGCTCGGGTTCGGGTTATATTTTTTACCCTTGACCCGACTCGACTTGACCCGAACCCAACCAACCTGACTTGACCCGACTAATATTACACTTTTTACATTGTATTAGTATTTATTTGAGCTACTTTTTACACATTTTTCTCAAACTCGGGTTGACCCGAACCCGAGTTACCCGACCCGAGTTGACCCAACCCGAATTGACTCGAACCCGAGTGACCCGAGTTCTAATTAGGCTCAGGTTCAAGTATGATTTTTTGCTCTCAACCCGGCTTGACCCGACCCAAGTTAACCCGAACCCGACCGAGTCAACCCGAATCACACCCATAATCATAACGGTTGTCAATGGGCTTATGAAGAAGGTATAACTCTATATTTTAATTCACTTTATTAGAAAAAAATATTATTTTTAAATGTCACTTGATATAAATAAAATGGCACATTTAAATAATTTTTTAAATGTCATGTATAATATTTTTATATATATAAATTAACATAATTTAAAAACCAATCATGTTCAATAAACGCAAATAAACATATGTCATGATGGCACATATTAAAAAATCCTAAAAAGAATTATAGTCAAATGAGTTGAGAATCATAAGAAAAAAAATTTGTATTTTAATGCACTAAACGCGTACTTGTACATGATAACGATATTTTATATCAAAAGATACTTATAATGAGTCGACCAATGAGTTGGAAATCACGGTTACGAAAAAAAAAAAAAAAAAAAAAAAAAAAAAATTACTACTTATAATGATATTTTGATAACACAAAGCGTTAAGACAACATATTTAACCATAACATAATTATGATTATATGTTTTACACAATATCGTTATTATACACGATTGCTCGTTTAGTATTGATAAACCATGTTTTCACTTTCATGTATTCTTAGGTTAACTTTTACATTAATGTACTTTCAGGTCAATTTTTTTATATTTTAATGTATTCTTTTAAATCGTGTGTTTCTTTAAAATATTTTTGACATTTTCAAGAATTTCTTTTAAAAAATAAGATACTCATTACATGTAAACCTTTTCAATATTACTAGATGAGTACCCGCGCATAGCGGCGGAAATTGTCTAGCAACAGATAATTAACACGATGCGATATTGTGGTAAGTGTTTCGGTGAAGTTCAAAATATAACATTAAAAAATTAAACTTTTATTTCAAAACGTTGTAACATGTTATAATTCAAAATATCTTATAAGTATGTTTCAATTGGATGAAAGGGTGTCATTTGTTTAATTAACGAAAGTTTATATCTTTTTTAATGAATAAGATTTGCATGTAGTAGTTTTTAATGGGACTCACATTTTTCAAGCATTCAACATTTTCAACTTTCAACCAAATGGATACACCATTTATAATGTAATATAAATATACATTAGTGGGACCCACATTTTTCCAGCATTCAACATTTTCAACTTTCAACCAAAGGATACATCCTTTATAATGTAGTATAGATATAGATTAGTAAGACCCACATTTTTCAACCATTCAACATTTTCAACTTTCAACCAAAGGGATACACCCTTTATAATGTAGTATAGATATAGATATAGATTAGTGGGACCCATATTTTTCAACCATTCAACATTTTCAACTTTCAACCAAAGGGATACACCCTTTATAATGTAGTATAGATATAGATTAGTGGGACCCACATTTTTCAACCATTCAACATTTTCAACTTTCAACCAAAAGGATACACCCTTTATAATGTAGTATGGATACATTAAGAATATGATGAATGTTGGCTTTGAAATTGTCACTCTGGAAATATAAATACTTTATGCA
Source organism: Glebionis coronaria (assembly GCA_025667525.1). NCBI lineage: Eukaryota > Viridiplantae > Streptophyta > Magnoliopsida > Asterales > Asteraceae > Glebionis > Glebionis coronaria. The sequence continues at coordinate 342,095,172 of CM046880.1, read as the reverse complement.
ATTTTCATCTTTCCGAAATTCAACATGAAAATCATAAATTGTTTGTTTTAAATCATCAAAAATATCAGATAAGATTTTATATTAGTACAAATCAAGATCATGGAAGAAGTAGTTGATTTGGATGATGTAGCTATCAAACACATCTTGCTTTTAGCAACAATAATTCATGTAATAATGTCATTCCCAATTGGTTTCTTCAAAATGATCAACTTTTTTTCCTCCACTATGAAATTGGTACTTGTAAAGCTACCTTTTCACATGGCCTTATACACCAAAAGAAGGGCATGTCATGTTGCTTCCCCAAAGCGCATATCCTATTCCTAACTAGTAGTCCCCCAATCTCATCTTCTTATGATTTGTGTAATGTAATCATTTCCTGGCTATCAGTTTATAGGCACATGCTACCTCACAAAACTATGGTATAACTGCATTGAAGTTCTTAACTCATAACATCACATACCTCCAAACCTTTTTGTACATCAAACTTAACTAGCTAGTTAAGATTTTCAATTGGCAATAGTAACATGTTGTAGGTCAAATTCTAAAACCTCTGGTCGATTCTGATGCATCTTATCAATTAATTTTGGGTTTGTTTTAGAAGAGATAGTGCTAGTGATCTTATTTGGCCATCAATTTATGAATTTGTGACACAAATAATTTCCTAATCTAGACGATACTAATAATGGATCAGAAGACACCTTCTGCAAGCTACTTTTTACTTCATCTTCACTTCACAGCTGACAGCTGATCAGTTTAGGTTGCACTTTATTCTGTAAAGTTCTATCCCTCGTTAAAAGATTGCCTTGTTTCATTGTGGCGATGTTACAAACTACAAGTTCATGAAAAGAATTTATGCATGGACTTCAATATAGAGATTATAGCATGATTCATGTGTTCAACAGCTGCGGCTTATTAGCGTTGAACTATTGTGTCTTGTATCAGAAAGGCAAAAGAAGATTCTCAACTGAATTTCAAGATTCCAATTCATGCATTCGAACACAAAAGTTCCACATTCTAAATGGAAGGCCACGGCGAACTGGCAAAGGCAACATATAAGCGACCAAAGATGAAACACATGCATATTACCTATGACAAAGTATAATACTATCAGCTCATATTGCAGGCCGTAGCATCCTCCGGGATTACCTAAACTCAAACCTGCTGTTATAGTACTAAAAAACAAGCGCATTTAACAAGCAGAAACAATAACATGTACGGATAGTATGATTCATAGAACGATATTGAATTCCATCGATATGGTTTTCCTAATAGAAATCAACTTCTAATCAAGACACACAGAAAGCATCCAAAATGGTTCACGATTCACCAAGTACATTTGGTATACTGCATACTAGCTCATAAAAGAGGTTCTAGTTATTCTCTCAAAAGATTACATAGCACCGTCATGAAATTTCCAACTTGTGTTAATATTCAGAAAATAAGCTAAAATGTGCAAGAGAAGGATAGAGGTGCACTTTCTCTTGAAGCCAACCACCCCTGCGAACATAGAAATGGAGCAAGAAATCAGAAACAATTTTGTTAATATAATAAACAAAAACATAAATGAGCTAATTTTAAGATTCGACATGTCCTAATTGAGTTTGCATATGTTACAACAGTTTAACCAGAGCTTTGTATGCGCCAAATAGTAAGATTGTAGACACCGTTCATGCCTATGGAAAATTAACTAAGAGTAACAATCAAGGTGAAGTCGGTATTTTCATTAAAAATTAAAGCACATTATGCATCGTGAGAGAGACAAACTAAGTCACAAACAAACACAATGAATGTGAAGCCGCAAATTCATCAAACAGGTCAAGCCTTCAAGCACAATAAGCAACATAATGCCATCAAATTCAACAATAAAATACTCATAAAATTGTTTGTGCAGGTTCACAAAGCAAGCTTCATATAGCCAGATACTTTTATCTAGCCAAATCTAAAATTATACACATGTCTATCGTACCCTTATAGACATAAGCAACAGTTTGTCATGTCTACTAACTCCAGTGATAGAACACTCAACAATCAAATAGTAACAACTTCCATAGGTTCCTTAGCACTCAATACACACTAAATTCAAACATTAACAAATGAGCTCAGTGCCTATACTTTTTTACAGACTAAATAAGGAGTAGATAACAAGTATGATTCACACAGAACTAAGACAGCAGATACATAAACAATAATCCAATTATATAATGCAGAACATAAAAGATTATTAGATGCATGAATTCAGGAAAAGGTCGAGGGCGATAAAGTGAGATTTGTACTATCTGTGCCAATGTGGTAATCTGGTAAGTGTAAAATAGTTTAGAAGTTGACAAACAACTAGACTGTGCTGATAAGAAGGTGGTCATTTGTCGGCCTAGGATTGTTCTTAGTTTTGCATATCACCTTTAGTTTCCATTTGCTAGTCCTCATTTTGGTATTCTTAGTAAATGAATATTTATCCGTTATTCTTATCCTTAAAAGGGGCTAGTCACAAAAACTGTTATGCTAAAACTTGAATACAAAGTCACTAACAAACACAATCAAGGTAGAGCCACAATCTCATCAAATAGTTAAAGCACATGTGATGCAGTCATAACAATAGAAAACTCGACACTATAGACCATTTGACTGCATGTAGGTTCAAAATCAGGTCTCATTCCACCAGATACTCCTATATGGCCGAATTGAACAGCACCAATCTAATGTAATCTTTAAAGCTATAGGCAACAGAAACTAATGCCACACACATTAGGAAGTCACTTACAAACACAATCAAGGTGAAACCAGAATTTATCAACAGTTTAAGCATGTTTACAACAACAGCACTAAATCCCGCAGGAGCAAAAAATTTGAACATAAACTAATCTTAGAACAAATATTAGCCACAAATGGATTGCTAATACTCATATAAAAAACAAGTATTAACATGAAAGACAAGATGGCCACATTTAAATGTAGCTTATGAATTATGTTAAGTACTGCTGGTATTATTCTAAGCAGCACTTGACCGTCCATAAGCACAAAGACAGTTAAAGCACAGAAACAGTTGAAGGACGTTTGACGCATTTATATTTAACAATTATACACCATAAAACATTTAACAGTATGCAGGTTCAGATACAAGTTTGACACAACCAGATGTCTTTCTAGCCCAACCTAACATCATTTACATATCTACTGTAACCTCACTACGCAACAGATTATACCTCAAATTTAAAGAAATCCAGCCAGCACATGTTCCCTAACGAATCAACCCCAAGCAACTTAGCTCACTCACGATATAATTACACAAAAATAATAATATCTAACCAAAAAATAACATAAACAAGTATATTCCACAAACAACAAATATAGCAAAACAAATGCGTAATTAAGACCAAGCAACTTGGTTAGCATAATACACCAGATACTTGAATGTCCCCCAATTTAACAGCAACTGATGCCACAGATATTAAGAAATCACAAACAAACATAATCAAGGCTCCAAAGCCACAAACTCATCAAACAGCTAAAGCACATGTAATGTTATTGCAATCACACTGAACTATCAAGTAAACAATTAGTAAATACCATAATATATTTAGCGCAGGTTCAGAAGCAAGCTCCTAACCAGATCCTTCTATCTATCCCAATCTGAAACCATTTACATATTCATCGTAACCTTACAAGCAACAGTTTGACGTGCCTACTAAATCCAGTCATCAAAGTTGTTGATTCGTGACTCGAAATCCTAGGTTTTGACTCGCGACTCAACCCATGACTCGACTCGTAAGAGTACTAATGGTAATAATACATATAAATAAATATAGTACTGTATGTACTCAAAAGTAGAAAACATTTGAAGGGAAGTGGTTAATAGATGAAATTGGTGTTAAATTGAGGAAATTGTTGAGATGCTTTTACCAGACTCCAAATAGCGAGTCAAGTTCCGTTCAAGACAGACACAGCCGTGAGTCACCCTACGAGTCACCAAGTTTTATGCCTAAACTGACTCGACTCGTACGAGTGAGCTCGTGACTCATACAAGTCTAAAAACTATGCCAGTCTTAGAACACTACAATCAAATAAAAACACAATTTCCTTAGATCAGTTAGCACTCAAATAAACACTGATTTTAAACATGAACAAATCATCCCAGTCCCAATCCCAGTTAGCACTCAAATATATCACCTAACCTTTAGCTTGCAGTCAAATGCAGTCCTCACTTTTGTGCTATAAACCGTCAGGTTGAAACTTAAATAAGAAGTCACTATCAAACACAATTAAACTTAAGCCACAATTTCATCCAACAGTTGAAGCACATTAGATGCCATGATACATCATATTAAACAATCAAATCAAATAAATAGCTACGCACCATAAAATAAATGACCCTGTGCAAGTTTGGAAAGCAAGTTTCACACAACTGAATACGTTTCTCTAACCAAATCAACCCTATCTTCACGTCTCATTAATAGTGAAATCCAGTTATAATACGCAGTGAATAAAAAACACGCTCAATAACAAATCAAGTAACAGCAAATGAATTAGGTCGTTTAGCACTCAAACTAACCACTGATTTCAATCCCAATGAAGTTATGTCACTCACAAATAATAAGTCACTTAGAAGCACAATCAAGGTGATACCTGGTGCTTTCATATAAACAAACAAATAAACTATTTTCAGAAGCAAGTTTCACACAACCAGATATGTCTATATAGTCCAATCTTACATCATTTACATATCTACTGTAACCTTTTACACTACGCAACAGATCAAATATCAATAATAAACAAATACAGTCAACAGACATTCAATAGTAACAGCTTGAAGGAATTAGGTCTACATTTCAAACACAAACAAGTGATCACACACGCAATACAGCTCATACCATAAGAACCCCTACAAAGTGATCGATCTCCCACGCACTTATTATATCAGACATACACGAAACAAAACTATCACTACCCAACAGATCATACCAAAATAATAACGAAATCCAATTACACACGCTCAATACAAATCAAATAACAGACATGACTTAGGTTGTTCCGCAGTCAAACTACCCACTGATATCACAAGTTATCTAACTCACAAAAAATTAGCCAACGCAAAGCAAGGTTAAAGATAATACGTATTTATACACACATATACAAATATACTACAAAGCAATACTAAATCAAAGCAAAGCGTGCGAAATATACCAGCAGCATGAGTCTAACGAGAGGGATTAAGTCCAAGCAACATCTGACTCCCGGAATTCGGCAGATACATAACATTCCCACTCCTAGCCAAAGTAGTCGAAATCTCCCTACTCGCCTCAATCCTCCTCAACTCAATCAACCCCATACCAGCAGCACTAGTCGCATCTGAAATCAGCTTAGCACTCTCACTCTCACCTTCTGCCCTAATAATCGCAGCTCGCCTCTCCTGCTCCGCTTTCGCCACAACAAACTTACTCCTCTCAGCCTCCTGTTGCGCCACCTGCTTCTGCTCAACCGCCCTACTAAACTCGGCACCATACGACAAGTGTGTAATTGCCACATCATCCAAACAAATGTTAAAGTCTTTGGCACGCTTCACTAAACTGTCCCTAACCAAGGCGCTCACCTGGGGACGCTCAGTAAGAAGCTGATCAGCATTAAACTGAGCCACAACAGCTTTCAAAACCTCGTTACCAATAGAAGGCAACACTTTCTCATCATACTCTGTCCCTAGGGTCTTGAAAATGGCTGGAAGACGGTTAACCTCAGGACGCGAAAGCACACGGAGAGTTAAGTTGACCATCTGAAGATCTTTCGTTCCGGAAATTGAGGAGAAAGTATGTGGCCTAGTACATATGTCAAAAATGTAAGGAGTTTGTAAAGTAGATAATATAAGCGGGTGTTTGCTTTTACATAAGCCGAAATGGGCTTATATTTCATAAGCACCAACTTTCCGGCTTATTTTGAGACTTGTGGGTTTATCATATTATTATAACATAATGTAAGCCCATAAGTCTCAATATAAGGGGTGTTTCTTTCGGCTTATGAAACATAAGCCGAAATAGGCTTATATTTGATAAGCCCTTATTTTCCGGCTTATTCTGAGACTCGTGGGCTTATATAAGTTTATTATAATATGATGAACTTATATTAAGCCCATAAGTCTCGGAATAAGCCAGAAAATTGAGGCTTATGAAATATAAGCTGAAATCGAAAATTGGGGCTTATGAAATATAAGCCGAAATAGAATGAAATTTCTGCTTACATTTCATAAGCCCCATTTTCGATTTCAGCTTATATTTCATAAGCCCTAATCTTCGAACTCAGCTTATATATCATATACCTTGATCTTGTGGCTTATTTGGAGATTTATGGTCTTATATAAGTTTATTATATAAGCCCATAAGTCTCAAAATAAGCCACAAAATAAGCCACAAAACAAGCGTTATAAAATATATGCCAGATTGCAGCTTATATTTCATAAACCCTAATTTATCCAAATAAGCAACAAAATTAGGGCTTGTGTTATATAGGCCAAAACAAACACCCCTTATAGGCTTACATAGGTTTATCATAGCATATAATAAACTTATATAAGCTCACGAGTCTCAAAATAAGCCAAAAAATTAGGGTTTATGAAACATAAGCCCCCCTAAGCATTATGATATATAAGCGGAAATCAAATAAATGAATAAAAAAGTAAGTTAGGTTATACTACCTAGTACGGATGTCGAAAATGTAAGGAGTCTGAAGCCACGGGATCAAGAAGTGAGTGCCTTCACCAACAGTTTCATCGATGACTCCACGGAAACGGTCAAACAAGACGGCGCGTTGACCGCCGTCGACGGTGTAGAGAGCTGAGCTGGCGACTGTGGCGGTTGCACCGAGGCCGATGGCGACGCGTGCGATGTTTGTGAGCAAGTTTACGGCGGCGGGGTTTGCCATTTTTTTCGCTTTTTTGTTATTGGGAATGAGATGATGAGGAGAGAAAATGAGGAGAAATAAGAAGGGATCTGATGAGGGTTTTAGATGGTGGTTTATGTCTTGGTGAGAAAGTTAGGTACGTCATACGTCTAGGTAGGTTATTATTATCACATCAAAATGAGGCCCAAATTTTTGTGTGGATTGGGCTCAGGATCATATAAGCCCACTTTATTTTTATTTTTTCTGAAGTGTTAGGCTTTTATTTTATTTTTTATAATTAAATTGTATACCTTATAATAGAGGGGAATCACGTTCCTTAGGAACAGTGATCCCCTCACATATTATTTGTTTAGTATATTTCCCACTCTTCTCACACACTATTTCCCACTCTTCTCAGCCACACACTTTCTTCTCACATCCAAAAAATCATGGCCATCCATTGATTATGTGTGTGGTTTATATATCTCACATTATTATGTGTGTGGTTTATATGTTTCTTACCTCAAAACAAAAACAAATCTCACATTATATTTTCTCGGGTTTTCCGCCTCTCTCGGTTTTGATCGATTGATCCAGATCTAATTATGATTTTGTCCGGATCTAAAGATGGTTTGATCCATACAGATACTCTACTGCGTTGCCCCCACCTCTTCGTTGCCAACGTCTGTGTTGTGCGCTGTTGTGGGTGGGTTGGTGGTGTTGGCTAGAGTGGGGGTGGTGTTTGATGGGGGTGGTGTAGGTTTTTCGTGATGCTGATGGTTTTGGAACATGTAATAAGATTTGTTTTGAGTGATACAAATGGGTCTCTTTATTAACCTAACTGCTTCAGGTACAAGGTTTTTAGCTATCTTTTGTTTTTGCATACAAATATTATCTTGGTTCATGATTAAACGATGTTATGTTATGCATAACTTGGTGATCTTTGTTCCTAATTGGCTGTTTGATAAGCTTAGAAACTAAAAGGCAAGTTATCTTAATTGAAGATTATATGATGTTATTTTGTGGAACATATCTGATCTTGGTTCCTGATTAATTGTTTAAAAAGATATTGAAACATAATTTGATTAATGGATGGCCATGATTTTTTGGCTGTGAGAAGAAAGTGTGTGGCTGTGAGAAGAAAGTGTGTGAGAAGAGTGGGAAATAGTGTGTGAGAAGAGTGGGAAATAGTGTGTGAGAAGAGTGGGAAATATACTAAACAAATAATATGTGAGGAGATCACTGTATTTTGTGGAACAGATCTCATCTTGGTTCCTGATTAATTGTTTAAAAAGATATACAATTGACTGAGATGAGTTCCGTTACGGGCTGTGATTAGTACATGTGTTTCGATGAATATGTTTATGGGGGACCATATGTTATTCTATTTGTGTGAGGCCACAGCTGTGGTCAATTTTGAGGGTTGCTGTTGCTGATGGCGGGCAGCGACAGCGATGGTCGTGGCTTTCGTTGCCGCTCTTAATGGTAGGCGACGGTTGTCACGGCCGTCTTGCGTTTGTGACTCGCTGTTTTATGAGGAACATTATAAGGTATACAATTTGTTTATTCTGTTTCTTTTGGGTTTCACTGTCCCTAATGTTATAAAGGGTCAACGCGACCCGTGTCTTGGCGAGGCATCATAAAGTAGTGTTTGTGGCCACGTCGGGTCGGATACTCTTAAATATGAACTTACGGCGATGAAGAAATCGTTTTGTGCGTCTATTTTCCGGTTTCCAACTACTGTTAGTTTCCCGATCATGATAGTTGTGGTCGACCTGAATTTTGGCGTGGCAACAAGACATCGTGTTTGCAGCCATAGCAGGTCGATCACTTGAATCGCCGGGAGGACGCCTTCAACTCTGAGCCAACAATTAGTCACTTTCCATTTACATTCTTATCTATCACAGGTTTGTAATAAGTTGTGTAAAATATGACATTTACACTCGAATAAGGAAAAAAGTTAATTAGAGATTTGAATTGTTATTAAGATTTAGGTGTGGCTTTTTATATATTGGGCAGGCTATAGTACGATTAGCTTTTTTTGTTATAGTATGCCCCCTGTTTTGCTCATTATGGTTTGATGGAAATCTTATATTGTCATGTATGTGTACGAAATGCGAGACCCCGGTTTCGCTTGATTTTGAAGGTTATGTTTGTGATACAGCCGGAGGAACAAAGGAGTATATGCACACTGAACTGACAACGAGGTTTACATTCGGCTTAATGGTCGGTATTTTTGATAATTACTACTTTCTGCATCTTTTTTTTCCAGAAAATATAGTGTGAGAGTTGTTTTTGTTTTGAGATAAGAAACATATTAACACACGCATGATCAATGGACGGCCATGATTTTGGGGCGCCCGATCTGATCAACGGTGGTGGTCAATTTTTAGGGCCACTATAAGAGTGTGAGAAGAGTGAGGGTGAGGAGAACAGTGGCAAAAATACGAAACAAATGATATGTGTTTCGGAAGATAAATCAATTTGAATAGTAAACGATATCTTAAAATAACATAGGTTATTGTTTGTTTATGTTTGTGGGGGGAGAATATGTTTATTCTATTCGTGTGAGAACACGGCTGTGGTCAATTATGAGGGTTGTCAAAGAGAAACATGTTTGACAGATGGTCGTTCAATTAGGTATGTGTGATAAATTACTATTTATTGTAATTTGCATTCTCCCTCTTTACTGTTGCTGATTGCGGGCAGCGATGGTGACGCCGATGCCGCTCTTGATGGCAGGCGACGGTTGTCACTGTAGTCTTGCTTTTGTGACTCGTTGTTTTATCGGGAGCATTTGTTTATTCTATTTCTGTTTGGTTTCACTCTTCCTAATGTTATAAGGGTGAAAGTGTCACGTGATGTCTTTACGCCTCTTATAATTACTTATGCAGGCTACGGCTTATGCCGCATACGTGATATCATATTTTTGATAAAAATTTAAAGCGATGATCAAAATTTTATAAATGGGCAGTGATGATGGTCTTTGAACCTTTATAGCGGGTTGGCGGACACTTTGATGCGATGCATTTATACCATATGTTTCTGTTTAAGATGGGGTGAAATAGAAGTTTGGGTAAAGGCTAGCGCGATGAACACGGTTTGTATTTTTCTGGTTTTGTGTCTTCTTATAGGTATGTGGGGCTATGATGATGATAGACGACCGCGGTTAAAGATAGGATGCCCCAGATCTTGGCGGGGTGGCCTTTTAAGGTTGCAGCCATGCGGGGTTATACCTCTTTTCCCCAAGTGACGCCTTATCTGAGCCTATGCTATAACTTGCATGCCACGGTATCGCGATCAGCTACTGATGCCACGGGGCTTTCGTTGCCACTACATATGTTGGGTAGCGAATGTCACCGGTGGCTGATTGTACGAGAATCGATTGATGGTATGGTTTGTGATGCGTGGTTGACAAACGTCTCCATCGCACACTGTTTCGTTGCCGGTGTGTATGCTGTGTCATGATACTGATGGGTGCCCTGCGTTCTGCAGATCAATTTGAGCTAATACATCTTTCTGTATGTTATTCTGGGCGGTTATGCAACTGTTGCACGTGGTTCACGACTGGCTCTGTGTTTATGTGATTACGTGGCTGTGATGAGTTTAAAATCGGGCGCGAGCAAAGACAAGGTAGCCCGGATCTTGGCGGGGCGACCATTGACGGTTGCAGCCATGACGAGTTATGACTCTTTCCCTCAAATAGCACCCAATCTGAGCCAACGCTTTAGCCCTCACTCTTGGTTATGCTACGTTTAAATATTGCAGACATCACGGGTTAAGATCTCTCAAATAAGAAACTTCTTATATTCTGGTCTACCCTACGATGTGTACAAAATGTTATTTTGTTTTCGTTGGCTATGATGATCCTTTGAATCTGTTGTGTGAAAGTGGAAGGATGGCAGGATGCGGGAGTTGCTCCCTTCAGCAACCTCCACAATCACAACCGCGACATCAAATAATCTGAGCCATGTGGGTCGGAGTAGCTTTTCTACTATGGGTTGGTTCTTTTGCAACAGAAAAATGAAAGATTATGATCTGGAAACCGCAATGGGAAAAAGGAATTATATCCACAATGTGTGAGCTTGATTTTTTTATAAATTGTTAGTTTTTCATTTTTGTTATAAATCAAGATTGGTGTCTGATGGCAAACACATACAAACTCCATGTTCCTTCACATGTAGGTGATTAATTTTTTTACGCCTTCTGTTTTTATTCTTATTAGTTATTCTTCCCGTTCATTCTTTATATGAGTTCATCTCATACACAAAACTTATTAAACTTAGAATTGGATAAATCTGTGCATATTTAGCCATATATATCACAACTTGAACCTCACAATGCAAACATAAAATGTCATTTAAACTAGAGGTGGCAATATGGGTGGGGCGGGATGGATAGTGGTTAGAACACGCTTAAATAAAAGTGACACTACGATAATTAAGAAAAGTTCATTATTAATCTAAATGTCCTTTGATATTTAGAGCATTTTTGTTTTACAACGAAATAGAAGAAAAATGTTTTGATGCTAAAAGTTATACCACTGCGTTGCATCATCATGCTTGGACATTATGTGAAACGGACCAAACTTCAAGTTATAACTTAAGTTGACCCATGATATCTGCCAAAAACGCTACTCCCTTTGTTGCAATATATTGCTTAAACCACCTTCTTTGCCGAGAAAACCATCTTCTATATAGGTCTGAAACTTCATGTGTTATTATTTGTACATGTTGAGCAGCAGGTGGTATGCAATGCATCGGCTATCATGACAAGTCAAATAGCTCCATGATTGATTTAATGGTATTACTAAACACATGGGTTGATTGTGTTTTTTTGTTGTATAAAGAAAACCCTTTCCGGCAACATGTTCTGTTACGAACTAACAATTACATAATGTAGTTATAGTCTCATTGATTAATTTTTTTTTGGAATCAAGGACTGCTAGATTAGGTCTAAAAGGTGGGAATGCTTATGAGTTGTACAAAAATTTCAAAAAGACGCTAACCTTTCCTAATGGCTTATATGATTAGTGAATTGAGCTTGATATCCCTGTATTTTACAAGTTATTTTAGCTTCTATGTTTATCGAGTGGGTCTGATTGATTCATCTTTTTTACTTTTGGAACAGGTCACTCCCTCAACATAAATGAAAGATAAAGATGACTAGCACATCAGGTACTTCGTTCTTTGAGCAAAGGCCTAAACGCTATTTCAAGCGAGTGTTGTATCCGTTTTATACAAAAAAAGATACATGTTTCGAATAAAATTCCATGCCTCAATCTTTGTTATTCTTCTGAATGGTGCAGGATGTGTGTCCTGCGATGTTGGTACGATCTCTGCGTGAACATCGATTGGAGTGCATTCAGGTCTTAGCGTCATTGTTCGCCCATGTTGGTTTTCGCATTACATATGCAGTCAACTCGACGCCATTAGATATTTCTTTGCACCGGGATGAATTTCTAAAAAGAATTTGGAGAACCTCAAACCCACCGCTAGGGATCTGATCTGGTAGTTTCATGGGGTAAGTCGCGTTTGTCGTACATTCTTACTTTTTATTGAACTTTAATCAGATTAAGGTAGTTCGAGGCAAACACTGTTTCCAAACAACTCAAACATTTTTGTGATGTATACCGCAAAAGCGTTGTAGAAACTTTTACAATATTGGTTAGTATCTAATGTTATGTCGATTTTTTTCACGCAGCACCAGCCATCGGTCAGCGATTGGAAACTACGAACCATCTTCGACACTTGGGCCGCAAACATCACCCAAAAGTTCAGAGCTATGGTGTGGTTTCAACATTCAATTAATAGCAGAGGGATTCACGGCAACGAATACCGTTATGTCCGCCTTTTTAAGTATCAGCAACAGACAAACAATTGCCAAGCCACTTTCACTGTCATCGGGTATGCACGACTAAGTTAATGTTAAACCGAAAAAAATCATTTTATATCTAAAGTTGATTGCCTCCTTTAGTTTTGACTCCTAACATATGCTTTGTATCTCAATTATATGTTAGACCTTTGAAGCACGTAGACTCTATCTGTGAAGTTAAAGAAGATTGATTTTTTTGCTAGAAGGTTGATGCTAATTAGTCATGACTTTAATAGCACCACAAAGGTATTCTCTCTATATATATATCTTGATCTCTCAAATCTTACGTTAGAAATTAAACTAAAAATATCCATATTTGTGTTTGATGATTTCATGCTCTTACAAATATATATTGCTAGCTAAAGTCAAAATTTCTGTTTACAAGTCTTTGAATAAATCATTTTTTGATCATAAATGTTCCAACCCACAAAGTTATTCTACAGGCAATAGCCATAGAAGCTTAAAGTATGACACGCTAATTAAACATAGTTACCTTTTCTTAAATATTAAGCCATATTATTACATAATTATTTTCACCCTTAAGTTGTATTTAGCTAAGACATTTTTTTATTTTGGAAGTTTGGCAGTGTGTTTGGACTTATATAGCGGAGAGATGACTTATTTGGTTTTCGGCTTATTGTTCATAAGTTCATTTTCTGTTGCTGGTGATGTTGTTTGTTGTGTGCAGACCTGTGCTTCCTGTTTATTTGGGGTGATGTAAAAAGACGCCGTGTAACAAATGCCGTATGCAAAACTGTTGTCAACACGTCCGTGACAAACCCATCAAGTAATTTTCAATAGGCTCTTGAAGGCACAGACGAAGTAAGAAGTAAGGCCAGAAATTAGAGTGAGTCCTCCGGATATTGTAGACACAATAAAATTCTTGCAAAAAACGCCCGTCCTTCGCGCTGCAGCGAAGCGCGGGCAAAAATCCTAGTTAAAGGACATTAATGAGTTTCATATATATGTTTAGCCAAATGAATGAGTATGAATACAAGTTTTTTTTATTCATGAATGTTTGATTATACGTTCGTTAATATTTGTTTATGTTCATTTATTTTCTTATGATTTTATACGTTAAAAATTAATATATTTAAATAAATGAGCACACATAAACCGTTTTCCATGCAGTACTAGACATGAAAATATGAAATATATTAAGAGCTTTAGGTGTCTTGCACCCATACCAAAATTCAGAAAACATCAACAATGGCGCCACAACGATACTGCAAATCGCATTTTCGAGTTATGAGCCTTCACCGCCAACTAAGATGGTCTGTACCTAGCGTTTTCACCTTTTCTGTGTTTAATTTTTTCATAAAACGGCTACATTTAGAAAAATGGGAAAACATAGTCATTTGGTGGTTTAAACTTTATTCAAATGTTACCTTTTAGTAGTCCTAAAAATATATTACATATTATTTTTCATATTTTTCACACACGTCTACATACACAAAATTAATAAAAATTTCTCTAGATTATACTATATGGATCTCAAAGGGCTCGATAGGTACGATATATGTGGAACAATATACTCAGTTGTTTTGAACAATATCAAGCTTTAGAAAATGAAAAAGTCTAAGAGTTCTGATCCCAGTTCGGTCACCATACTAGGACATCAAACCTTCGTCTTGCCTATTTCAGCAAGCCTTTTGCACTCATTTTTTACTAACCTCTTGCAAACATTTTTTAGCATATCTTAACACTTTCATAAATTCAATTCTTTTATCAGTATCGTGTTTTACATTCATCAAGTGATATATCATAGTGATCAGTGATATGAGATCGAAGCAAAGTCAAGCTGAAAGTCAACAATTGGGCAAATTTGACTTTCAAAAGTCAAACTTGTTTTGGCAAAAAAATTTGTTTCAACCTCTCTCTCACCAACAGTCATTCACCTTCGAGAAATACCAGTTTTCTCTCATTTTTCTCTTTTTGTCATTGATTTATAACTCTTAAATTCTTTATGTAATCGTTCAACTCACATTAAAACAATTATTAGCTAATCTTCTAGTGTAATAATTCTGTTTTACATTCTTAGTTAGTTAATGGCTGTTGGGATATGTGATCGTTTAGCCATTGAAAATGAGTGAGCCTATCGGGGGCACACACGAATACACGAAGAGTACGTTTATTATATATTTAAGATATGTAACTCGTTTACATTTATTAAATATTTAATATGTTTCACGAAATATATTTAACGAATTATTAGTTTAACCGCTAGACGTTGTAAACTAATTAATACCCGTTAAAATACAAAAGGAATGAAACAATTTTTAGGGAGGACGAGTGTAAAGATTCTTTTTGTTTACATATATGCTCTTATCATAAGTTGATATGATGAGATATTGGACACAAAAAAAATCAGCCGATACATTTTATATTTTAGAAATAAAGTTGATTTTATTGCTAATATTTCAATGTCTCCATAAAAAAAATAAGATATGATATATCTTTTGCATTCTTATCCTTCACGACAAAATAAACCAAAAGGTTATGTGAATTTGTTGTGCATGACTATATATATGACATTATGTATGCATGCTAAAAGAGGGAGAGATATACGAAGCATTGTGAGCAACCAATATAGGTGGTAATTTAACCACTAGAGGTTTCAAGATCAAGATCAAGACTCGTTTAAGTGATTTTATCATTAAGCTTAAAGGTTAGTATTTATTATTGTTTTATTTATGTGTTAATCTTAAATACCAAACTAGATCCATTCCGCTGTGCACTCGTAGTTAAATGGTTAACTAGTTCTAAAATCCCAACAGTGGCATCACGAGTCAAATCGTTTGGTGTTTATTGGTTACACATAGAATAAACATGTTGATCCCAAACTCAGATCTTAAACCTTAGCTTGTTTAAGGGTTGTGATAGAAAGAATAAATTCAATCTAACACTAGAGAAACTTTGCAATACAAAGTAACTAAACAAGATGCGGAATGTAGTGTTTAGCACAAGAACAAATAATTAAAGCAAACGTTAAACTTTAATATATCAAAGATATACGAATACCCAGTAATGGTATTAGGGTTACAAAAACCTTAAAGTATAAAATGAAAGACAATAGAGAAAGACACCCTTTACATGATGACCTAGTAAGTCCTTTTATAGCACAAGGACTCACGTACAAGATTACTACTAACAAACTTGGAAAGTATCTCAGAGTAGTAACAGAAACGCGTAATAATCTATTCCAAGTTTATCTCTAGCGGCAGGGCCTTTGACTTCAGCAGGGGAACCAATCCCCCTGCCTTTGTTATCTAGTAGGGGGAACTTACTCTAGCAGGGGAACCATTGACCAACTAGCAGGGGTAACTAATGTACTTATATTTATTCCCAACAATCCTCCTCTAAACTTGTGCTTTCTCCTAAACACAAGTTTCTGAATAAATACTAGCTGATGAGGGTGCTTAAAAAGTTGCTGGTCAAAGCTGACTATGCATCATTCTTACCAGATCATAAGCAACAGGTGCTTTAGCATCTACAATCAAGTCAGCATGTGCTAATTTCTTCAAGGTCTCCTGATTGAAAGGATAGTAACGATGATTGATCAAGTAAACACTTACCCCTTCCATCACTATCTGCTTCCAATACAACAGATTTCCTCCATTTACTGCATCAAATATAGGATCAAATAATTCATGCTCATACATCCTATGCATGCACTTCCAGATCACCCAATCCTTCTCTACATCATCCATAGTAGGAGGCTTTGCAGCAAAGGTCTTCTTCAAAATCTTCCACAGATCTTCTAAGTCCTCACTATCCAAGGTTGGGAACATGACATCTAGACTTAGAAATGTCTGTGTTGTATCATCAGCTCTTGTAAGCTTCCACCAAGTCCTCCCCCTGTGTTCATAAACAGCATATTCTACTATGGCAAATTTCTTCCCAAGCTCACTAGGTGAGATTTCATCATTTTCCTGCACAATTAGCTGTTTATCAATTTCTTCATTTGAGGGACGTTGAGACTCCTTAGTAACTGTACCAACTTTTTCCATCCTCTTGAGTCTTTTGGTTGTCCTTTGTGCATTGAGTACGGATCTCTCAATTGCTGGAAAACTTGCACCTGCTTGATGTGATACCCTTGCTTGTGATGATGCACCTGCTTGAGATGATGCACCTGCTTGTGTAGTTTCCAATGTTATTCTTCAGCCTTTCTTTTCCTGGATTCCCTAGCTCTCTGTAATACTTCATTTTGCCTCCTGAGATACTCAGCTTCCTCAGGAGAGTTGATAGTCATGAAGTCTTCCACATTTAATTCTCTTAAAACTGGTCTGACTGCCTTCTCTATATCCCTAAAAGTCATGTCTGTGAAATCACCATCCTTCCACTTCTTATGTCTTTTGAGCAAAACTTTGTAGTGTGCAAGCCTTCCTTTCTCAGACTTCAAATATTTTTCCTTCTGAATCTGATTTGCCCTTCTTTCCAGATATTCATTTTGATATTTGTAAAATAGACAAATCAATTCATACCTGTCTTCCAAAGGAGCATTCACCAACTCCTTTTCCCATTGATTTAGAAACTCTTGAACATGAGGCACCCTGTCATCTAACTCTCTATGCATGATTTCAATCTGCTTAAACATCTCTCTAGGCCTCATCTTTTACATTCTCTGATCCTGCATATCAATCTCCTCTTGTTGCATTCTAAGAGCTACATGTTCATCATATTCTTCTTGAGCCCTTTGTTGTTCAGGAGTTATGTGCTTATACTTTTTCTTCTTAGGCTGTTCAACCATGATCCCTTTTCCCTTGTCTTTTGGATCCACTGCTGGTGCTGATTTGACTCTAGGTGCAGGCTCTTTAATTGTGATTCCCTTCTGAGTTGGTTGCCTTTTCTTCCTAACAAATGTTTGAGTGATAGGATTAGCAGGGGAAAAACTTACAGCAGTGGGATCAGTTACAGCAGGGGAAATTTTTGAAGCAGAGGCTTCTTCTTGATTGCCCATAGTCAGCAATGTTTGAGCAATCTCTTTTGTGGCACTCCCCTTATCACTTCCTTTCTCAGCGCTCCCTTTCTCAGTCCCTTTCTTAGTACTTGCTATCTTTTCTTGTTCTAGACCCTGACCACCAGGATATTCATACCACTGGGTAGATCCTTCTGTATTAGGAACTTCCTCCCCTTTGGAAGCATCCTCATCTGTAGATATGATAAGCTTGGGCTTTCTCCTCCCCTCAAGTATAGCAAGTCTGGTTTCCAAATTATTGATAACCAGACCTTGATTTTTGACAGTTTGTACAAGTTGTGCATTTTGCTTTTTCAAGCTCATGCACATATTCGTCAATTCCAAGATGGTCATTGGTTGCATGCTGCTCTCAACCCTAGAAGGGAATTTCTCCCCTTTTTGGGTATCACTGAGTGAGGGAGAGGACTTACTGATGGTGTCACTATCCTGCTCACCCTTTGAGGATGAGACAGTAGTGGCAGCCAAACCCTCAGTGTGCTCCAACCTGTTGGAGGCTCTCCTCTCTGCTACTTGTGAAGGTCCACCAGGCAAGGGAGACCTGGCAAACCTGGATTTAGTTCTCCTTTCATGTTTTGGATCAGCAGGGGGTAGAGTACTGGCAGGGGGTGGTTTCTTGGCAGGGGAATCAGAGGGTTTGTGTGTGGCTGTTTTTGTCTTGGCTTCTTCCTGTCTAATTTGTTTCATCATGATTGAAGTGAGTGGAATAGCCCTGCCAGAAAATTGTGGAGATGGTGCAAGAAGTGTGGTGAACAGTTTAGTAGTATGTTTGGTTGCTGAAAAATAGTTTTTGTGTGTGATGGGACCATGTTCACTCATATTCAGCAAAAGTCCTGTAAACCTTGGGTACATACAAAATTTGGTATTGCTTGTAACATTTTTAACCATGCCTTTGAAAATCATTCGAGAAAAACAGTACTTCCTCCCTGTTGCTAAAAAAATCAAGGCAGAGGCAACTTCACTACCAAATTCATTAAAAGCAGTGGTTTTAGGTGACAAACACTATAAAATTGTATGAATCAAATATTTCCAATGTGGGGCAAACTGACCTTTAGCAAACTTACATTTTTGATCATCAGAAAGAGTGTACCCCAATTTAACAAGACCCTCAAAGATGTCAGCCTCAGGTAGGTTGGTTATCCCATCCTCATCATCTAAAATAAGCTTGTCTCTGATGGAGGCAAGTGTAATCACTTTGGGATGACCATCTACTGTGCTTTGAATTATTACCTCTTCATTCACTGTTTTGGTCATAGATTTAGACCAAAACTGCTAAATGTGTGAGGTGTAAATCCTAGGATTGATGAGAAGAGCCACTCTAAAATATGAGGATTTTAGAAAAGCCACTGCATCAACGAATTCTGCTGGTTCATCATGTAATAAAGCAATTTGATTATGATTAGCAGCAATTTTGAGAGGCATGATAAAGGTTGAAAATGTTTGAAGGTTTATAATGGTGAGAGTTAGGTGGGATTTGATCGAAGGAGAGAGATGGACCTGCTGGTGAAGGGAATTAAGTTTTTATAGGCGAATTGAAGAGCTGTGATTGGACCAAATTTTCAAATTGCAAAAATATCAGAGATAAATCTTGATAAAAAAATAAGTTATTTGAAATAATAAAGAAAAGATTACCAATCAGCGAAGAAAGCGCCTTAAATATCTTTTAAAAAGAATAAAATATTCCCTAACCAAAATTTTAGCAAGCAGGCCCAACGGCTATAAGCAAGGTAACGGTATTGTCGGTCAACGGTCAAACAGGGGAATGTTGATCAAGCAGGGGAATCAAAAGGTGAAAGCAGGGGAAACTTTCCTAGGGGTATTAGACTAATCATGAAAAGATCAATGCTAAATAGCTTTGCTCTAATGCACACCCTTGTATACACAAGGTAGATACACAGAAACTCAAGAGTCCTCCATTCAGCAATGTACTAAACACAAAAAGGCAACACATAAGCCACCCTGCACCTGGTCAACCCAAGAAAATAAGCATACCATAGTCACCATCCCTACCTTTCCCTTACCTATGGTCATGAAGTCTTGATAATGTGTACTAAAAATTTGAATCTAGACAACAAGTTGTTTAATAAAGAAGTATAAGTACACATTACAGTGCCTCAAGGCTTCAGAATTCTAACAAGCTTTGCAACGGGTCTTCATTATTCTGAATCCTCACTCACCAATGGATATGATCTAGAATCATATATGAGTATCCTAAGGACACCCTAAATCCTAAAGGTGTGACCTAACCTCCCCTAAAACATAGAGCATATACCTGATTTACCCATGAGTGTAGTGTGCACCATTTGGATCTCTGCATTGTTAGTCTAAAACCACATATAACCACTTTTAAAAAGAACAAACCCAGCTTAAGATAAAAACTCTTTAGCCGGGGAATGAACCCCAGCAGGGGAATCTTTGTTCAAAAGCAGTGGAATGAAAAATGATGGAAAATTGACTAACATTTATACAACAACAGCAACAAAGCAACCCTGAATATACAAGACATAATAGACATCAATTTTTAGGGAGAAACCATTCCAATACCTGCAAAAAGGTACTTAAACCTCCCCACTTCCAAAACTTTTGTCAAAAGATCAGCAACATTAAGTTATGTATCAATTTTCTTTGGGATAATTAGCCCTTTTTCAAAACAATCTCTAATAAAATGATGTCTTATTTCAATATTTTTAGTCTTGCTATGAAAAACAGGATTCTTAATAATGCAAATGATGTTGTTGTTGTCAATAAATATCTTGGTTTTAAGAAAATTATACCCATAATCAAGCAGTTGATTCTGAACCCAAAGAACTTGACCACAGCATGCAACAGCTGCTACATACTCAGCTTCAGTTGTTGATGTGGCCATAATAGTCTGCTTCTTACATTGCTAAGATATAAGCCTGCTTCCTAAAAATTGGCATCCACCTGTTGTAGACTTCCTATCATTGTTGTCACCAGCATAATCACTATCTGAGTAGGATATCAGGTCAAACGGTGACTCCTTGGGATACCAAAGTCCTAAAGTTAGATGACACTTTAGATACTTAAAATTCTCTTCACAGCAAATAGATGACACTCTGTTGGTGCCACCTGGTATCTTGCACATAAGTAGACTACAAACATGATATCAGGTCTTGAAGCTGTAAGGTACATGAGAGATCCAATCATAGACCTGTAATTCCTGACATCAATAAGCTTTCCAGGACCATCTTTGCCCCATGGATGATCCTTGTCCATTGGTGTGGAAACCTTCTTTCCCTCACACATGCCAAACTTCTTCACAATGTCAGCCACATATTTGTCTTGTGAGATAAATATTCCTTCTTTCCTCTGCTGAACTTGTAACCCCAAAAAGAAGTTTAGCTCACCCATGGCACTCATTTGGAATTTGTCCTGCATCAGCTTGGCAAACTCTTTGCTAAGCATAGAGTTTGTGGATCCAAAGATGATATCATCAAAATAGACTTGTACCAATAGAAGGTCACCCTTTTGTTTCTTGATAAACAGGGTCTGGTCAATTTTCCCCCTGTTGAAGCCATTATCCAACAGATATTTAGAAAGAGTTCCATACCAGGCCCTGGGAGCTTGGTGAAGTCCATACATAGCCTTTTTCACCTTGTATACCTTATCTGGATGTTCTGGGTCTTCAAACCCTAGAGGTTGCATAACGTAGACTTCTTCATCAATGGTGCCATATAAAAAGGCACTCTTAACATCCATTTGGAACACTGTGAAGTCCATGAATGAAGCATAAGCAAGAAATAGTCTAATGGCTTCAATCCTGGACACTAGAGCAAAGACTTCCTCATAATCAATGCCTTCTTCCTGTGTATATCCTTGTGCCACCAGTCTTGCTTTGTTCCTGACTACTATACACCTCTCATCCTTTTTGTTCCTGAGCACCCACTTTGTCCCATTAGGCCTTGCCCATTTTGGACAATCTACCAGAATCTAAACCTCTTGAATGTCAAACTGTAAGAGCTCCTCTTGCATAGCTTCAACCCAACTTGGATCATTTAAAGCCTGAAAGATCTTATTTGGCTCTTCTTGTGACAAAAATGCAGTAAACATACAACATTGCATGTTGTCATGATTAAACTTCATGGTGATGTTTGTAATGAAGTTGTGCTCCTTTGCTTTATACCTTGTACGTCTAGGGGCTTCAGGATCACCAATGATTTGTGATAGAGGGTGATCCTTATTGATCCTGTAGGTAGGCTGCATACTCATGATTACTTCTGTTTCATCCTCTTCCAAGTCAGAATTGATGGGACTATCTTGATTGGGAAAGAACTCCTCAAAAGAGCTTCCAAATGATACAGCATGACCTAGAGATGGGTGTTGATGAGCTGAATGCAGCTCTGAATAACTTGGACCTCCACTCTTAATAATTCTGCTTCCACTGCTGGACATGAGAGGACCATCAGATATGCGTGAAGATGAGGAAATGAGTGGGGATTCTTTTTCTTCATCATTAATGTCAATGACAGCTGGATCCTTGGTAGCAGGGGAAGCAATTGATCTAGCAGGGTAATCCTGGATTCCACTGCTTTCAGCCATTCCACTGCTTTCAGAAGTTGACTTAGCAGGGGAAGAGATTGGCTGTTCTTTCCTTTGAGAGGTATCATCTTCTTCACCTGTTTTTGAAGCAGCTTCAATGGGAAATAGTGAGGGTACATTAATATACCTCAATGGTTGTTTCTCCACACCAGTTGGTCCTTTAGTACCTGAAATGTTAGTATTCTACAAAGCAACAGGTACATAATTCATAGATTTTGAAAGAACCTCAATATCAAAGAACCAATCAGGACCTGTTTGTACATCCTCAGGCTTGTCTTCAAGAAAATCCACATGGAGATTTTCTGTCACTTTGCTTGTCTTTTCGTTGAAGACCCTATAACCCTTGTTGTTCAATGAATAACCAACAAAGTACCCATCATCCCCCTTTTCACTGAACTTGCCTAGATTGTCAATTGTGTTCAAAATGATCACATGACATCCAAATGGTCTAAAGAAGTCAATTAAAGGAGGTCTTCTATTGAACAGCTGATAAGGAGTCTTGTTGTGTGCCTTAACTACCAAGGCCCTGTTTTGGACATAACAAGCAGTGGCTACAGCCTCAGCCCAAAAGATAACTGGAAGCTTGGAATCAGATAGCATATTTCTTGCAGCTTCAATGAGTGTCCTATTCCTTCTTTTTACAACTCCATTTTGTTGAGGTGTTCTTGCAATACTGAATTCCCTCTTTATTCCTTTGTTTATGCATAAAGTGTCCAGTTTATTGTTTCTGAATTCACCACCATTGTCTGATCTCATGGTCACTACCCTTATTCTTTTAGAAAGTTCAATCTGATTGATGAACCCAATAAGTACATCAGCTGTGTCACTCTTTTCAAACAAAAAGAATGTCCATGTGAACCTTGAAAAATCATCAGTAATCACTAGGCAGTACCATTTCTTCATTATGCTTGCCACAGAAGTAGGACCAAAAAGATCCATATGCAGTAGTTCCAATGGCTTGGTAGTAGACATACTTGTTTTTTATTTGCAAGATGCTCTATGTTGCTTCCCTTTCAGACAAGCAGCACAAGTATGATCATTGGCAAAGGACTTGGAAGGAAGACCATGAACCAAATTATATTTTACCAGTTTGTTCATGTTCTTAAAATTAAGATGACCAAGTCTTCTATGCCATTTCTTACACTCATCACCTGAGGCTTTGGCAATGAAACATGTTTCATTGTCTTGAAGAGAGATGTCCTTGAGATCAATTGTGTACATGTTCTTTTGTCTTGGTGTTCTGAGTACAATAGGAGTGTTGGGTGGTAAGACAAACTCCTTTTCCTAACACTAGACATTCAGTATCTGTAAACAAGACAAAATTCTTGTTATCAGTCATCTGTGACACACTGAAGAGATTGTACTTGAGCTCTTTCACCAAGTAAACATTGTCAAAGGTCATCCCATTGGTGACAATAGTTCCTTTTCCTGTGATTGTTCCATGCCCATCTCCAAAAGAAACACCATCATTGTCATGCAGGGGAACAAAGTTAGACAGATAAGATTTTTGTCCAGTCATGCTCCTTGAGCATCCACTATCCCAATATGCTTTATCATCCCTGGTCTTCTTTGTCACCTGAAAAGAGAAAACAAATTAGTTTTTCTTGGGGACCCAATCCATTACAGACTTGGATCTACCTCGTGTATCAATATAGGATAGCTAAAACTAGAGATACGCCATTAGACTGAGCACCCCTTTTGGGTACCCAAACCCAACGAGCTGAGGTTTTCACAGCTTTTCCCCATCTGCCCATGTTCCTAGAGGGCAAAACTTTACTAGCAGGGGATACCCCGGATTTAGCAGGGGAATCCCTATGCTTAGCAGAGGGAACCCATCTTTTGTTTTAGCCTCTATTGATGTGTTGGTAAGGTCTAGAGACAGATCTATATGCATTATGAGGTGTTGGGTTGGTCATGGAAGATCTGGTCTTGGGATATGCATCATTCACCTTTCTTAGAGCAGAAACAACATATTTGTCAGAAACCCTATTTCTCAAAGCAGGGGCAACATACTTGGCAGGGGAAAAGGATTTTGCCCCTGCATTTAGAAGAATGGCTTTAGGTTGCATGTCTTTTCAAGGATTTGTAGCCACTACTTCCATTGGTGCCTGACATTCTTGATAAGTGTGATCAAAACTGCCACATGTGAAACAAGGCTTGGTATTTATCACAAAGTCCTCTCCTAATTGGTGAGACTTTTGGTCATTCTAATTTCTCTGATTACCTCTGACAGACCTATACATACCAGCATATTTAACAGTGGACTTAGAGGACTTTGATCTTGTTTTAGATTTGGGTGAACTACTCTTAGAACTAGAATCACTACCAAAAAGTCCTTCTGTTGAAAAGAGAACAGGGTTATCAATTTTTCATTGTTTTAAAGCAATCTGTTCCTTTTCAAAGTCCCTAACAATACTAGTTTTCACTAGTGGCTCTTCTGTTTCAAGACTATTAGGTATGTAAGCACTCAAGTCAAATTCAATATCTTCCTGTTTTTTGAAACAAGATAGACCAGTCCAAGACAAGTCTTTTCTAGGAAAAGGTGCATGAATATTAGCAGGAGGTGGTGGTATGGTAGCATTGATATGAGCTTAAACTCATATCCTTTTATCAACAAATAACCCTAAAACATGAAGCAAAATACCCTTTTATATTGTAAAAAGCAGTGTTATGTGGTATGTTTGTGTTTGTGTGATCTTATGTAGGTAAAAGGATACAATTTCAAGCAAACAAGGAAAAAACCAAGCTCAAATGGATGAAAAAGACAAAAGAGGATCAAAAGTGACAAGACTTTGAAGTTCAAGGACCTATCTTGACAATTTGTGAAAGTTGAAGGACTTAAAGTGCAGATTATGGAAAGTCAAGATTAAAGTCAAATTTGGTCAACTACAAAGTCAACTCAAGTCAAAGGTCAATTTTGTACAAGTTTTGGAAGTTCAAGGACCTAAAATGTCAAATGAATGAAGATATTAGCTTGAAAGTGGAATCTGCCAAGTACAAGGACCTAATCTGCCAAGATGAGAAAGTTATGCATGTTTAATCCATGTGCTAAGGCTATTAACCAATCAGAAACAAGGAAGCAAGTCACACGGATCAAATAATTAAATCCCACTCACAGCCGTCACATTTAATGCCAAATCACAACAGTGTGATCCACAACACTCTCTCTCTACCAATCAAAAGCTGCCACGTGTCTTTCTCTTTCACCAAAATACTTTCCAGGAACGGGTTTGAGATAGAGGGCATTTCAAGTGAAGATCAAAACATCAAAGTTGCTCGTTTTGAAGAGACGAATCCAATGGTGTTAACCAATTAACATATAATCCATTGAATCAAAAACCCCCAAAAGATGTTCATCACCTTCAAAGTGGATTTGCAGAATTTCTCCACGTGTCAAGATGTGATTGGCCTGAACACGTCACAACTCCAACAGAATCTTCTTATCTTGCCTATAAATACACAACTTGTACTTCATTTGTGATTGTAGCTTAATTTTGAAAACACCTAGTTCTCTCAATTTCACTTTTCTCTTTTTCCCTCCTTTTCACCTAACTACTCAAGAGTCTGACAAACTCTTGAGTTAGTTAGTTAGTTAGAACCTTGTAACTACCTTTTGTAACTGATTTCATCAATAAAATTTCAAATCCAAGTTTTCCCGCCAAATTCTGTTCTTCAATTCCTGCTCCTTTACTGCTATTGTGTGATTCCACTGTTGCTGTTAGAAGTTTGTTATGATCATACATTGATCATAACTGACTTTGTTGAAGACTTGTTGCTGTTTGATCAGAAATCTAGCATTTTCATTGTTCTTGAAGTTTTCATGGCAGATTGATGAATTGTAGCTGTTTAGATTGTTGATTTGAGTTGATAGCTAGTGATAGGTGGTGGTATCACTAGGGCAAGAGAGCTCAGCGCTCCTCTTCTACCCAAAGGATCTCTACAATAGGTTTCATGGCTTCTGTTTTTAAGTTCCTCTAAACAAGTTCTTGCATGCTCAATTTCTTAGTGTAAACTTGATGGCTACATGTTATACTTGATTAGTTGCTGATTGATTGTGTTTGAGTGTTTGTAGTTTAGCTATCTCATACTTGTGCTTGTGTTTAGTCTTGTAGTTTTAAGCTCATTTTCAGTACTTTTTAGTCCTATAGCTACTTACTGCTCTTGCCTTTGTTATTGCTTGTTCTTAGCTTATATTCACTTCATTTTGTTTATTGAATCAAGATTGTAGAAGCTTTGGTATCAGTACAAATCATTACTCAATAAGCCTTTGTTAAAACTTGAAGAAATCAGATAAAGGTGTGTTTGGGACTAGTTGTAAATCAGTTTTCAAGTGTTGTTAATTGATGTTTAAGTGTTCATTTCTACTCAATAGGAGTTAACAAGTAGTTTTGAACCTTTTGTAAGTCAGTATAATAGTCAAAAAGGCAATTGGTTAACAAAAAGTTTGGGTCATTCCTTTTATCAGCTTTTAGTTCAAAACTTGTCAGATTCATTTGCTTAT
Source organism: Glebionis coronaria (assembly GCA_025667525.1). NCBI lineage: Eukaryota > Viridiplantae > Streptophyta > Magnoliopsida > Asterales > Asteraceae > Glebionis > Glebionis coronaria. The sequence continues at coordinate 342,068,401 of CM046880.1, read as the reverse complement.
TTCTCTTTCAAAACTTAATGAAATTTGCTCAAACTAGTTTCCAGTCTTAGCTTATAACATAAACTTTCTGTCTCTAAGAGGAAATTCTACAGTTTCAAGAAATAAGCTAGAAAACAGCTTATTAGTTAAGGACTGAGCATTTTGCATTCTCTGATGTGAATAGCATTCTGATTTCTTAGTTTTCATAATCCTCTTCATAAAAGTTGTAGTTTTCTTTCACATATCTGTTTAGTAAGTATTGAATATGAAGTTTTGAGATTTTGAGCTTTTTCCAAAATCTGGTCAACGTTTGGTCAACATAAGCTCATTTGAGCTTATTTTCAGATATCTGGCTTATTTCTGGATGAAAATTGTTCTAATTTGATTTCCCCTTCCTTAAATCAAGTGCTTAATCAGTTTTGATAAAAAAAATCAAGTTGTGGATGTTTGGATTATGCTATAGCTTATTTTGAGCTTATTAATAAGCACTCTTTTGCTTATTTTGGACTTTTAGCTAAAATCCTTGAATACACGTTTCTATAATTGGATTTGAAGTTGTTTGCAATTTGTTTCAGCTTATTTGGTTGAGTATTAAGCTCAAACGAGCTTAATCTTTCTTTGAGCCCGTTTTTGGTTATAAATTTGGTTTTATTGCATTTTAGTCCCTAAAAGTTTGAACTGTGTTTAAACCTAGCTAATCTTCCTTATTTTGTGGTATTTGCAAAAGTTAGTCCCTGGAATTTGTTAGTTGTTAAAATTCAGTTTACAAGTTTGTTAGTTTGTTTAAATTTGGTTAGTTTGTTAAAGATTTTACAAGATTAGTCCTTCTAGTTAACTGCTTTACATTTTTAGTCCTTATAACTTTTAGGATTTACATTTTAAGCATTTTCATTTTATAGAAATTACATTTTCAGTCCTTATAGTTTTACATTTTGCATTTTAATATTTTACTTGAATAAAATTTGGAATTTGCAACTTGTTTTACGTATAAGTAGGTCTATATTTTTCATTTTTAGATAGCTTTGTTTGAATTAGCAATAGATTACCAAGCAAGCTTGAACAACCAAAAACAATTATAAATTTGATATTGATTGGACTTTCTATTAGTTAAGAACTGAGAAAACGAACTTGCATTATACACATTTCAAATGGCGCCGCTGCCGGTTCTTTGACTACACGAGAGACTATCGATTGACGGTTTTCATTGGCTTTTGGGATCCGTTCACTTTGTGAACGTTATTTTTACGTATTATAAATCAAAAACAAATAAAAAAATCAAAAATATAAAAATATATAAAAACTAAAAAATTAACAAAACAATTCTTTTCCTAAAGAATTGACCAAAAATATTAAAAAATCTAAAAAGCAATCTTTTTCCTAAGAGATTGCACCCAAAAATATATATTATTGGATTCTCTCGGTTTTTATGTACATATAGTATTTTCCTTTAAAAACTCATAAATACAAAAATATTTTCCATATATTATTATAAGTACATACGTATACGTATAAGAACAATCAATCTACATATCTTCCATAAGTATTGCCGAGGCAATACACCGTGTTGAGGGGCGTTCCGGTCCTTGACACGCGTATCGATCAAACAAAATAAAGCAAGAATAGATAAATACTCTCAATAAGCAATAATTCGAAGAATACGAACATTTAAGTGAATAGAAAGGCGATGTGCTATAAAATGCCATCTAAGGGTCAATAGGTACTTAAGTGCTTCGCGCCACCTAACCCCCCGTTCACTTGGGAGTATTCTAAGAAGGAAAGCTTCATTGAGGGTCTTGCACCCAAAGTAGTATTACATATATTTTTACTTTCTTGTGGATATTTAATATCGGAACTCGAAGAGGATAATCTTATTCTTTTCAAAGTCACACGAGAGCTTTTCTCTCATTCCTCGTATTGAGTTGCATGCTCACTCGCGGGCGTGCACAAATACCGATTGGTGTACAACCTCTTCCTCCGAAAAGGAAGAAAAAGCGAAAGAGTAAGACCACCACCGTCCACCAAGCCGATCACGAGAATCGTGCTTTGTCACCACCACAAGGAGCCATGGCTGTTGATAACCGTACTTTGTTTGAACGTATGCAAACCAACATTCATGGATTTGTTAGTGCCATTAAGATTCCCGACTATCCCGCTAACACATTTGAGCTACATACATCTATGATCAATATGGTTGCTGCATCACCTTTCTATGGAAAACAAAATGAGGATCCCCATGCTCATCTTAAGAGATTCCTCTCACTTTGCAATACCATTAAGCATAATGGGGTTCCACCGGATGTCATTAGATTGTTATTAGTGTCATTTTCACTAGATGGGAGTGCTAAGCATTGGTTAGACACCCAACCACCCGATAGTATCACCACTTGGGAAGAGTTTACCACTAAGTTTTTGAACAAATTCTTTCCTCCACAAAAGACTATGGCTTTGAGGAATTTGATTATGGGCTTTACACAAAAACCTAGTCAATCCTTTGGTGATGCTTGGGAAGAGTATAGTGAGTTGTTGAGGCGATGCCCTAATCATGGAATGGATGATCTAAGCCAAATCAATACCTTCTATAATGGCCTTAAACCTCACCACCAAGATTCACTAAATGCTTCCGCGGGAGGGAGTATTCATTTCAAGACATACCAAGAGGCTTTGACCATTATTGAGACTAAGGCAATGGTTCAAACAAACGATCCATTTGAAGAAAGAGTTCATGTTATCCAAAACACTTCTCAAACACCTTGTGATAACCAATTCCTTAAATACCACCAAGAGATCCTTCAACAAGTCAAACAAGGACAACAAGAAATGACTCAAGAGTTAGTTCAAGCCTTGAAGAGCTTGACATTGAACAATTCCTCAAACAATGTGAATGCCATCACCATTTCTTGTGTTACTTGTGGAGGTCCTCACTCTTATGAACAATGTGACAAGGTGCAAGGTTATCAAGGGGAATGCTATGCTTACCAAGAGGAACACCGTGAACATTTCAAGCCTAACATCAATCCAAATAACCTTTCTTACAAATCCCAAAATTACCTTACTCCACCCGGCTTTCCACCCCAACCACCCACCCAAATTCAACAAAATCCTCCTCAAATTTTAGCAAGGAATCAAGGGCAAAGACAACCATACCAAGGAAATAACTATAAGGCACCAAATCAATTTCAACCTCAAGCAAGTACCTTTTATCCACCAAATCAAGGATTTAACTCCCAACCTTTACCTTTCCAACCTCAAGGTTTTCAAGGTTATGTGCCACAAGAGTTAAACACAATGGATCTTTTGCAAAAGATGAATCAAGAGAATGAAAAGAAATTCCAAGCTATGGACAAGAAAATGAATGACCAATTCAATAAGCTTTTCATGGCATTAAATCAAAGACCACAAGGAGCTTTACCTTCCAACACACAAACAAATCCTAGGGCCAATGTCAATGCTATTACAACAAGGAGTGGTACAACAACAAAGGATCCTTCACTTCCTAAACCTACTATTGTTCAACCCACTTGTGCTCCTACTTGTGATAAGCCTTCTACTTCTACTCCACCTCCTCAAAGTGCTCCTATTCACTCAAACACACCTTCTCAACCACCTCATACTTCTCCTTTACCTTCCCCACTTCCCAATGAAGAGGCTAACAAAGACAAATCTTCCACTACAACACCTATTCCACCTACACCCCAACCTACTCTTCCATACCCTTCAAGGTTGAAAAAGGACAAATTAAAGAACAAAGATGACATACAAGTCTCCAATTTCTTAAGGATGTTCAAGCAACTCAATATCAACATATCCTTTGCGGAAGCTCTTGCTTATATGCCAAAGTTTGCTAAGATGTTCAAGGATTTGCTCTCAAACAAAGAAAAATTGGTTGACTTGCCCAACACATCACTTAATGAAAATTGTTCCGCGGTGTTACTTAAAACCTTACCAACAAAACTTGGAGATCCGGGGCGCTTCTTGATACCTTGTAATTTTCCCGGTGTTGAAAATTGCATGGCTTTGGCGGATTTAGGGGCAAGCATAAATCTCATGCCTTTATCGGTTTGGAAACAACTTTCTCTTCCCGAGCTCACCCCCACTAGGATGACTCTTGAACTAGCCAACCGAACCATAGCTCACCCCGTAGGTATCGCGGAAGATGTGTTTGTAGGTGTGGATAAGTTTACCTTTCCGGCCGACTTTGTAGTGGTCGATTATGACATGGATCCTAGAGTGCCTTTGATTGTTGGTAGACCGTTTTTGAGAACGGGTCGTACCTTGATAGATGTGGCGGAAGGAGAATTAATTATGAGAGTAGAGGATGAGAAAGTGGTGTTTAAGTTAGGGAAAGTTTGTGATAGAAAAGAGGTTAAGGAGTCTAGACCTTGTGAGACGATTAACATTGTGGATGTGCTAGATGAAGTGTGTAATGAACACTTTCATGATGCTTGTAAGAATGCTAGTGATGAGATTCCACATGTTGAAACCGTGGCCTCAATTGCTCCCTCTTTAACACCTTTTGGAGAGAGTGATTTCCTCTTGGAGGAATTTGAGTCCAACTTTCTTGGTGATGATGATTCTCCCATTAATTGGGAAGAAGATATTCTTACAATCCAAAAGTTGCTCAATGAGGACCCTATTCCTTCTCCTATTCCACAAGAGATTACCATTGAGGAACCTTCCATAGTGAAACCTTCCATAGAGAGTCCACCTCCCATTGAACTTAAGGAACTTCCATCCCACTTAGAATATGCTTTCTTAGAAGGAAACGACCAATTACCGGTGATTATTGCTAAGGAATTGAAAGAGGATGAGAAGGAGCAACTTATTGAAGTCCTTAAGAAACATAAGAAAGCTTTAGCATGGAAAATATCCGACATAAGGGGAATTGATCCACATTTTTGTACTCATAAAATCCTTATGGAGGATGACTATAAACCCGCCATTCAAAACCAAAGGAGAGTTAACCCAAAAATTCATGAGGTTATTAAGAAAGAAGTGATTAAACTCTTAGATGCGGGTATGATTTACCCCATTTCCGACTCTCCATGGGTTAGCCCGGTTCATTGTGTTCCAAAGAAGGGTGGAATCACCGTGGTGCCTAATGAGAACAATGAGCTTATTCCCACGAGACTTGTAACCGGTTGGAGAGTTTGCATTGATTATAGAAAACTTAATGAGGCAACTAGGAAAGACCATTTTCCGCTTCCCTTTATGGATCAAATGCTTGAACGCTTAGCGGGAAATGAGTACTATTGTTTTCTTGATGGCTTTTCGGGTTATTTCCAAATCCCAATTGACCCTAAAGATCAAGAAAAGACCACATTCACTTGTCCATACGGTACATTTGCTTACAAGAGGATGCCTTTTGGCCTATGTAATGCACCGGGGACGTTTCAAAGGTGCATGATGGCAATTTTCCATGATATGATAGAGCAAACCATGGAGGTTTTTATGGATGACTTTTCCGTATTTGGGAACTCCTTTAGCTCTTGTCTCACCAATCTTGAGAGAATGCTTAAGCGTTGTGAGGAAACACGTTTGGTGCTTAATTGGGAGAAATGTCACTTTATGGTGAAAGAGGGGATTGTTTTAGGCCACAAGATATCAAATAAGGGATTAGAAGTTGATCGAGCCAAAATTGATGTGATTGCTAAGCTTCCCCCACCCACCTCGGTTAAAGGTGTGAGGAGTTTCTTAGGTCATGCGGGTTTTTATAGGCGCTTTATACAAGATTTCTCTAAGATAGCTAGACCGATGACTCATCTCTTGGAGAAAGAGGCTCCTTTCATTTTTGACCAAGCTTGTTTAGAATCTTTTGAGACACTTAAGGAAAAATTGACAAAGGCTCCCGTTTTGGTTTCTCCAAATTGGGAATTACCTTTTGAGCTTATGTGTGACGCTAGTGATTATGCGGTGGGGGCCGTCTTAGGACAAAGAGTTAATAAGCATTTCCAACCTATACACTATGCGAGTAAAACCATGACCGGTGCACAACTTCATTACACTACCACGGAAAAGGAGTTGCTTGCTATAGTATATGCTTTTGAGAAGTTTAGACCATACCTTGTGCTTTCCAAGACCATAGTGTATACGGATCATTCCGCTCTCAAGTATCTTATGACAAAACAAGATGCTAAGCCTAGGCTTTTGAGATGGGTTTTGTTGCTTCAAGAGTTTAAGATAGAGATTCGTGATAAAAAAGGGGCCGAGAATTTAGCGGCGGATCATTTGAGTAGACTTGAGCATCCTTTTCAAGGAGATTTCCCACATCAAGAAATTAATGAATCCTTTCCATTAGAGGAGCTCATGTCTATCTCTTCCCAAGAGGATGCCACACCTTGGTTTGCGGATATTGCAAACTATCTTGTGGGCAATGTGCTTATTGAGGGTCTTACTTACCAACAAAAGAAAAAGTTTCTTAAGGAAGTTAAGTATTACTTTTGGGATGATCCATATCTTTTTCGGCAATGTGCGGACCAAATCATTAGACGGTGTGTAGATGGGCCCGAGGCATTTAAAATCTTAGAGGCATGTCATAAAGGACCTACGGGTGGACATTTTGGGCCTAACTACACCGCCAAGAAAGTCTTTGATTCGGGTTACTATTGGCCTTCCATTTACAAGGATGCCCAAGAGATGGTGAAATTTTGTGATGTTTGTCAAAGACAAGGAAAAATTACACAACGTGATGAGATGCCACAAAATTTTATCCAAGAGTGTGAGATATTTGATGTATGGGGAATAGATTTCATGGGACCTTTTCCATCCTCTAAGGGAAACAAGTATATACTTGTGGCGGTGGATTATGTGTCCAAGTGGGTGGAGGCTAAAGCCTTACCTACTAATGATGCTAGAGTGGTTGTAAAGTTCTTGAAACAATTGTTTGCTAGATTTGGTGTACCTCGGGCCATCATAAGTGATCGTGGTACGCACTTTTGTAATGATCAATTCACGAGAGTTATGAAGAAATATGGAGTGAATCATAGACTTTCTACCGCGTATCACCCTCAAACAAATGGCCAAACCGAGGTCACAAATCGTGGTTTAAAGAGAATTTTAGAGAGAACGGTGGGAGAGCATAGAGCTTCTTGGTCGGATAAGCTTGATGATGCTTTGTGGGCGTTTAGGACGGCTTTTAAGACACCAATTGGTTGTACTCCTTATAGGCTTGTCTATGGCAAAGCGTGCCACCTCCCATTTGAGTTAGAACATAAGGCATCTTGGGCTCTCAAGTGGGCTAACTTTGATTTAAACCAAGCCGGTTCACATAGGAAAGATCAACTCAATGAGATGGATGAGTTGAGAGCCAATGCCTATGAGAATTCTTTGCTATACAAGGAAAAGACTAAGAAATTGCATGATGCTAAGATCAAGAATCGTGAGTTCAAAGTTGGAGAGCCGGTTCTCCTCTTTAACTCAAGATTGAAGCTTTTTGCGGGCAAGCTTAAGTCGAGATGGTCCGGTCCATTCACTATTGCTCAAGTGTTTCCCTATGGAACTCTTGAGTTATCCCAACCCGATGGTCCAAATTTTAAAGTGAATGGTCACCGTGTTAAGCATTACTTTGGGGAGGACATTTCCGTTGAAATGGTCCAAGAGGTCCCCATTTTCCCCATGAATTAATTCATTGAGGGACGAGTCGAGCTAGAGACTCATTAACTCAAGCATCGTATAACTAGGTTAGAGTGTTGTAGGTTAGAAATAAAGGCATAGATTTGGAGATAAGTGTAGGGGAGACCTTCTTTTGTCTTCATGCTTGTTTGTAGGGTTGCTCACTCATCTCATGCTTTGGAGCTTATGGAGGAGGCCCTTGTATCCGGTTCACTTCGTTACTTTAGTGATTTTTCATTGACACCTTGTGCTTAAACTTGATTTCACTAATAGTAGTCTTTTCCTTAACTTGGGTTAAGCAAAGTCTATTCATTGTCATAAGTGTAGGGGAAGTTTTTATACTTCTATGCTCTTAAACATTGAGGACAATGTTTAGCTTAAGTGTAGGGGGGTCTTCTATCGAAGTGACCTTACCTAGAACTTGTCATTGTCTTGCATGATAACATGGAAAATTAATTTTTCAAACATTTTTCAAATTTTTGATCTATTTTGGCCAATAAAAATATGCATTCATAATTTTTGCATCATTCATTTTTCATTTGCATAACACATTTGCATTGTATATATTTCTTCTTTTATTTTTCATCAAAAATATATAAAAAGGAAAAATATAATAAAACATGGTTGTAACAAATTTAGATTTCTTTGACATATTAGGCCCGCCATGGATATTTTGACTCAACCCGAGTTTGCTTATTTTGGCACTCTCTAGCTAGTATCCTTAACTATGTAGTCCTTCATTGGTCTATTAGGCTAAGCTTCCACCAATTTCATTCTTTGAAATTTTAAATTTGTGGAGAATGGGAAATGATAGAGTTGAAGCAAGTATAAAAGGGCTAGATAAACTTCATGGCAATTACTTGTGGCTAAACCCTTCTCTTCTTGACCTCTACTTTCTTCGCTTGTATATAATTGTTAATAAATAATGAAGTACGGTTTTAATTGGTTTGTAATCTCTTATGCATTTTTGGCTAATCATTTATGGTTGATATGAGTACGTCTTAAGATTCTAAGTTAGCACGTTTTATGTGTACTAGACTTATGTCATGCTCCATATTTAGCGGGTGTTTTTCCTTTTCTTCTTTGCAAATTTCTTTGTGAGGAATAAAGAAAAATAAGAGCGGCTTATGAAAAAAAATGAGTGGCTAGAAAAAAAAAAGAAAAAAAAAAAAAGAAAAAAAATATAATGCAAGACTCCCAAGAGGGGCAGTGTGGTGTTAATTATAGTGACTATTGAGTTCCAATATTACCTTGACGGGTTGCGGGGATTCAATAGATTGCTCCAATCCAATATTACCTTGACGGGTTGCGGGGTTGAAGATCCAAAATCTCAAAAAGATGCGGATGTAAATTATTGCGTGAGTTTTATTTTTCTTTCCTTAGCGAGTGTGTAGTTACTTATGAAAGCATGGCATAAGGATTTTACACATAAGGCGAATGACTTATTACTCTTAATACGGACTTGTATTAATTGTGAGCGGTTTTTCAAGTAATGGATGAGAGGATTACTTAGGATTAAAACCGTGCTTCCTTATTTTTGGATTTTACACTTCTTATATTTCACGCTTGAATAATGACAAATTTGCCCACAAGCAATTTGCTCAAATAATAACCGGTTCCACATTTAATTGCATGAATAAGTTGATGCACTTTTTACTTGTGAATGCAATGATCCCATTTACTAGCTTGGTATGGGGAAAGTGAAACTTGAGGGTGATAAGTGTCCATGGTACCCAAGCCCTAATCCAAGTCATTGAATTCTTTATGAGTCATTTCCATCAAAACCATTTCAAGAAAAATCAAAAAGATATAGATAGAATTGTATTTTGATTCATTGCATTATTAAAAATCAAAATCATGCATCATCTAGTTTAGAGTAGTGTAGATGCATCTCATATGGCCAAGGTGGATTAATTATGAGGGAAATGTAAATTTTTAAGCCTTGAAAGATAATATTGCATGAGGACATGGCAATGCTCAAGTGTAGGGGAATTTGATATGAGCTTAAACTCATATCCTTTTATCAACAAATAACCCTAAAACATGAAGCAAAATACCCTTTTATATTGTAAAAAGCAGTGTTATGTGGTATGTTTGTGTTTGTGTGATCTTATGTAGGTAAAAGGATACAATTTCAAGCAAACAAGGAAAAAACCAAGCTCAAATGGATGAAAAAGACAAAAGAGGATCAAAAGTGACAAGACTTTGAAGTTCAAGGACCTATCTTGACAATTTGTGAAAGTTGAAGGACTTAAAGTGCAGATTATGGAAAGTCAAGATTAAAGTCAAATTTGGTCAACTACAAAGTCAACTCAAGTCAAAGGTCAATTTTGTACAAGTTTTGGAAGTTCAAGGACCTAAAATGTCAAATGAATGAAGATATTAGCTTGAAAGTGGAATCTGCCAAGTACAAGGACCTAATCTGCCAAGATGAGAAAGTTATGCATGTTTAATCCATGTGCTAAGGCTATTAACCAATCAGAAACAAGGAAGCAAGTCACACGGATCAAATAATTAAATCCCACTCACAGCCGTCACATTTAATGCCAAATCACAACAGTGTGATCCACAACACTCTCTCTCTACCAATCAAAAGCTGCCACGTGTCTTTCTCTTTCACCAAAATACTTTCCAGGAACGGGTTTGAGATAGAGGGCATTTCAAGTGAAGATCAAAACATCAAAGTTGCTCGTTTTGAAGAGACGAATCCAATGGTGTTAACCAATTAACATATAATCCATTGAATCAAAAACCCCCAAAAGATGTTCATCACCTTCAAAGTGGATTTGCAGAATTTCTCCACGTGTCAAGATGTGATTGGCCTGAACACGTCACAACTCCAACAGAATCTTCTTATCTTGCCTATAAATACACAACTTGTACTTCATTTGTGATTGTAGCTTAATTTTGAAAACACCTAGTTCTCTCAATTTCACTTTTCTCTTTTTCCCTCCTTTTCACCTAACTACTCAAGAGTCTGACAAACTCTTGAGTTAGTTAGTTAGTTAGAACCTTGTAACTACCTTTTGTAACTGATTTCATCAATAAAATTTCAAATCCAAGTTTTCCCGCCAAATTCTGTTCTTCAATTCCTGCTCCTTTACTGCTATTGTGTGATTCCACTGTTGCTGTTAGAAGTTTGTTATGATCATACATTGATCATAACTGACTTTGTTGAAGACTTGTTGCTGTTTGATCAGAAATCTAGCATTTTCATTGTTCTTGAAGTTTTCATGGCAGATTGATGAATTGTAGCTGTTTAGATTGTTGATTTGAGTTGATAGCTAGTGATAGGTGGTGGTATCACTAGGGCAAGAGAGCTCAGCGCTCCTCTTCTACCCAAAGGATCTCTACAATAGGTTTCATGGCTTCTGTTTTTAAGTTCCTCTAAACAAGTTCTTGCATGCTCAATTTCTTAGTGTAAACTTGATGGCTACATGTTATACTTGATTAGTTGCTGATTGATTGTGTTTGAGTGTTTGTAGTTTAGCTATCTCATACTTGTGCTTGTGTTTAGTCTTGTAGTTTTAAGCTCATTTTCAGTACTTTTTAGTCCTATAGCTACTTACTGCTCTTGCCTTTGTTATTGCTTGTTCTTAGCTTATATTCACTTCATTTTGTTTATTGAATCAAGATTGTAGAAGCTTTGGTATCAGTACAAATCATTACTCAATAAGCCTTTGTTAAAACTTGAAGAAATCAGATAAAGGTGTGTTTGGGACTAGTTGTAAATCAGTTTTCAAGTGTTGTTAATTGATGTTTAAGTGTTCATTTCTACTCAATAGGAGTTAACAAGTAGTTTTGAACCTTTTGTAAGTCAGTATAATAGTCAAAAAGGCAATTGGTTAACAAAAAGTTTGGGTCATTCCTTTTATCAGCTTTTAGTTCAAAACTTGTCAGATTCATTTGCTTATTTCTCTTTCAAAACTTAATGAAATTTGCTCAAACTAGTTTCCAGTCTTAGCTTATAACATAAACTTTCTGTCTCTAAGAGGAAATTCTACAGTTTCAAGAAATAAGCTAGAAAACAGCTTATTAGTTAAGGACTGAGCATTTTGCATTCTCTGATGTGAATAGCATTCTGATTTCTTAGTTTTCATAATCCTCTTCATAAAAGTTGTAGTTTTCTTTCACATATCTGTTTAGTAAGTATTGAATATGAAGTTTTGAGATTTTGAGCTTTTTCCAAAATCTGGTCAACGTTTGGTCAACATAAGCTCATTTGAGCTTATTTTCAGATATCTGGCTTATTTCTGGATGAAAATTGTTCTAATTTGATTTCCCCTTCCTTAAATCAAGTGCTTAATCAGTTTTGATAAAAAAATCAAGTTGTGGATGTTTGGATTAAGCTGTAGCTTATTTTGAGCTTATTGATAAGCACTCTTTTGCTTATCTTGAACTTTTAGCTTATTTCCTTGAACACACGTAGTTGTAATTGGATTTTAAAAGTTTTGCAAGTTGTTTCAGCTTAATTGGTTGAGTATTAAGCTCAAACGAGCTTAATCTTTCTTTGAGCCCGTTTTTAGTTAAATTTTTGATTTATTTGCATTTTAGTCCCTAGAAGTTTAAGCTGTTTCTAAACCTAGCTAATTTTCCTTATTTTGTGGAATTTGCAAAAGTTAGTCCCTGGAATTTGTTAGTTGTTAAATTTCAGTTTTAAAGTTTGTTAGTTTGTTAACATTTGGTTAGTTTGTTAAAGTTTTTACAAGTTTAGTCCTTTTAGTTAACTGTTTTACATTTTTAGTCCTTATAACTTTTAGGATTTACATTTTAAGCATTTTCATTTTATAGAAATTACATTTTCAGTCCTTATAGTTTTATATTTTGCATTTTAATATTTTACTTGAATAAAATTTGGAATTTGCAATTTGTTTTACGTATAAGTAGGTTTATATTTTTCATTTTTAGATAGAATTGTTTGAATTAGCAATAGATTACCAAGCAATCTTGAACAACCAAAAACAATTAAAAATTTGATATTGATTGGACTTTCTATTAGTTAAGAACTGAGAAAACGAACTTGCATTATACACATTTCAAGCATGCTCATTTTTAACACCAAAACCTGTTTTGTCCCTAGGAGATTGTCCAACTTCAACTGCTTTAGTTAAATCTTTAGAAGCTTTTCTAAATTTTTCAACAGTTTCATCATCTATCTTTTTATTAGATTTAAAAACTTCAAGTTCAGCAGTCAACTCTTTAATGGAATCATTATTTTCTTTAGCATCTCTTTCTAGAATCACAATGTGATCTCTATAATCACTTTCTCTTTGTTTATACTCTCTTATAGTATATTCTAGTTGTTCTAAAGCACGTTTGTAATTATCAAGGTCATTGTCACAATTAATATAATCAACTTTTATCTTTCTTATTTGATCATCCAATGACTCAGTATTTTTCCTACAAGCTTTAGTACAATATGAATCATCATATACCTCATTGTCTGAGCTGGAGCTTGACATGGCCATAAGAGCAAAATCTTCCTCTTTTTCCTCAGCAACCAATGCTTGATTTCTTTTAACACTCTCTGTCATGGCACTCTAATCCCATCCACCTGCTCCATCTATCCCCTGCATTGCCACCATGGCCTTAGCACCAGAATCATCATCCCTGCTTTCCTTCCTATAGCTGTTTCCAGTCCTAGGTCCTCTACATTCCCTAGCAAAGTGACCTTTCTTGCCATAGTTGTAGCATTCAACCTTTGTTTTGTCAAATCCAGCTACATCAGAAGGATTGATGGAGATCTTCTTTCCATATTTCTTGTAAAACCTGTTGGCTCTCATACTAAGTAGTGCCATGTTCCACTTGATGTCCATTTCCTCCAGTCCTTGCTTACTGATTTGACTCAGATCTTCATGTAACACAGTAGATCCTTGTGGCCCTTGGGATGCTATGAAGGCACAAGCAGTGTCAAGGCTGAAAATTGTAGGCCTTTCTTCATCATAAGATGATCCAGACCTGGTAGCAAGGTAATGAGTAGCAGGGCCAACTTCGATTCCACTGCTTTTGGAGATTCCACTGCTTTGAGATATGAAAGCCATGTTAGCAGGGGAATCAGTGGTTCCACTTGAATTGGTGGGGATTGTTCCTTTTGACTACATCTCATTGACAACAGGTTCAAAAACTTTCAAGTTATTGTATATGTCATCAATATTCTTGTTATCTAAGTCATACTTATTCTGCCAAATAGCTTTGTAGACGAACCATTCTTTTTGAAGACTGTTAAGAAACCTGGTATTCACCTGTTCTCTTGTCACTTCAATTTCAAAGAACTCCAACTGAGCCACCATATCTTAAAGCCTATTTTAAATAGCACCAATTGCTTCATCACCAATTGCTTTGAAAGAAGCAAACTGGTCAAGCATTTGATTCTTCTTCTTCTTCTTTGTGGTTTCATTTCCTCCAAAAGTTTTGCCTATTGCTTCCCAGAGTTCCTTAGCTGTTTTGTATTTTCTAAATCTTAGCTGATGTCTATCAGGAAGAGCCAACAACAAAGAACTGTGAGCTCTGACATCATGCCTTCTGGCCAGTATTTCCTTGTCACAAAGAGCAGCAGATTTCTTCTTGGCTTCACCTTTGGAGCTTTCAGCTTTATCTTCTCCCTTACCACCATCTTCAACCGTCATTGTTTTGGTGAATTGATCACCAAACTCTATGATCTCCCAGAGAACATAATGTTCCATCTTGAGGTATTGTTAGATCCTGAACTCCCATAATTTGAAGTTTTCAGGATCCAACATGGGTAGTTTGAGGTTGTTGTGGTTGTTGTTGTTTGAGGAAGAGTCTGAAGACATGGTTGCAAATGAGGGTTTTGTTCTTGGTTTAGTCAAAGTCTCTCAACAAGCTCTGATACCACTTGTTGATCCCAAACTCAGATCTTAAACCTTAGCTTGTTTAAGGGTTGTGATAGAAAGAATAAATTCAATCTAACACTAGAGAAACTTTGCAATACAAAGTAACTAAACAAGATGCGGAATGTAGTGTTTAGCACAAGAACAAATGATTAAAGCAAACGTTAAACTTTAATATATCAAAGATATACGAATACCCAATAATGGTATTAGGGTTACAAAAACCTTAAAGTATGAAATGAAAGACAATAGAGAAAGACACCCTTTACATGATGACCTAGTAAGTCCTTTTATAGCACAAGGACTCACGTACAAGATTACTACTAACAAACTTGGAAAGTATCTCGGAGTAGTAACAGAAACGCGTAATAATCTATTCCAAGTTTATCTCTAGCGGCAGGGCCTTTGACTTCAGCAGGGGAACCAATCCCCCTGCCTTTGTTATCTAGCAGGGGGAACTTACTCTAGCAGGGGAACCATTGACCAACTAGCAGGGGTAACTAATGTACTTATATTTATTCCCAACAAAACACACTAGATCCGCTTAAATACTCGCTTTATATTATTTTATATGGCAATAACATGCATTCTTGCCATAAAACTTAATCTTGATCTAGATCTAATAAAATTGGGTATGTTTATTAAATTGGTTAATAAACAAAATTTTATTATCCGTTAAAGACTTTAGCATATCACTTTTGTGATTCATGCAAGTCATCAAGTACCTTGCTCAAAAACTTGATGAGGGTCTTTGATCCTTAATTTGGGGAAGACTCATTCGAGACTTGGATCTTATATGTTACTGCTTTCATATAGAGTCTGTCTTCATCTTCTACCCCTTTCTGTCTGTTTTATGTGCTTATTTGCTTTCCATTATGAATTGCAAACGTAATAATAAAAGATTCTAGGAATCATAAAAACGGATTTCTACTTATATCGAAAATAGCTTTAAATGTATGTCATATTAATACACTTTTTTCCTTGCGAATCGGCTATGTGTTATTTGTAAAAACTTGTTTTTTGAACAAAGATTAATATGGACATAAGATCTATGAAACTTGTTTTTATTATAATCTAATTGTTTTGCGAAATCATATTGTCACTCGGGTTGGGCTTACATACCGTAATGATGGCTCATAAAACATCTTCTCAACGACGTGATTTGCAAAATTAATTATCTTATAATACTTAAAACAACTTGTTTTGTGATTTACTAATGATATTCTTGCTATTGCACTACGTGTTCTAGTCAAGCTATCTAGGGTTTGAACGATCTTTAATGTTTCCCCGTGTCATATACATGTTTCGGCATCTATATGATAATTATCCCAAGCACTTGCGCCTTCGGGCGCATGAAGAGTAGGATATAGGGTTTGATCCTTCTTTAATCTTTTCCCGCGGTAAACACACCTAAACCAAAAAGTTAATAAAAGGTTTTCTTAACTTGTGCTAAAAGATGATTGCATGCATCTTTTACACGTTTTTAACATTTGTTTTCTAAAACTTATGTGATACCTATTTGAATTTTTAAGTATATGCCATCCAGTTTAATAGCACTTGTAGTCTTTTTTCACCATCTGGTCCGACCTAGGGCGAATCATGCACCCAAGGCGATCTTTGTCATTGGTCAGACCTTTGCCAATTATTGCATGCTTTAAATTGGTACGACTTAAGTCGAGTTCCCGGTCAGATTCGGAACCCGAGGCATAAGATGAGATGCAACATACTCATGATTTATTACATATAGAACAAGTTTGTTTGAGATGTTCATTGGTACTCGAAAGAGTTGTGAGAACATCCCATCCAAACACTCTACAACAATAAACTTCATGAATCGTCTCATAATTCTAAGAGTTGCACTTGTAATGCAATTAACGCTCAACGCTTACCTCTTTCCTTACTTGTTATTAGACGGTCAGACCTCTAATATTGAGTGGGAGTGTAAGTAGGATCTTAGTCTTATTAGTAATTAATTGGGTAGTTAATTCTATTAAGAATTATTTTATCGAAAATACTAAATTGATCATTCTATGTTTCGATTAATTGTGTTATTGCAACATAATTCGTAAACTAAAGTTGTTTTCTTATAGAAAACAAACATAGTCTCTTTTCCTGGTAAGAAAAGCGAGACTTACTCCTATCTCTTCTCATTAGTTGACAAGAATAAAATAGGATCATAATTGAATAATGATCGATTGTATTTAAACTCATTTTTAATATTTCATTATCCTAACACGGTTCTGAAATCATTGAAAGATAACATATTTTGTGTATCTAGAGTACTTCTGATATAGCTACCAAAATAAATGACATCTTGCACTTGTCACATGTACGAGTTTAAACCGCAAAGAGTAAAGAATTTACTAGCACTCCGCTAGGTATCTTTCTTGGACTCTTGTTATTCCTTTAAGTGTTAAATACCCTTGTGGCTATGTAGATGATAAAGGAGGAATTGCATGCTAAATAGTCAAGTTAATTGAAAGCATGAACGGCTAGTCCCTCATCTACACAAGTAGAATTTCATATACTTTGTTCAAATACCTAAGTACATGCATACTTGTAGGCATTTTTTCAGAGATAAGGAAGTCAATAAATTGCTATTCACTTTTTACTGGTGATGTAACATCTCTTATGTTGACAAATCCAGTGGGAGCGTTGCAGTTTATTACTGAAATAATATCCATGTAATATTGTCAATTTCAGTGGGAGCTACAAGATTTAGTTTCTTATTTAGTCACCCGTATTATTTCTAACTTGCTTTGAAATAATTTATCACTTCTAAATATGAACGACCATTGCTTAAAGGAAAATTGCATTTTATTTTATAAGAAAACACGTTGCCTTTCTAATGTTGCCTTATGACACGTTATCTATAAAATAATAATCCACTATTATTTATTTAAAGTTATGGTTCTAAATCTACTTATAATATCCATGACATTATTATATTGTTTACACAATCGACCACGTGTTGTATTGCTTGTCTTCATAATATGATGTTGTGCCTTACACAAGTTGGAGAAATTGCAAAGTGTGTGCAAGGAACAACATATGATTAGTTTCAATCGCCCAAAAGGTAAGGAAGCTAATAATTCTACTAGGACTTAAGCACACAAGATGTTTGTTGTCCTACTACATTCAAATGTCATGATATAGTGAAAAGTTGCTTCAACATTTTTACTACATGTTTACTAAATATTATTATGGTTATGATATAATAATCATAATTTTGAAGTATAAAAATTAACTTGAAATTACTATTGAACTCAAGAGTTTGCGTTCATGATTACTTTAGTTAGTATAATTATGTTTTCTTGATAACACATAATTATAAAGTCATTGAATTACTCACCGACTTATAACATAAAGTATGTAGTAAATAATTATGTCTTCTTGTTAACACATAAACATAAGATCTTTGAATTATTCAAAGACTTATAATGTAAACTTGATTTGTTCTGTTTTCTTGTAAACGCATGAACATATAATTCTTGAACTGCTATGTCTTTATGTAAACACATGGTTCTCGCATTGTTCAAGGAATATACATTATAGCATGCACCTGGATTTAAAATATGGATATTGTAATTTGGCATGACCCAATTGACAAGTATTTGATCCAAAGAGAATTAAGCTATCTATGGAAATTGATGTAGTCTCACAATTCTAATACTCATAGAATACCAAATTATTATGGTATGTCTAAAGAGTTGAAACAAACTATATTTCTATAGTTTGATTTAGGATAGCTTTAATTATTCTACCTCCATGATCTATCAAGGTTTGAAAATTGCGTGTGTCATTGATACAATCAATATAGTTCAAACCTAGAAGGTATTCAAGACAACCCATAACTGGAAACCCTTAACCATTAGGGATTTTCGGTTGTTCCACTCAAACCAATCGAATCCTAAAACATGTTAGGTTTTTCGATTTTCTACACTTCCTTGCTTGACGGTTGTAGTTTTGGCGTTCCTCCTAGTTTGACGTAACACAAACCTTTCCAAAGGTTATTGGTTAAAAGAGTGATACAAGAATTAAGGTTCATACTAGAAACCCTAATTAGGGTTCTTGGGAGAAATCCCAATATGTCTTGATTAAAAGTTCTTTAATTTGTTAAATATCTTTTGAAGCATAGTATTAACAAACTTGAGGGATAAGAATTTAAAATGTGTTTTGTAGTCTCTCTATTAAGAACAACTTATTGTTGCTTAAGTACTTAGTATTTAGAGAATTATCTCTACTTACAAAAGTAAGTGGGAGTTATAACAAATCTTGAAGATATTCAAGAGCAAAATACATAACCTTCAAAATCCACTTATTGATGTCTTATTTGGTTAAGCATGAAAATGTCAAACCAAAGTAAATGTTACTCTCATTCATAAATCTGCAAAGTTTCCTCATCACTTGATTGATATTTTAATATCAATGTTGAGGAATATAAGTTAGGAGATATTTGTAATCCACTAACTACTAAGATAAATTATCATATCTTGAATCTGATAAATATCTTAGAACCATGAATGATAAGATGCAGTCCTTAAGAGGGAAAATCAATCATTTGAAATTGATTAATATCTTGCCTAATTATAAACCTATGAGGTTGGAATGAGTTTCTTTTGAAGAAAGTCTAATAAGGACAAAATAGTATACATAATCAATGCATGACTAATAATAGGAAGTTATTAATTATACTCAAGTAATTGACTATGATTCAATCATTCTTCTTTACACGCATTGATTAAATAAAGATAATTGATTGTCATACATGTTTCCATGTATATGGAATATGGCAATTAAGCTTTATAGTTTTTCCTTTATGATTACCTTTAGCAAGGATGATGTATAATCAAAAGGTTAATAAGTCTATAAAGTCTTTATTGAGTATACAAGATAAAATAATCCAAGTACAGATTAAATCATGCATCTAGAAACTAAATCTTGAATTTAATTCAATATGATTTTGGTTAAATTTAGATAGTTTGGAGTACACTTGATATTAAGTGGGAGCACTATGCTTTTCCTTTAAATTCATATGTTGCATAACATATTGAAGACGTCATTCCATTTAAGCTAGATGTGATCCTTAAGATTGGAATGAAGCTTCATTTGGGAATTATGGAATAAAACCAAATAACTTTGGAATACATGTTTATTGAAATAAACATATGTGGTAATTAAGTTCAACACAATGCAATACATCATTGAAGCGAGTCTTGAATGATATATTTCACTAGACATAATTTATTACATGAATGGAAATCTTATATTTTAACTAAGGATCCATTATGAATATATTATATTGTGTATATGACTTGTTGTCACTTTTGTACAAGAGCAAAGTGAGATGACAAAAATAATATCTAATTGAGAATATTTAGATTATTGTAAATACAAATGTTTACGAATTATAAAGCATAGTGTTGTATGTGTACACTGATGCTAGAGGATAATCAATTCTAGTAAAGTGAGATTTTATTATTTATAATAAATCTGCTAACTATATATGCTCAATTAAGAGCATTATTTCATTACACATTAAGGAATAAGAATACCTTACATTTTAAGAAACTGTAACGATGACTGTCAGAATATCGTTGATTTTAAATACCTTATACAAGGTTTGACGATATCCCCTACTATGATACTTGCAATAGTATGAGCATGTAAGATAAGACACTCATCTTGTTATTCAAATGTTTCACAATTTGTGAAATTTGAAACAAGTATTCGAAAAGTTTACTTAGATAACTATTTAGCTTTCTTGTTAAGAATAGTTGAGAATGTTGGAAACATTTGACTTTAACTTGCTAAATTAGTTTCATGCATATCTATTTTGGTATTTGGATAATTGGGATGGTAAGACAATTATTATTTTCTGATGAATAAAGATAGTTGGTATTTGTTATTCATTCATATAATTGTTGTTGTCCTATATTTGTATGTTTAAATCCTTGAATATTTGATTATTCTAAATATGTCCATTGTCGGTTAGCAATATGGGAATATTGTCTACATCAAGACAAATGTGAGTTTTGGTTATATTCTTTGAATATATGGACAGTTCCCGCCAAACTCATGTGTTATTCATAAGGGATGCATATTGGACACCCCGAACTTTCAAATCGTTACTTTTGGATCCTTGTCATGAGTAAGATTTTGAAATGGTGATTAAGTCATCCTTAGACTTAAGATGCAAACAAGTTTGTGCATGTGTGAATATCACTTCTTGATTATAAGTTAAACGCTATCTCGTAAGCGGTAGTTATAAAGGCTATAGTTGGAAGTGTTGTGAAGCAGCGATCCACAAACACTTGTAGTCAATATATAATTTGTTCCTCTACTTGATATAGTGCAGATTAGTACCACTGGGCCCTCTCCAGAATTAATCAGATAATTGTGTGGCCGCACCCAAAGAGTAAATCAAGATGATACTTGTTTACATTTGGTATGTCTGAATTAACTTCTATAACGAGAAACTAAAAGTTAAACTAAATGAAATGAGTTAGGATCCATATCCATGGTTTAACAGTACTAGAAACAAAGGGATGATTATTAGCAAGTCACGTAATCATATACCATTTACACTTTTGAGATATTATTCTTGAAACTATACCTTAATCATTTTCGGCTATAATAAAGTGTTGTTAGATACTTTATTATAGACGTACTATGTCTTAAACTGTCACAAGTGGGAGCTGTTGGGATATGCGATCGTTTAGCCATCGAAAATGAGTGAGCCTATCAGGGGCACACACGAATATACGAAGAGTACGTTTATTATATATTTAAGATATGTAACTCGTTTACATTTATTAGATATTTAATATGTTTCACGAAATATATTTAACGAATTATTAGTTTAACCGCTAGACATTGTAAACTAATTAATACCCGTTAAAATACAAAAGGAATGAAACAACTTTTAGGGATGACGAGTGTAAAGATTCTTTTTGTTTACATATATGCTCTTATCATAAGTTGATATGATGAGATATTGGACACAAAAAAAATCAGCCGACACATTTTATATTTTAGAAAGAAAGTTGATTTTCTTGCTACTATTTCAATGTCTCCATGAAAAAAAATAAGATATGATATATCTTTTGCATTCTTATCCTTCACGACAAAATAAACCAAAAGGTTATGTGAATCTGTTGTGCATGACTATATATATATGATATTATGTATGCATGCTAAAAGAGCGAGAGATATACGAAGCATTGTGAGCAACCAATAGAGGTGGTAATTTAACCACTAGAGGTTTCAAGATCAAGATCAAGACTCGTTTAATTGATTTTATCATTAAGCTTAAAGGTTAGTATTTATTATTGTTTTATTTATGTGTTAATCTTAAATATCAAACTAGATCCATTCCGCTGCACACTCGTAGTTAAATGGTTAACTAGTTCTAAAATCCCAACAATGGCCATACTCTAGTTAATAAACTATATGTGTCTGTCAGTTGGTATCTATAGCACTTCCTAGCACCTTGGTCACCATTAATGATTGAATTAGGTTGCTTTATGACAAAACAGTTAGTTAGTTACAATTCTGTTATGAAATCGTTATTTAGTTGCACATACTTTTAAATCTTGATCTTGGATCACCATCACACACATCAATTTGATCATATTAGACCGTTCGCCTAATCTCACATATGTCTTTGATAGTTAAATTTCCATTTCTAAAAAACATTTAGTTTAGGTATTGTGTGGTAGATTTTGTTATTAAGGTATAACATATCTCTTCCTAATACAAGAATTGTAACTGAATGATGGTGTAACACGTAATACTGTGATTGAACTGGTTGTGCAGGCTCGTGTTAAATATTAGATCACAAGTGTGACAGATGATAGGCTAACATAGTTTGAAACAAGGATAATAGCTATTATGCCACACAATATGGTTATATCTGTAATGGTTCTAGTGCACCTTCAAGGAATCATGGTGTGAGTTTTCTAAGTTTGGGGTGATGATTTTAGGGGTTGGTTGTATAAGTGTGAAATTTTTTTAAGCTTGATTATGCAGCATATCCTTATAAGGTACAACTTACTTTTATTAACCTCCTTGATTCTGCTAGCTTATGTAATAGATAGTTTGTTAAGCTTTTTGGTCATACTGCTACTTGGAATCCATTTAAAGAAGCTATAATAATAAGATTTAGGGGTACTTATGATGATCCACTAGTTGAGATTAAGAATCTAAGACATATAGGTACTATAGATGAGTATCAAAACTTTTTTGATAAGCTGTTAAGCATAACTGATTTGCCTAAGGATAAACAAATTGTGAATATAAATATCGCTTAAAACGATGTTTATATCTTTAATCTCTCTTAGGTTTTGTTAACGAAAAAATATCAAACATATTTTTAAGCTTGTACTAAAAACAACACTAAAGCTCTGGATCAATAGTTTTATGTTTCTAACTTTTATAAAAAGTTCTATACATTTATAAAGCTTTTGTATAAACTTCACATGTACAAAATACATTGTACTCACTCCATATATATGATAACATAATTCAAATGGTAGTGTAATCATGATTGAGAGTGATCTTTGACAAGGTATTTATGAGGCAACAAAAGTCAGAAGGCACAGACCCAAACACAAAGAGGCGGACACAAATGATTTAGGTTCGTTAGATCCGTGATCAGCTGATCATGTTGCCTATAAACACCAAGCATTATCCAAGCTCTCAACTTACCGCTCTTATCTATAATCTCTTTAACCTCTGATTATTTCTAACATTCTAATCTCTATTCTTGCTCTTATTCTTATCTCTTGTGATATAGATCTTACACTTTTTGAAGATCATATACAATAATTTTACACCTAAGCTTTAATCATTCAAAATTTACTTGTGTGATTGTGGTAAGTGTTATCTATACAATCACCATTGTTGTATCCATTCATCTAATACTTGTGTAATGGTGTACTTAGTATTTTAGTCCTCAAAATACATAATGTGAAGGGAGTTGTTGTTCCTGTTTAAAAGAGCACAACATCTTAGCTTAGGTGTCGGTAAAGATTGTAAGCAACGTGTAAGGGTTTCTCCACCGGTATAAAGGATGTTGTTGACTAGTGAAAGTCAAACTCTCGAGTGGATACTCGAGGAGTGGAAGTAGGGGCAAGATAAATGAGATCTTGCTAGGTCGAACCACTATAAATCATTTGTGCATCATGGCTTGATTTACTCTTCCTCTATCTATGTTGCTTACTCAATCATACTTTATCTATATAACCTCACTAATCACATATAAAGTTTCAAATAAGTAAACTAATCGGTAAAACTATTCAACCTCCCTTATAGTTTCCACAATTGGCATCAAGAGCTACGTACTCATGATTTTTAAAGTATATTGTATTTTAAAACTTGAAATGATCTATGCATTCTAAAAATTATAAGGAAGGGAAATCTATGAAAAGACCATTACTATTTAAAACCGATGGTTTTATCTATAGGATAAATCGTTCTGAAAGTTATATGAAATCTAAGGATATAGATCTTTGATACATAATCATTGAAGGTGATTATGCACCAACAATAGACAATGTCACCAATAATCAAATTGAACCGGTTCCGCGTGATCGGCAAACTCATGATCAAAAGAAAATATTGGCAAAAAATAATGAGGCCAAAATGATGCTTTACAATGCTCTACCTAAAAAGGAATATGAAAGAATCTTTATGTGTCAAATGACCAAAGAAATTTAGCACTCGTTTATTGTCACACATCAAGGATACTCACAAGTGAAGGATTTCAAAATTGATCTTCTTGTTCAACCATATGAACAATTTTCTATCCTTGAATAAGAATCAACTGATGTAGGATTTGCTCGGTTTAACACCATCATCACTTCACTTAAAGCACTTGACGAAACTTTCTCTACTAAGAACTTTGTCAGTAAATTTCTTAGAAAACTTCATCCAAAATATAGAGCTAAAGTGACAGCCATCAAAGAATCTAAAGATCTATCGAACTTATCATTAGATGATCTTATCGAGAATCTCAAGGTTCATGAGATAGTAATGGAAAAAGACTCTGAGATCATCAAAGGAAAGAAGGAGAAACAAAGATCAGTCACTTTGAAAGCTAGAATTGAATCTAGTGATGATGATGATGATCAAGAATCTGATAGCAACGATGAAGAATATGCCATGGCGGTCGGTAACTTCAAGAAATTCTTCAAAAGACAAGGAAGAGTCATTAGGCAACCCGTTGATGACAAGAAAGTGCCTCGAAAACCTTTTGATATCAAGAAAGGTAAAAAGGAAAGGAAATGCACCAATGTGGTGATCTAAATCACTTCATTGGTGATTGTCCAAAGCCCAAGCAAAAGACACAAAGAGCATTCATAAGCGGAGCTTGGAGTGCGAGTGATGACGAAAGAGATGACTCAAAAAAGGAAGAATTAGCACTCATGGTACATGAAACAAACGAGGTACATTCCGACTTATCTTATTATTCCTCTTCATTAGATGATGAAACCTTGCAAATAAAATACGACAAAGTTTGCAAATTAAGCCTCTAAATCATAACAAAAAAAAGCTTTTGAAAACCAAAAAGGAAAGTTTGGAAAACGAGATTTGTGAACTAAAAGAAAAGATAAAAAGGTTAAAAGGAGGTAAATCATCTAATGATAAATGTGAGACATGTCAAGAACTTACTCTCGAAGTTGAAAAAATTAAACAAATCAAGAGGCGTTAATTAAACAAAACTCAAAGTTTATAAAGTTTAATAAGAACGCACATTGCAATGAGATGCTAAGTTTTCAAAAAGATATTAAAGATAAAACAAGACTAGGGTTTGGGAAACAAGACACACCTTGTAGCTCGGAAATACAACCACAAAACGACAAGATTAATGACCTGTAAAAACTGTTACAGAGATACACGGACCCCACGGACCCAAATAGTTTGGGTTTGTCGTTGAAAACTTTGGTTCCGTGGGTCTGACAGATCAGCAGAGACAAAATCATGCCAAATTCGTGGTTGTATCTGATAGGTGTGAAATCACCCATCCTTTTACCACTTAACTACAATAATAACCAAGCCCAAACGTGTATTTTATGTCGTAAGTGTCGGAATTATGCGTGGTTTGTGTTTTTGTTGTGATTTAGGACCAAGATGTGAAAAGGAAGGAAAACACGGGCTTTCACGGGCTTTTATCAACGAAAAAGACAAAAGACGAAGTCAAGAGGTCAAGAGTGCAAAAAGAACGGAAGTCCAAGGCCTTTTCTGAAGATTTATCGAAGAACAAGTCTAAAGACGAAAGTTTAATAAAGCCGAATAACTCAAGTCTAATAAATGAAGAAAATATAAGACGAGTTTAATTGATCCCGAGACAAAGTCGATAAAGTCGAAGAACTTAAAAGACGGAAAGACGTGAAGAAAGAAAGAGGAGGCAACACATGCACCTCCCCATTTTCCTATAAATACCCTCCTAAACACATTTAGGAGGGTTGGTTTTTTTTGGTTAGCTAGTTTTAGAATTAGTCTTCATTTTCGTTTGGTAGGTAATTTTAGAGAGAGAAAGTGACAGTTTCTCTCACTAGGATCTTAATCTTTCATCTTCCTTTCTTTCTAGTTTTAATCAAACATTTACTTTTGATAGCTTAATTCTTGTTTTAATCTTAATCTTATTCTACCTTTCTTAATTTTTGTTAATCTTTAATCCGAGTTTTTACACGTCTTGTTTTAATTTGATGTTTGATTTGTTAAAAAGTTTATCTTTTGGTTAATCTAAGTTTCCTACGAATTAAGCTTTGAGCTTGACATGATTATTGGCTTATTTTGTATCTAGCTTATTGTTTTTAAGATTTCTTAAAAGTTTTAGTCTATTTAAAGTTTCCTTATTTTGTGTCTTGAAAGGTTTTAATTTTGTGCTTACTTTGTTATCTTATTCTTCTTTTTTCTAGTTTCGGTTAGCTTATTAGAATTAGCTTATTTAGCTTATGCTTATTGTGATTTGTTATTCCATCGGAAAGGGAATTGAGTATTCCGACGGTTTTTCTCTTATATTCCGATAGTGACAGTTTGGAAGAGGGTTTTACATTCCGACGGTTTATTCCGATCTAGCATTCCGATCTGGAAATTCCCCCTTATTCCGATCAAGATTCCGATCGCTCATTGCGATCTGGATTACGACGGCTCTTAAGGTTTCATTGAGACGAAGTGCTGCCAAAATTTCCTTAGCATCATTCCGATCAAAGTGACATACCGACAGCTTTAGTTTTCTTACATTCCGATATAATTCATTTTCCATTATTCCGATACTCTTGTTTTCTTTACATTCCGATAGATAGCATTTCAGATTATTCCGATAGATTGGTTTAGACTCATTCCGATACCTCTATTGCGATCTGGATTTGGATGGGGTATGGTGACAGCTTTCCGATCTGGATTCCAATGGTTTTGGGTTTTGGATTATATTTTTGCTTTGTTTGATTTTTAAGTTTACATTATTTCAAGTTTACATTTTTATTACATTGTTAAATTTATTTTTCGTCAAAGCATTAAATTTTCGTCATTTAGTTAAATTACTTTTAAAGTTTTTAATATTGCACAGTTTTAGATTTAATTACCTGACAATTACTTTAAAGTCTTGCAATTTATTATACTACAACGACAACTCATTTTATATTCCACCAAGAACAACTGAGTCACACTCTTAACTAGTAATCAATTCTAAAAGACTTTGAACAACTTTCATTTTTAACTGAGTAAAATCTAGTTATTAAATGGCGCCGCTGCCGGCTCTTTTCGTTAAGATTAAAGGTTTTTAGTGAGAGACGCGTTGGATTTTGGGATCCGTTCATCTTTGAACGTTATTTTTCTTGCTTAAAATTTTCAAAAATCCTAAAAAATATTAAATTTTCAAAAAAATTCAAAAATCCAAAAAAAAAATAATAAATAAATAAACAGAAAAACCATAAAAACCAAAAATATTTCTTGTACATCTTTCTTTTCTTTTGTAGGTGTGTATGCGTACCCGTGCTCGTAAGAAGAAAGCAATTCAAGCCGAAGTCATTACTCAACCTATTGTCATCATGGACAATCGACCAATGATCGAGCTTTTGTAATCGCACGTTGAGGGCAACACCGATGCTATTGTCATACCCGAGATTGGAGCCAACAATTTTGAGCTCAAATCCGGTTTCATTCAAATGGTCTCTGCTCAACCATTCTTGGGGTGTACACTTGATGATCCTCACGACCATATCAAAAGGTTTCTTCAACTCACTAATACGGTCAAGTTTAATGGGGTTTCACAAGAGGTCATTCGCTTGCAACTTTTTTCTTTCTCCTTAGAGGGACAAGCCCGACATTGGCTTGATAAGGAACCGCCACAAATATTCTTACGTGGTCGGATTTAGAGACCAAATTCATCAACTACTTTTTCCCACCCTCACGTACTACTACTTTGCGGAATGAAATCATTAATTTTGAACAAAAGTACGGTGAGAAATTTAGTGAATTTTGGGACCGTTTTAAGGAACTTTTAAGAAAGTGTCCACAACATGGTTTCACAAAAGTGCATCAAACTAACACTTTTTACAATGGTTTAAGCATGACTGACCAAGATTCACTAAATAGTGCCTCGGGGGGTAATATTTTGGTTAAGTCTTCTAATGTCGCATGGGATATTATTAAGAATAAATCTGAAGTGCAAACCAAAAGTGTTCGGGCTAATGTGGCTAGTGCTAGCACTAGTGACACTGAAAGGAGACTTGATAAGCTTACTACGGTTGTTGAGGCACTGGCTTTACAAGCCGTTAACAATGCCAAAAACAACAATGCTATTAATATAACTTGTGAAACTTGTGGTGGGCCACACTCTTATGCTAACTGTGATAAAGCTTATGATCAATCTCACGCGGAAGTGTATGCTTACAACACTACCGAGAGAGTTCATTTCAAATCTAATGTCGATGTTAATCACTTGTCTTACAATTTGACAAATTATTTGGCTCCACCCAGTTTTCGACAAAGACCACCACAACCTAAACAAAACAACCAAGGGCCACCAAGAGCTAATTTTCAAGGTAATGCCAATGTGAGGGGCTCAAATGGAAACCAAGGTAATTATCTGACGCAAAACCAAGGCTTTCAACACCAAGGTTTCAATCCTCAAGGTTTTCCACCTTATAACCAATACCTAAATCAAGGTTTTCAACAACAAGGGTTCAATTTACCTCCTCCGCCAATGGACTTGGTTTTGAAAAAGTTGAATGAACATGAGAAAATCATGCTAGCAATGCAAGAATCTACTAGACAAATTCAAGAGTCCACGAATAGGAAATTTGCTCAAATGTTACAAACCCTTCGTCCACAAGGTGCTCTTCCTTCTAACACCGAAACAAACCCTAGAGGGAATGTGAGTGCTATTACTACCCGAAGTGGAGCAACTCTAGTAGGACCTTCTACCCCTCTTCCCGTTACTCCATCTACACCTCCTCCACCTCCATTTATCCCTCCTACTTCCACACCTAGTACTAGTTCTCCATTACCGTCTCCACCTCTCACGGAAGAAGTACCTAAACAAAACCCTCCACCTACCACATCTAAAACTTCTACTTCTCAACCCTCAAAATCTCAACCTGTACCTACTACACCTTCACCTGCTACACCCAAACCACCTAAACCCAACATTCCTTACCCTTCCCGGCTGGACAAAGGTAGAATTCTTACTAAGGATGACGTTCAAGTCTCCAAATTTTTGAACAAGATTGCCGGCATAAACATCACCTTTAGCCTTGTTGAAGCTCTTGCACAAATGCCTAAATTTGTCAAGATGTTTAAGGACTTGCTTAGCAAGAAGGAAAAGATGGCCGAGTTTGTTAATACTCGAATGAATGAAAATTGTTCTGTCGTCCTTCTTAAAGAACTTCCAGAAAAACTTGGAGATCCCGGTCGTTTCGTGCTACCTTGCATTTTCAACCAAACCGAAGAATTTACTGCCTTAGCCGATCTCGGGGCAAGTATAAACTTGATGCCTTTAAGTGTTTGGAAAACACTATCATTACCCGACCTTACACCAACAAAGATGACTCTTGAGCTAGCCAATCGCACTCTCGTTTACCCCGTTGGTATTGCCGAAGATGTATTTGTAAAAGTTGGCACCTTCACTTTTCTGGTTGACTTTGTTGTTGTTGATTATGAAATGGACCCTCGTATTTTGTTAATACTTGGTCGGCCATTCTTGAGGACCGGAAAAGCTTTAGTTGATGTTACCGAAGGTGAGCTCATCTTAAGGGTCGGGAATGATGCCCAAGTTTTCAAAATGGGGAAGATCACAAACAAATCAACTGGAAGAGAATCATCGAATATGATTAATGTGCACAATGATTTTGGCGTCTACAATAATCCTCTGTTCGATTCTTGCTATGATAATCCACTGTTCCATGATGATGTGGATGATTCTATCTCCAATGAAGATCCTCCACCAAATTATGATCCTCCACCGATCTATGATGATTATGCTGACGATTCTAGTTCCAATGGGGATGATTATGCTGCTTTCGTTTCAGAGTATCCAGACATGCCCACTTATGATGATTTTGCTGAGGCTGATACTCTCTCGAGTGATTCTTCACATTACGAAGATCCTCAACCAACCATGCTTAATCCTACTTTGAATGACTACTCATTTGAGGAAGACTTTGCTACATTTCTCAATACTTACTTTCCAAATGAGAGTGATGCTCCTCCTTTAGACTTTGATGATTATGGTCTTTATCCTCCTTTGGATATGAAGAAACCTGTTTCAAAGGAGAAGAAGCCGGCCGACACCGATATCAGCAGCACTTATGTCTTAACTCCTCTCTATCCTCCGTCTGAGGATGAGATTGCGAGATTTATGACCGGATCTTCTTCAAGGTCTGCTGAGCCTGAGTGTTATTTTCCCCTAAAGGAAAAGGTGTTCGACCCCGGCATTGCACTTTTTAAGCCATCTCAGTATCCATCTAATGAAATAAAAGGAAAAATCTTTGGAACTTATGGAGATATGCTTGCACTTCACCCTTTCTACCACCGTGCTCAATCACTTCTTAAGGGAACCTTGCCTACTCTTCTTTGGCTTGCCTTGTTCGCCTTAAGCTTGTGCTACTTGCTGGATGAAACTATGTCTTTGATCCCGGTTGATTTGTTTCAAGCTTCTTCCTATGCTAATCAAGGTCGAGTCAGGCTCATGACTCGGTTAACAAAAACAAGCGCTTCTCGGGAGGCAACCCGCAGTATCTATCCTTTTTTTCTCTTGTTTTCATAATAAGTGTCGGGGGAGACCCTAGTATGTGTTTGTTGTTTTCTTTCTTATGATGTGCAGGGATTCGAGCTTACAAAGATCCATTCTTGATGACTTTTGACGACCCGTGATTCCGTATTCCCATCTTCCTGGTTCTATCCTAAACTCGTTTGATTCTCTATTTTATATTCTTCAATATTAAAATAGGAATCACTTTAGTTGTCCTTTCCTAAGCAAGATTCAAACAAAGTGCACAATGTCCTAAGTGTAGGGGAGTTTACTTTCACATGCTTAAACATTGAGGACAATGTTTATATTAAGTGTAGGGGGGACTTCTATCGAAGTTAAGTGGTCTTTTCCTTGTATTTGTCCTCATTTTACCGGAAAATTGATTTTTCGACATTTTTCAAAATTTTTGATCTATTTTGGCCTAGTAGTATAGTTGTATTTTCCTTTATTTTAGTTATTTTATTTCGTTGCTAGAATAAATTTTAATAAAGTGGTTTTAAATTTTTAAACGTTGTGAATCTTTTGACTCAACCCGAGTTTACTTATCTAAGTTTACTCTAGCTAGTATCCTTAACGTGTTTAAGTCAAGTTTTGCTAGGCTTTTATATAGGGAGCTTTAAAACGCGAAAGTCTTAACTCTCACGGGTTAAGAACAAGAACTTTTCGCAAGTTCCTATAATTGATCCTAGAGAGTCATTTATCAAGGGAACTTTAAAATGCGTTTTCTAAACTTGAAAAAGTCTAAGAATTTGCAAGATCCTATAGATGACTCGAAAACCCAAAACTTTGTTTAATAGGCTAAGCATCCACGAGTCTCATTCCTTGAGATTTTAAATTGTGGAGAACGAGAGATGATAGAGTCAATTATAAGTTTGGTATTCTTTCATGAATTTATGTGAGTTGATTATGAGCTTTTTCTCCCATCGCTTGTTAATAAATATATTTGCAATAAATAAGGTTGTACGATTTAAAAAGTTACTTAGCTTCTAGCCCAAGATCGTTTAAAAGTTGCTCGGTATTAATTAGAGTTCATAGCCAAGGCATAACTTATTGAAGCGGGATGCGAAGATTGGCGAGTCCGAAAAGGCCCTAACAAGGCATGAGGGCTACATTTTGTTGCTAAAAATCCAAAGTGATGTGAAGAATCATTTATCAAAAATCAAAATGAAGGATCGAGACACACGACGAAAAGTAAATACTCCCGTAAAGATCATGGAGAAGTCTATCCAAAAAGGCCCTAACAAGGTATGAGGATAAATAGATCCAAGTCCTAAAAGGAGGCGGATCGTTGTATATCAAAATCCCAAATAAAGATTGGAGAAAAATGAAGAAGTCGTGGTCCAAATATGAAGAATCTCTCAAAAAGTTCAAGGGAAGAAATTCCTATAATGAAGATATGACCATAATTTCAAGAACGTCTCTCAAGATTTGAAGTATGAAGTCGCTTCCAAATATCGGTCCGAGAAAGGTCTCAAATCGTGAAGCAAGTTATGCCAAGATATGAACTTTATGAGGTCCCGAGAAGGAGCTTTAAAAGATTTTGGCCTTTAGCTAACTATTGATTAAATCGTCCTACTTTATTTTCAGCCTAAATGATTATCGAAATAAGTCAAACAATGTATCCTCGTGATCATTCAAGACAACAATAAAATATAAGAGATACACCTAGGAATAAGGGAGTCTAAGTAAATAATTGGCCCACATGAGTTTGTGATAGTTTGCTAACTTATAATAACAATGATCTCGCTTTTAAGCTTGGTATGGGGAACGTGAAACTTGAGGATGATAATCATTCATGACATTTTTCAAAACCCTAAGGTATGTCTTTGATTTCTTTACTTATTTTCTTCCTTTGAATGTTTTATAATTTTCTATCTTTTTAATAAAGGCCAAGGTGGATCGAGTATGATGGAAAATGTAAAACATGCTTTGTAACTAATGCACTGCATGAGGACATTGCAATGGTCAAGTGTAGAAGATTTGATAGGTGTGAAAACACCCATCCTTTTACCACTTAACTACAATAATAACCAAGCCCAAACGTGTATTTTATGTTGTAAATGTCGGAATTATACGTGGTTTGTGTTTTTGTTGTGATTTAGGACCAAGATGTGAAAAGGAAGGAAAACACGGGCTTTCACAGACTTTTATCAACGAAAAAGACAAAAGACGAAGTCAAGAGGTCAAGAGTGCAAAAAGAACGGAAGTCCAAGGCCTTTTTTGAAGATTTATCGAAGAACAAGTCTAAAGACGAAAGTTTAATAAAGCCGAAGAACTCAAGTCTAATAAATGAATAAATTATAAGACGAGTTTAATTGATCCCGAGACAAAGTCGATAAAGTCGAAGAACTTAAAAGACGGAAAGACGTGAAGAAAGAAAGAGGAGGCAACACATGCACCTCCCCATTTTCCTATAAATACCCTCCTAAACACATTTAGGAGGGTTGTTTTTTTTTTGGTTAGCTAGTTTTAGAATTAGTCTTCATTTTCGTTTGGTAGGTAATTTTAGAGAGAGAAAGTGACAGTTTCTCTCACTAGGATCTCAATCTTTCATCTTCCTTTCTTTCTAGTTTTAATCAAACCTTTACTTTTGATAGCTTAATTCTTGTTTTAATCTTAATCTTATTCTACATTTCTTAATTTTTGTTAATCTTTAATCCGAGTTTTTACACGTCTTGTTTTAATTTGATGTTTGATTTGTTAAAAAGTTTATCTTTTGGTTAATCTAAGTTTCCTAAGAATTAAGCTTTGAGCTTGACATGCTTATTGGCTTATTTTGTATCTAGCTTATTGTTTTTAAGATTTCTTAAAACGTTTTAGTCTATTTAAAGTTTCCTTATTTTGTGTCTTGAAAGGTTTTAATTTTGTGCTTACTTTGTTATCTTATTCTTCTTTTTTCTAGTTTCGGTTAGCTTATTAGAATTAGCGTATTTAGCTTATGCTTATTGTGATTTGTTATTCCATCGGAAAGGGAATTGAGTATTCCGACAGTTTTTCTCTTATATTCCGATAGTGACAGTTTGGAAGAGGGTTTTACATTGCGACGGTTTATTCCGATCTAGCATTCCGATCTGGCAATTCCCCCTTATTCCGATCAAGATTCCGATCGCTCATTGCGATCTGGATTGCGACGACTCTTAAGGTTTCATTGAGATGAAGTGCTGCCAAAATTTCCTTAGCATCATTCCAATCAAAGTGACATTCCGACAGCTTTAGTTTTCTTACATTTTGATAGAATTCATTTTCCATTATTCCGATACTCTTGTTTTCTTTACATTCCGATAGATAGCATTTCAGCTTATTCCGATAGATAGGTTTAGACTTATTCCGATACCTCTATTGCGATCTGGATTCCGATGGGGTATGATGACAGCTTTCCGATCTGGATTCCGATGGTTTTGGGTTTTGGATTATATTTTTGCTTTGTTTGATTTTTAAGTTTACATTATTTCAAGTTTACATTTTTATTACATTGTCAAATTTATTTTTCGTCAAAGCATTAAATTTTCGTCATTTAGTTAAATTACATTTTAAAGTTTTTAATATTGCACATTTTACTTTTTAATTAGTTTTAGATTTAATTACCTGACAATTACTTTAAAGTCTTACAATTTATTATACTACAACGACAACTCATTTTATATTCCACCAAGAACAACTGAGTCGCACTCTTAACTAGTAATCAATTCGAAAAGACTTGGAACAACTTTCATTTTTAACTGAGTAAAATCTAGTTATTAGTATCCCACAAACCAAGACAAGTAAATCCAGAATAATATAATACCAATATCAAGAACCTGGAAAGAAACACTAGAACTAGAAATACCTAATCTCAACCAAGACTGTCCTTTCCCGAACGCCCCTTTCCAAAACGTGACTGAGGAGTACTAGGAAGATATAGTTGACGCGTGTTCTACAATTCTTAAATTTATATTACTAGATTTTACCAAAAGAGGGACTAAAAACACAACACGGGAAAGTATACCCTTTTGTGTATAGTATAGTCTAAAGGTAAGTCCAGGTCGTTCCACATATTGTTGTTAACAAGTAAAAATAATTATCCTTAGAGTGTCACAAGTTTTAAAGATTTGATCTTCTAACAATGATTTAAAGGTGTGGTTGGTTTAATCTAAGAATCATGAAATGAACAACTAACAAGGATAGATTATAAGCACATACACAAAGCGTGAATACAAGTGATGAGGATTAGTCACAATCAACTATTCAACATAACAAGAAATCCTTTCGACCTATACATCTCATTATATCAAATTCATAAAGAGCGGATTATGTTGGTTGAGATGATTCAAGTTCTCGTTGAGCCACACTCTTTCAAACCCATGTCAAAGCATTAAACAAGATTATATTTGGTTGTTATGTGTTTTATCCGCCATTTTCCACTAGCCAAATATCAAAATTTATCGGTGTGATGACATGAAACATAATCAATCATATAAGCGCTTTCGAACATCTTATAATCAAGACTGATTCAAATACATAACAATGATCAAATATAACAATATCGAGCACAAGAGTATTTCAACCATGCAAATAACTATGCATCAGACATGAAGTGTGCCGCATATTGCTAAATGTGCGACATACTTTCTGCATGACCAGGTCAGATAGTCGATTCCATAGATTCTATGTACACCTAAACCAAGCACAAAACGACTACTCCATATTCAACATCATGATAAACATATAACAATGAGTAAACCCATAATATATCATAAAAATGTAAATAGGAAAGTTACCAACGAGTCGCCTAAGTAAGAGTTTACAAACTATTTGCCACAACCAATAACTGAGTATCAAACCAATGATACAATTACAAACACATATCCCGTAACCTACTGGAGTGACCCAAGTATTGTTCCCGACTTCCAGAAAATAGCAACTCACAATTGGTGTACGAACAGGGGGTGTTTGGCAACGGGTTTTATATGAAGTTCTTGAGAGAATTATGGTTGATTCTACGATGATATGTATTCGTAGGTACTGGAAACATGATAATAAGGTTTGAGAATGGTGAATGATCTTTGGAATTCGTAGTGGCAACTTGTGGTAGTGGATGGTGGTGATGATGGTATAAAGGGGTGTTTGGATTAGGGTTAACACCCCACTTGGATAAGTAGACCGCTACGTGTATTTATGGCGTGTCATCAAAGCATAAGGTAAATGTCCTAAAACATTAACTGACCATAAAAGAAATACCGGAATCAAACATCGGTAATCCAAATATAAGCTCAAAACATGAAAAGTAAAATACTAAAGGAAAGGACTAAACAATGTCCAAATAAGCAGAATAAGGTAAGAAGTGCATAAAGTAAAGAAGTCTGGATTGCTTCCATCCAATGCACATGATCTCAGAATCTTAAGAGTGTCCTAGTTTACCTGCCGTTAGAACATGAAAGAACCACGGCTGAGCATAACGCTCAGTGAACGGATATAATGCATGATAAGAATATACTGAACTTGAATTAATTAATAACTGAAGCTGAAAGACTGATATGCAGAGTGTGATGAAAACTATAGAAAATCTGATAAGTCTGACTTCTAAATAATAAAACTGAACTGTTATCTGTTAAATCTGAAAACATGCATTTACTGTATTTTAATTGCCAAGAGCTTATATAGGTCATGTTCTGTAACAACTGTTGCATGAATAACTAGAGGGTTGACCTCGTCATGTTGTAGAGGGGTGACCTCTAATTACTGTGCTGGGTGGAGGGATCAGCTCTAATGTGAAGGATGTAGAGCACACACCACATTCACCTGATAATTGTAAACTGATAGCCTAGGATGCATCTATATGCCCCCACTAATAATACTGATAAAATGGCCAAGCTGAGCTGAATGGGACGCTGCAGGATATCACTCTCCTACAGGTGAGTCATGACACTTGTGCCTCAAGTGTCATGGTTACGGTACCTCCGTAACTAGTACAACTAACTGGTCATGCTTGTATATAAGGCTTAGGCAATATCTTAGTCATTAAAATAATTTCTGATGATTAATAACATGTACTGGGGAAAACATTTGGCTGCAGACGGGAAATCCTAATCATGCATAGAAAGGAAGTCCTTACTGAAAGGACGGAAAATTCGTACCTCTTGTCCAGTAATTGACTGAAGGAAGACTGAACGAACACTACTCGGGCTTCACAGAAGCTACAATAATAATAGACGCGAATAAGTTATCTGATCTTTATTTAATTTACTGATCTTATCGGCTTCTCATTTATTTATTTATTTCTGAACTTCTTTACGTATGTTAACTGATAAATCCGATCTTTCTTATAATTCTTTTTAATGTACTATCCACCTATTATTAATTACGGTACAAACGTATCTTGACGTGATATTAATACTATAATAGGTAACCCTGCTAAATATAGAAAGTTTCCTAAATTAGAAAGTTTTTAAAATCGTTTATAATTTCTATAATAAAATTATACCCTTTTAAATATTATAAAACTATTTAATTTAATTCATTTAAATATACAATTAAAACATTTATAAAAGTAAGTAATAAAAGGTATAATTTAAAATCTTCATTTTTAATGTTTAAACTATATCCCGAGCCTACCGAGATGTCCCTTCTCGGTCGCACTAAAACAATTAACAAAATATATAAAATCTGCCATTAGAAAGGATCAAGTTACTTACTATTTTAGTCTCGAACTAAATATTAGTCCTTTATCTTCTTCTTGCAACTTATACTAATAATTAGTGTAAGTATCTATATAACTAGTCTCCAATTTGTAAATTAGTAAGTTAAAGATTTTCTAGTCACAAAATATCTAGCGTTACCAAACCACTTACTGATGTAGTAGAAAAACTCATATTATGAAGATACTTATTAATATTAAAGTAACTTGACATTCATATTAAGATAGATTTTTCCCCATCAGAAGGGTCTACACGCCATTTTCATTGCTCCCTTTTGTGATGCCATGGTTTAAGACATTACTAGCGTCTTTATACAATCTTACTAGTTTAACACAAATAATACAAAAAGTATAGTACTTGACGAGAGTCACTTGGCTATCGAATAGAATATGAACTAAGAATGTACCTCTAAACTAAATAAGAACCGGTCAAACCCGTAACCGCCAAACTAAACAGAGGCGGGAACCCTCGAACTCCACCAAAACTTCTAAGCTCTGACGAACAAAACGTCACATCTCCAGACAAGATGATAGGTAAAAACCGAACTCGAACTTAAACACGGATGCCAAGATCAAAGGAATATAATCGGCACTCAAGGCCCTAACATGAACATCGCATGCGGACATGAGTCCAACTATAACCGAACATGAATCAAGAATCGAGCAAAGATCAACAAGAACCCAAAATCTACATTAGTAAACTTGCCTCGCCTGCGGCTCCGTTTTTTTATGTATAATATGTTGATGGTGTTTATTGCCTTGCTGCCGACGATTGTTTCAATGGTTTAGGGTTTTAAATTATTCCTTGTTTGAAACGAGAATGGGAGTTTAAATAACGCGTATGCTAATCATGGAAATGTGACCATCTTTATTTATTTTTATAGACAAAATCGATTATGATTTTATATGTGAATGGGTCAAAGGCGCTGGAGGAGAAATAAGACAATTGAGGCTAAAATCACGATTGTGTTTACCATCTTAAAACATTTCCTTTTTTATCTATTAATCTCATCAAGTCATTTTAGTCATCTCATATTAGAAAAATACATGGTCTAAATATACAGTAAGTTACATACGTAAAACCTTAATCTGTATATAGTAATAGTTAAGATATACTATAAGAAAATCAGTAACTTATTTAAGAGGTGTTTTCTATTCTTCCTGATCAATTTATACACATTATTAGGCGATAATATCGGATCATGGCGTAATGCTTAATATTTTATGTATAATAAATAGTACATACGTAATATTTTCTGAACTTAATAATTATTTCATGAATAATTATTTTATTGTGGTATTTAAATAAACTGAGACTGTGTATTTACTGTTTATGTTTTATTAAGGTTAAAGCTGAGACTACGCGTATTTAATATTTGAGGATTTTAAATACTGGTTTTACAAATCTTCCCCTCAAAAAAGGAGAAATTCGTCCTCGAATTAAAGGTAATAAGCTGGTGAAGTTATAAAAGCTGAAAGGACATATATGCTGAAAGAGCATGAAGGCTGAATGACCATTCGTCCTTGATTTAGAACATACTGCTGCTGAAAGGTATAACGTGACATGACTGGAGTGAACATGGAACGTGACATGACTGAAAGGACTTAACTGGATTTATTAAAGGAAAAGGAATGAGAGGTCCGGATGGACTCCTCCATTTCGAGTGGCTTCCCGCTCGAGACGATTCCTTCAAGGGTCTAATCATAATAAAAATCTTGGTCCTGATGATGCTGAATAGTTTATGGTTCCATACTTAAGATGGATTTTTTGAATCTGATAGAACAAAAAGCTATAACATGTAGTATACATGAAACAGTATGTATAATTATCCTGAAAAGATAACATTTATATCTCTGAGCAAGCTACTGAAAACATAAAGGGACGAACTACGTGAACAATTGTGAACGTTCTACGTGAGCAATTGTGAACGTGGTTCACATTTATATAAGGAATGCTGGGCATGGAATGTATCGTGAACATGATACATGAACATTCTATGAACGTGATACTATGACATATCATGAACGTATGCTGACTGAGGGAGGAATGCCAAACAATACGGCCTGAGACAGGAAACGGCTGCCTGAGTATGGAAAAGTTGTGCTAAACTTGAGTATGATTTCTTAAGCTTTATATAACCGTATTCGGTAATATGTGAAACATGTATTGCGAATGGAACACGAAGTTGAACGTGAACAATATTATGAACGCAAACGTGAACTTAAATCACGAGATAGCATAAAACATGAACTGAAACAACATCATACTACGAATGAGACGTAAGCGTGAAAGTGAAAATAAACGTGAACGTAAAGTAAACGTAAACATACACGTGATCATGAACATGAATTCTGTCTGATATGATGGTCGATGGAATACCTTGAAATCGTACAATTTACTGCCGAATATTCTGCAGGTCCGCTACTGCGTAATCCTTTCGGGTGAAAGAAAACGTGTAGGTTGATTACATGGTCGACAATGACTTAGATAACATCATACTTTTTCTGAGTCTGTGGTAAACTAATAACAATCTCTAAGGAATCTGGTCTCATTTCTGCTCAAATTTTCTAAGGGTTGTAGTAACTTACTAGCATGTCGGTGTTCTATCTTGAACCTGTGGTATGTCAGGCATCCAGATATGAACATAGCTGCATCAATTGTGTTATACTGCTTCTATCAAAATTCTATCTGGGATTGAGGAACATTCTAGTGGAACCTATATGAATAATCATGGAAGAATTTTAGTGAGAACTGTCAGTAATTTATACGGTAGCAGTCAACTGAGTTCTAGAAAATTTGTACTCTAGTTACAGACGTCGGTCTTGACCAACTGGTGATGGCCTTTACCTTCGCAGGATTGTCTGAAATTTCTTTCTGCTGAAATAGGGTGGTTCAGAAATGCCACCTTGTTCAACTGGAATTCACATCTGGGAAGCTGCTTATATAATTTTCTCCTATCAGAGATTATGTACAACTGTGAGAAGACGATTCTCTTGTACTTCTCTAGATCTTAGCAGATCAGAATGTTATCAATGAATATACTGAAGATTTTTTTCTGAGAAGTCATAAAAAAAAAATTATTCATAAATTTCATACTATAGTTGGAGCATTAGGGAGCTCAAGAGTATGAATCAATTTTTTTTCAGAGAGACTATAGTATGTCGAACAGCAGTCTGGAGAACATTACGTTCTTCCTCTCGCCACTGATGGTTGTATGATCGAGAATTTTTCTGGAAAAATGTTCAAGGCATCGTAGCAGTTCAGATAAACCTTCTCTACGTGGAATGAATATCAATTAATAATGGTGATCTAGTAAACTTTCTGGTGGTTGACACATTATCTCATGTTACTGCGTTCTTCCTGATGGACAGAAAACGATGCACCTTCTGGTGATGTGATAACTCTGGCAGCTAATGCTGCAACTCTTTTAATTTAGCTGAAGCCCTGTGATAAAGAGTTCTGACAACAGGTTCTGTTTTTGAGACAAGTTCGATGTTAAATTATGTCTCGTGGTTAGGAATTTCTGGAATACCTTCTAGAATGACATCTAGAAATTTTAGGATAATCTGCTGATCATGAATTTAAGGAATTTCAGAAGTCGCATCATGAATGGTGATTAGAAATCTTCGTAGCTATAAGATAATAATTCACGTGCTTGTAAAGCTGAAATAATTTATACTGATTTTTCTGGCAAAATATAATGAATATATTTAGAATTTAGTAAGACAGATCTCGTCGTTAACTGAAAAGAAAACTTTAATAATTATGGGTGATACTGTGGGGTCTTTTCTGGCTGGGAGGTAAGTAATACATGATTTAAGATAAAGCTGACATAGGAATACGTGAAGTAAACGTGACAGCTTTCACTGATTGTGTTCATATGTGACCTCACAAAATGAACACTACGTGTCTAACCTGAATAATACTTCGGTGGTGGTAACTGACTTGTAGTGGTCTGATTTATGCCTGGCATAATAGAACGGGTATACCCCCGTGGAGGGTACCCTGAATTTCTGAGGACCTGGTTTAGAAAGCATACTGGTGTTATGAATCTGACTCGTACTTTGAGAAGATAATCATATGACGTGTATTATGACTGGTGTCCTGACATGTGTCTTCTGAAATGAT
Organism: Glebionis coronaria; assembly: GCA_025667525.1. Classification (NCBI taxonomy): domain Eukaryota; kingdom Viridiplantae; phylum Streptophyta; class Magnoliopsida; order Asterales; family Asteraceae; genus Glebionis; species Glebionis coronaria. The sequence continues at coordinate 342,026,903 of CM046880.1, read as the reverse complement.
ACTTCAGACCTGTGTCTTGACTGTTGTCTGGACAAGTATTTTAATGGGCGAGTTTGAATAAGGTTGAGAATTTCGGGTAACTGCTAGGGTTGGCGGACCGGTTAGACTACTAACCTCTTGTATTTCTGGTTACGTCCGTTCTGGAGTTCTGATGGTTACTGACTGATCAATTATAAGCACGGTGGTTGTCACTACTGCTTTGTCTGTCACTTTATGATGGTCATTATCATGACCGTGATTCATGTAACTATTCTACTGAGTGGCTGAGTGAAGTGTGACATCTAGCTGTGAAAGTAAAATCATGGGATGGAATGGTAGCGTCTGATGATTGACAATATAGTCTTGTCAGGAATTTAAAATTTATACTTTCGTCCTTGCTCTGAAGAGTCTTCATCATATAAACAGCATCAGCATCTTGTGAAGTCTCCAAAGTATCAACAGCATCAGCATTCGTGAGGTCCCCAAAGTGTTAGCAGCATTAGTATCTGGTAGAATCTTCCACTCGCGAGCAACATCAGCATCTGGTAGTATATCAACAAGTGGAGATGCCTGAGGTGATTAAGGATCGATTAACGGTACAAATGGAGTAAGGTGCATGGAGTACACCTGAAATACTATACATGAAGTATAACTGAGACACTGTACGTGGAGTACATATGGAATACTGTACATGGCACTTGATGGAAATTTTATGGGATGATCGATACTAGTGTCGCTTGTCAGACATGATCAAAGAAATAAATTGATTTAAACGGTAGTAAACTGAACTGAAATGGGTAACATGATAGCCTAGTAATTTCTGCGTGGACTTAAAGCTGGTTGTATAAAGTTTCAAGAATACGATTAAACGGAATTTCAAAAATGGTCAGCATGAAGACATGACTGATGAAAGATCAAACATGATTATTATGAAAACAGGATTTTACTGTAACTCCTTCTGTATCTTAGCATGAAAACATCATCACCTTGCTGAAAACGTAATCTTCATAAGGAGACATGAACTTAATCAGCATGAAAAGCGACATCCACGTAAGAGTAGGAAAACTTTTGTTAGCCTCAAAATATTGAGTCAAACAAGAATGCTCGGTCATATGTTTATTATGTATCGTATATTAGAACGTTGTAATAGGTAGTAGGTTAGTCGTGTATTACGGGCTTAACTTTAAGCTAAGGTTCATTCATAAGTAACCAAAGCCCAAAAGGAAAGCCCGACCCATTAGAATATAGTCCATAACCAAGCCCGCATGTGGGTGAACTATATATACCCTTCCTAGCATGTTAGGAAGGGTGTTGGTCATTTGTAATTTCTCTCTCTAATCTAATCCTCCAAAAGTTCCAACCATTCTCTCTACTTTCTCTCACTACTCTCTCTCTCTAGAATTCATCTATCTTCTACCTTTCTTTCTTGTTTAATCATCACGTAATCTATGGGACAACAATTGGTATCAATCGCCGTGGGGTAGCTTTGTGATTGATTGTTGTGTTTCTGTGTGATTCGTATCATTTCATCTCCTAAACATCTCTCGAATTCAAATCTTTTTGTGTTTTTCGTGCTCTACATCTTGATTTACATCTCCTACATAGTTGTGGTAGGGATTTGATTGCTTTTGGTTGATTAAAATCACGGATTCTTGTCAAATCTCATTTTTTTACCTAAAATTTCGGAAAAGTACAAGCATTCCGACATAATTCCATCGAAAAAGGGTTTAATTTTCTGACAGTTATTCCGATAGCACTCCATCGGAAAAGGGTTTTAATATTCCGACCATTATTCCGATTGTGTATTCCGATAGGTGATTCCGACAGCTTTATTCCGATTGTGCATTCCGATAGGTGATTCCGATAGTGATTTCGACAGGTGATTCCGACAGTGATTCCGATAGGTGAGTCCGACAGTGATTCTGATACTACATTCCGACAGACATTCCGATAGTACATTCCGACAACATTCCGATGGGCATTCCGATAGCACATTTCGATGATATGTTTAGCTAAATTTTGTTCGAGTATTTTTTAGACTTTGCCACTATCTAGACTAGTTTCGGAATATCGTTGACACAAAGATGATAAAAAAAATAAAAAAATAAAAATAAAGAGTTAAAATTTTCCCGTCAAGTAAATTCAAATTTTTTCCATACTAGTTTTAGGACATTTCTTTGCTCGATTTCAAAATTTGGCGATTACAAAATTTTTTGGTCCCTTTTGTCGGACTAGGGAATTTATTGTCGGACTTAAGAAAAATTGCAATTTTCAAAATTTAAACCACAACAACAATCACAACACATCTACTTAAGATCCAATTCACTTCATCATTTCAGAGAATATTGAGATGGATTCTACTGCCGAATATCGTGTGACGAACAACAACATAATGGTGGCGGGTAACAAAGAAAGACCACCAATGCTTGTGTCGGGTCGATATGATTAATGACAATCTCGTTTTCTACGTTATCTTGACACAAAACCTAACGGTGATGCTTTAAGGCAATGTATTTTGGAAGGACCCTATAAACTCTCAAGGATTCAAGTTCCTAGAGTACCAGCCACAGACACTACTGAAGAACAACCAGCTTATGAACGTGATGAAAAGAGGAACGACCTCACACCAGAGAACCGTGCTTGGTTTGATGCTGAGAAGGAAGCAATCTACTTAATTCTCAGTGGAATTGGAGATGATATTTATTCCACGGTTGATGCATGCCCTACTGCTTAAGAAATGTGGACGGCTATTGAAAGATTGCAACAAGGTGAATCACTTAACAAACAAGATGTCAAAACTAAGATGTTTTGGAACTTTGGAAAATTTACATCAAAGGATGGGGAATCAATTGATTCTTATTTCTCCCTATTCTACAAAATGATGAATGATATGACCCGAAACAACTTGCAAGTTTCCACCATGCAAGCCAAACTTAATTCTCAGTGGAATTGGAGATGATATTTATTCCACAGTTGATGCATGCCCTACTGCTCAAGAAATGTGGACGGCTATTGAAAGATTGCAACAAGGTGAATCACTTAACAAACAAGATGTGAAAACTAAGATGTTTTGGAACTTTGGCAAGTTTACATCAAAGGATGGGGAATCAATTGATTCTTATTACTCCGATTCTACAAAATGATGAATGATATGACCCGAAACAATTTGCAAGTTTCCACCATGCAAGTCAATGTCCAATTTCTACAGCAACTTCAACCAGAGTGGACACGGTTTGTCACCTTGTTGAAACAACAACAAAAGTTAGACGAAGTTTCATATCACAAGCTATTTGACATTTTGAAACAATTTCAAAATGAGGCAAATGAACTTCGAGCTGAACGAGTTGCAAAGGTTTCCAATCCACTTGCTTTGGTGTCTACCACTCAACATTACCCAGATTATCACTCTCGTACTTCAAAGACCTAATCTACTCAATCATCATCACCACGATCTTCCACTGTCTCTAAGTCACATGCTCCAACACGATCCCGAGGCAAAGAAGTTGCAAGATCACCATCACCCACACCTGAGCAATCATCCGAAGAAGACAGTGATGAAGAACTAGCTCAAAAGGATAGGGAATTCAAGCAACAAATGGCTTTCATTATGAAGCAATACAAGAAAATCTACAAACCCACCAACAACAACCTTCGAAATTCTTCAAACCCGAGGAACACCTATGCACAGAGTCCTCCAAGGTATGACACACGAAGACGTGCTGAGAGTCCTCCAAAGTATGATCGACAACCTAAATATGATAATCAGAGGGTGGTTACTGTTGTTGGAAATAGGGAAACTGTTGGTACTCAAGTTGTGCAACAAAGTGGGATTCAGTGTTTTAACTGCATAGGTTTTGGGCATTTGGCTAGGGAATGCAGGCAGCCAAAGAGGGTTAAAGATTATGGTTATCATAAGGAAAAGATGCTGATGTGAAAGAAAATGGAAGCTGGGATCAAGTTATCAGCTGAGGAAGGAGAAATGCTTGACGACACAGATGATGAACTTTACGACTAAGAACTCGAGGCACATTATTCATACATGGCAAAGATTCATGAGGTCCTTAACGTCACTGAAGATGACAATGGTCCTATCTTTGATACCGAGCCAATTGATAAGGTACAACATGATGATGAATATAATGTGTTTGGTGATACACATGAGCATAGTGATCTACCAACAACAATTACTGACACGTGTATGATGGAAACGGTTGATAACAATACCACACCCGATTCATCAGACATGTGCAATAATGAGTTTGGGGATGATCAACATGCAAATGAGTATGATGACGAGGAGCGTGTCTCGCTTGCTAATTTAATTGCTAGTTTACAAAAAGATGTCAATGAAAATAGAAAGAATCAAAAGCAATTAAAGAAGGCAAACGCAACGCTCACTCAAAACTTTGAAGAAAGCAAAGCCGCTCATATAAAATCTAGTGAGACAATTGATAGTTATAGGGCTGAGCTTCTTCAAAAGACCAAAGAGCTTAAGGGGTACAAAAATCGTGTCATCAATGTTAAAAAGGACGATTTTGAAAATAAATACAACGAAGCTCTTGCTTTGTTAACTAAGGAAAAACGTTAATTTAATGTCTTATTAAGTGATGAACGTCAAAAAACGTACCTTGCCACAACAAAAGTTAATGAACTTGAACAGAGGATTTCTATGAATACCACCGATTCTGCTAAAATTCTTGACGAGAAAAACAAGAGGTTAAAACATTAAAACAAGATTTCAAAAATAGACAAGAAAAAGATACTGAAAAAGTAAAGGATCTCGAAGAACAAGTCGATTTTTTTTAAAAAAGTTGTTTATAAAACGCATGACTCTATTCAAACCGTTAGAATGATAGCACCTCGGTCGTTTTTCAAGGGTCAACCTAGCTTTGCCACCCCCAAGTACCTCGAACAAGCTCAAGCTGCTAACCCTCACTTATATCTTGATGAGCTGAATGGACCGATCATGATTGCCTAGTAGCTAGCCTCGATAATGAAGAGACGTCCCTTTGGGATGAGGAGAGTAGATCACCGGTCAATAAAGATTTTGTGAAACCATATAACTATGCTTATTAAAACAGTCTTTATGGTCTTTTCACTCCATAAAAACAGAAGTCTCGTGAGGAATTGTTTTTAGAATGCAAAGAAAGAAGAATTCAATGGAAAAAAGATTTTGCCACGAAGAGGAAAACTAATGTTTTTAAATATATTAACTATTTGCCTCTTGATGCTTCTAAAATCAAAAGTATAAAAACACTTGGTTTTCTTAAACATCGCATTGATAATGTTCAATCAATTGTTGAAAGCGATTGGGAAAAACGTCAAAATGATAAGTGGAAAACTGAGATTCCTCACGACATAACTGTGCTTGTGAAAGAACTTTTAATACCAACTACGAAGATAATAAAAGAACATGTTCTTGAGTTTGAAAATTTGATTCGGTCTGAAATGTTTGATGATTTGAAATATGTTGAGTCTCTTGAAAAAGAAATTGATGAAATTCAAAATGACAAATCAGATTTTTCAAACGAATATGATCTACTCTTAGAAGAATGTCTATCCAAAGATATTTTGTGTGTTACTCTTCAATCTTGTGCTGATATCGATGAATATTCTGATGTTGCATGCAAATATCTTGATGAAATAAAAGAATGTGAGCGTCTTGAACTTGAGCTTTCGAAACGTAAAGAAAATGTTGATAAAAAGGCTTTTGAGTTACTTCAACACAAAACTGATTTCCGTCAAAAACATTGTCATTCTCTTGAACTTGCTTTGCAAAAAGACGTTAAGACGTTGGTAGTTTTCCACATGATAATAACTTACAAGAAAAAATTTCCCAAACGTTTCGAGAAATGAATGAAAAGAGTTTGGAAATTAAAGAGTGGAAAGCTCAGTTACAAGACAGGGAAATAGCGATAGCAGAGTTGAAGAAACTCGTTGCTAAGATGGGTGGGAAAATTGTGGAACCTAGTGTTAAGAAACCTGTTGTAAGACAACCCAATGCGCAAAATCATATCAATTTCAATTGTGCGATTTTCCGTAAACGAATCAAATTTTATAAAAGACGAACGAGCCATGAACCATGTATTAACAAAAGATGTAATAAAAGTTTCATTCTTAGTCCCTGCATTATGAGAAACATTTCATTTTGTTTTTTTACAAAGTTCGACTAGCAACTATAAATTGAAAATTAGGGTTTACTTCTCATTTCATTAACCCTAACCCTAAATAAAAAACACACACACACACTCTCCCTCTATTATTACTCCAGCCGTCAATTTTCCGGCTATCTATTCCGGCGAATTTCCGGCCACCCAATAACACAACTCCCGACATTAAAAACGACCTATCTATACAACCCACTAAGATCCATCATCAAAATCAATCCCCACGAGGCTTGTTTGGTCGTCGCCACCGTGCACCACTGTCATCGAGCCACCATTTCCACCTCACTAACTAGCTGCCACCAACCATTTCGAGGGTGTTTGTTCCTTGGTAACAGAGACACCGCCACCAACTGTAGCCATCACCATCAAACAATAACACGTGATCTATTACCATCACGTTGTCCCCCCACTACGTATATATAAACCCCACAAATCTGTTATCGAATCTTTACCATCGATCTACCATCTATTCAATCAGCCACCACCAACAGCCGCCATCTCGTGATGGTTCCCTTGGTTAATTGATCCAGATCCACGACGGGTCATCAACCCGTTGTCCACAAGTCGTCCCGTCGTCACTTGTACTACCGTGAGAATGGTGGTTATGGTTGTCGTTTATCAGCAGGGGTGTTTGTTTACTACTTCCAACGAAACCACCACTTTAGAGTGGCTTTCAAATATGCCGTTGTCACCAAAGTTGCGCCACGGTGGTGTCGGGCTGTGAGAGTCATTTAGGTCGAGTTTGTTCGGGCAGAAACGTCATCAGGATGCGTATGGTGTAGCAATAACTCTACAGTGGGCGTTTGGTTTGGGCAGAAAATGCCACAGGGGTGTTTGGGATTAGCAGAAGTTGGTAAAAGGGTGTTTGGATCTGCTGATAGGAGTTTAAGGGTCGTTTGGGTCTGCTGACAGGAGTATAAGGGGCGTTTGGGGTCTGCTGACAGCGTATAGGGGTGTGTTTGGGATTAGAAACAGGTGCTAAGCGGGTGTTTGGTTTAAGCAGGAACACGTTACGGGCTGTTTGGAGATAACAACGGGTATAAACGGCGTTTGAGTGCTGATTATTTGATTCGAGTGTGTTTGGATGCAAGACTCCAAGGGTTTAGAAGTGTCGGCGTGATTTTAGCTCATGGTTTGTTGTGGTTTAGAAATTGGCTAATAACGTATATAACTTTAGTAATTAATTAAAATGGATTAAACGGTGGTATACATGTATAAATATATATAAGTGATTATATAAATATGTCGAATATTATCATTATCACGAAAACTATAAAAATGACTATACGCTTAAATATGTGTTTAAATATCTGACATCGGGCGCTTGACTTTTAAATTTATAACACATAGGTTGTGTTTGGTCCTATTTAATTAAGGTAATTAAATAGTCTAGTTTGGATATATATTAAAACGTGATTTTGCGTAACGTAGATTGTTTGGAAAATATTGAGAATTGGTTGATATGGAAAAGTTGTATAAACGAATAGGTCATGTCAAAATTCTATGAGATTCTATACTTTATATTTTGTTCGCTACAAACAATCATTATATTTGTAAACCAATAAAACGAAGAAGTACTATTAAATTTATAAACTGATAAAACAAATAAATACCATTATATTTTATAAACATTATATACTATTATATTTGTAAACCGATAAAATAAACGAATTCTAATTTTTGATAAACCGATGAAAGTTTTACGTTTTACTTAAAAGTGACAATAATTAATTAAGTGGCGATTTTCTTAAAATGTGTCTATTGTCGAACTATGTTGTCTAATTATTTTTATCACGATCTTTATACTGTAAATACGAAATAAATATATAATTTGATTTATTTGTAAGATTGTTGTCTCTATTATATAATTTAACATAAGATATATAATCGTCTGGTTATATGTAATGTATACGGAATACTTTACATACTTGGTGTGTGTGTGTGTGTGCCTAATTTATTCATTTTATTTAACCAACCACCGAACTATTATAACTTAGGACTTAAATATTTTATCAACAGGTCACGTTGATGTACATATCTATCGAGAACTCAAATACACATTTTTAAGTTATTAGATTTAGCCGATTAGTAAACCACAACACCATGACCAGGCCGTATCGATTTTCGTTTGTGCGGAGCGTATTATTAGCGTCACTAGCGTTTGCTCTACATCGTCGAGGTGAGTTCATACCCCACCTTTCTAGCTTTAAATTGATTTATAAAGGTTTTATAATTATTTTGGTGGAGGTACATGCTTGGTCACAAACTATTTGTAAACTTGCTTGGTTGGTCATAAACTGATTTAATTGTTATGTGCTGAGTGGTTAACTCTAATAATTGTCATACTTATAAATGTTGATACTAAACTTTCTATTGTGGGTTTCATAACCCAAAACTTTAACTGCTTTTCACTGGTTCTCGGGTAGAGACAATGGTTGCAAGAATGAACACAAGTGCATATACTCGTTTATGTATTGGTCTAAGTCCCACTTTAACCCAATTACTTTGGCCCATTATCATGAACCGTTAATTTCAGACTGGATGACCGGTCGAAAGCGCGAATGTTATGGATAGATCTATCGGGGTTGACACCCCTGTCCGGATTGGTCCAACAGAGGACAAGCGGGCACAGTTTCATTTGAGTCTGTGGACGGATGTCGTGGATTAGGCATCCGTAGGGGCTTCATTATGTGATTATACTACCGGTGTTGTTAACATTTCAGAGTCATGAGATTAGACAATAATAAATGCCTTTTTTGTGACTTTGTATTTGTTATATTGTCACAAATGGTTGGAAAATCTTGTGGTTCATCAAACACTTGTTTTATTATCAAGAATCTTATTTGTTAACTGGAACATCTTTTATTATCAGGGAATTCAACTATTAACGAGAACATCTATTATTATCAGTAAACTCTGCTTATATACATAAACTCTGTTGTTATCCGTAAACTGTCATTATTAATCTTTGTTATTATCAATGAACTTTGTCTTTATCACAAACTCTTTTATTATTAACAAAGTCTGTTTTCATCAAGAAATGCATTTTACTAAGAAATTATGATTTTTAAACTTCTATAATTTTTACTGCAAGGTGCAGTGGTCGATAGAAACTCCATTTTTTCATAAACACCTTAAAACAAAAAAAACTTATGAACTTACCAACTTTATGTTGATATTTCTAAGCATGTATTTCAGGTACTTGACTATGTGGATTAATTGGAGTCTTCTTTGTGGTTTTTGGCATGTAGAGGTCGTTCTCGGATCAAGCTCTCGAATACTCATGAAGTCACAGTCTCCCAAAGCCAGTCTTCCGCTGCGGTGAATTTGGGGGTGTGACATAAACAGAGGCGGGAACCCTCGAACTCCACCAAAACTTCTAAGCTCCGACGAACAAAACGTCACATCTCCAAACAAGATGACAAGTAAAAACCGAACTCGAACTTAAACACGGATGCCAAGATCAAAAGAATATAATCGGCACTCAAGGCCCTAACATGAACATCGCATGCGGACATGAGTCCAACTATAACCGAACATGAATCAAGACTCGAGCAAAGATCAACAAGAACCCAAAATCTACATTAGTAAATTTGCCTCGCCTGCAGCTCCGTTTTTTATGTATAAATATGTTGATGGTGTTTATTGCCTTGCTGCCTGTAGAAATTGATAACCTATGAATCTATGAAGTGGGTTGATGTTTTCTAGTGAGAGAAACTAGAGAGAGAAAGTGAGAGAATAAATGGAAGGTTTTATTAATATGAAATGTTTAGAATGACAACAACCAACCCCTTTCCTTAGTGGAAAGGGGTATTTATACTCCAAGTCATAAGTGGACTTGGGCCGGTCCATGACAAGCCCATGGACCGGTTCTTACTTAAGTTAATAAGCAAATGATACCTAATATCTAACTACGAGCTATTACAACATGAATATTATTGTGGAGTGACCGATACTTTTAATATACGTAAAAACGTATTTCTAACAATCTCCCCCTAAGGGAGGTCACTCCACGTTACAAAGTTCTAAACCTAGCATACTATACTAAGTCTTCGTTCTTTAGCTCGTAGTCTTTTCTTCTTTTCTTTCTTTTGTTGTGAATATGTTGATTTGATCTTTTTGGCTTTGACTTGAGAGCATTGTTCTTTGGCCTTTCACGTGCGATCTTTGTCTTTCTTGTGAATTTTGCCTCCTCGTGACTTCATGTTCCACACACTTACGTCTTTTTGTTGAATTCTTGAAAGCTTCAGAGTTTGGTACAGCGGAAGACTTCATCTTTTACTTTCTTGAATTTTTGCTAAACTTTGTTGCAAAAGACATAAGCATGTGGGAACGACTTTTACCGGTACACCGCAACACCACCGTCTTTACTGGTACTCAGCAACGCCACCGTCTTCAACAGGTACACAGCAACGCCACCGTCTTTAGCAGGTACACAGCAACGACACGAATAAAATGGCTTTGAACATTTTATTCTAATTCGGTAGCATTTTACCTCCGGTCGGTGAAGACCGTTGGACGATATTAGATATCGTACCCGTGACGGATAGTTTCAATTAAGTAACTTCCTGACAGGATTTCGCGGGTAAACCCGTTCTCTTTATTCGACCGTCCAAAGCTGACTGCGAACATAAAGAGTGAATCACTTGGATAAATTATCCTTGTGATTAAAAGCCGTCAATTCATGAAACCTGGAACAAGTGAATTTCAATTAAGATTTTCACCATCGTTGCTTTCCAGTTGTCACGAGCTCAATTCATAAAGAATCTTGCGCGTTACCTACCAAGTGCTGTTTGATGTTGACACTAGAAGGATTTCCACTCGTCACTGTGGTCAATAAAGAGTCACTCTGAGTGTTCTGGCAAGATCATATGATAATGCGAAGAGGCCTGGAACGAGTTTAAGTTCAATTAAGAATTAAACCACTGTTACCTTCCAGTTTTTCACAAGATTGGTTCTAAAAGAACCGCACGTGTAACCTACCATGAGCTTGTTTGATGTTGGCTCAAGCAGGATTTCCATCTTCATTGTAATACTTGCGTATCACTCGGATGTTCTGGCAATATTACAAGAATACTGCGTAGGACTCATGAAAATCTCTTACTTTTCACAGTGTGTGAGAAAGCAAGGAATAAATGGAAAGTGTCCTAATGAGACTTTTGATGATCTCTTGGCTCTAGACTCGATTGTGCGTTTTGATTTAGTGAGCGATGGCTGGAGAGGAGTGCCACCTTTTCAATACCAGTCTATTCGGAGTGAATAAACCAGTAGATTACGTGTTGATCTCCGTGTGATTAAAACAAATACCTTTTGAGAGATATTTGAGTTAGCTGGGGAAGGGTTGTGCATTGCATCACTGGGTCCATGATGTCTTTCTTCAATACCGAGAATCATTAGCAAAAATGACCTCAATAGCATATGTATTGACCCGGTTTCTGCCTAAAGTTGTAAGGAGGGCTTCTTTCTTTACACCCTTTATCTTTACATTTCTTTTTCATTCTTCAACCCCTTCAATGCTTACCAATACGTCATCACTAGCACCTTGTTGTGATTGTTCCAGTGCTAGCTTAAGTACTTGGTCGGCATTCAGCTACGTTCACATTCTTTCTCCATCTTTCCTAGGACTTCTAATTCTAACTAGGGAATTGTCCTTGGGAAGATTCCATCGGCTCTGATGAATCATTGGACTAAACCTATTCCTACCACCCTTTTGTCACCACATCCGTCGTGAATTAAGCGTGTTTTGGGAAGGAATTGCCACCATGAAAAATCATTGAAAATCACCTAAAGTACTTGTGATATTTGAAATCAAAAGTTTTGTACCTTAGGTGTTTTGTTCATCAAAAACGCTCCCCCTTAACACGTGCTTTACACATATTAAGTTGGATAATCTTTAAGTCTTTTTCATCTTTTAGCCAAGTATCATTTACGTCTCCTTAATCCCATTTTCTCCCCTTATCCAAAATGTTAACCATTAATATTTGGGATATTGAATGGATTAACCGGTCTTTGGGTAAAAATGAAATTGTTGTTTGGCCATAGAACAACTGATTGCTCCCCCTTAAGTTAATAAGGGGTAGTTGTAGTGCTTTAATATGATATATTTTGAAAGATTTAGAATCTCGTGAGAAATTCTTGAAAAATTATCATACTTTAACACTACAACAAGCCATTAACGCACATTATTCACAAATATACATATTCACAAATAATACCGATATAGAGTGACCTGAAATGTACGACCCTTCAGATGGATCGTTGCAGTGTCCTGTAGTGCACTCCATATGGTCTACCACCCACAAATCTTTCCAAGCTCCTCATCAATCTACGTTCACGGAGCTTCTGATCGATCTTCTTGATGACATACTTCGCCATCTGCCGGTAACCTGGATGCCAATCCTCCGTCATTTCTGGCAAAGTTCCACCCTGGTTCAGATGCTCCAACTTGTCTCTGACTTGTATAAGAGTGCCATCACTATACTTGTGGAGCTCCCCCATCCTCATAAACTTCATCAAACCTCGACTGTTTAAGTAGAAAATGCCGTAATTCGGGACCGAAATGCCGGTATAAGGACATCTTGCTACATGTTGAGGTAACACTTTGTTCACAGGACGGGTTAAATTGAGCTTCCTCTGATAGCTTTCGACTCCCAACTGAAGGTCTTCAACTCTTGACTTAATGACAACGCTTCGTGTGAACATACGAAGTGCTGTATTCAACGCAATCAGGTCTTCACGAGGAATATGTGTCAGTTGATCTCTGGTCATCAGAAGCAGCATATCTTCGATATCCTCAAGGCGAATGATGGAAAAATCTCCCTGCTGGATTTTGTATTCCCTGTCATCCTCCCTTTTCAAACGAATCTCCGTCACATGATAGTAGCCATTCTTGGCTTCTGTTTTCATCCCTAAAATGCTGGAGATGCGGATATCGGATCTAACTGAGCTTCCAGAATTGACTAAGCAGCAACACCTGTACGCCCTTCTGACTCGTTCGTCCCAATGAGATGCACCTATGACAGCATACATATCATAATTACGATTTATCTTAGGGATCCAGAGTCGGTTTACCTTTTCCTCGATGAAGGGTATTGTCCCCCAGTTGGCAGCTTTCAGCAATGTCAGGGATGTTGCGTACTTTGATGACCCCTTCAGTAGATACACCAGATCATTGGTGACAAAGAAGTCAAGAGCAATCTGATTATCTTGATCCATTGGAGGTGGAGCTCGTTCTGATTCATGAAGACCTGGCCGTTGAACGGTGTTTAGAGCCTTCAGGATCTCCTCGGCATAATATTCGAACTCCATTTGGGGCAACCGGGTTTTGGCGCGAAGTCTTTTATCCTTCAGTACTTTCTTCACCAATGATGGAGTAACCGAAGTCTTATACTCATGAGCAAGAAATGCACATAAGTCAATCGGACTTCGGATACGAAGGTACAAGACATCTTTGTCGGCGTCGGTGATCGGATCATACTGTGCCGCTGCCATGATCCAAGCCTGTGGTGGAGCAGTCTCGTCGATTTCCAACGTGTCCTCCCAGTTCCTTGTGCTTGGTTCAGGAACAGTGGATTGTGGGTTTTGTTGCAGAGGAGTCGAGATGTGAACATCTGCTTCAGATTCAGGCATTTCAGCAGTGTCATGGATGGGTGAGTGTTGAGCAGCTTCTGGTTCTGTAACCGATTCTGCAATCACAGGAGTAACAACACAAGAACTAACGGGGTTAGTGGTAACAGGTATTGATTTATGGATAAATGTACCAGGAATAGATGACCCTGTAGTGGCATTCACGTCATGGCGCCACTTCGATCGTCTGGATTCCGTGGATGTAGATTTCTCCTTTGGTGCTGCATCCTTCTTTGACTTGGTGCCAGACTTAACCACTTTCTTTGAGCTGGCGCCTTTATCCCCTTTCTCACTCTGTTCACCTTTATCCGCATTGCTCCCCTTAACACTCTCCTGGTGACCATCACCACCATCATTACCATCATTATCATCATCTCCATCCTCATCATCATCATCCTCATCATCCTCATCATCATCTTCATCATCCTTATCATTATCATCATCCTCATCATTCTCATCATCCTCATCATTATTCTCATCCTCATCCTCCTCCTCGTTCTTATCTTCTTCTTCTTCTTCTTCCTCCTCTCCACCAGTACCCTCGTCTTCCTCACTCTCTTCCCGTTCTTCTTCAGGGAGAATGTGGTAGGGTACCACACTTCCAAACGTCTTGAACAACCTATCATCCTCCATGATAGCGTCATTCAGGGATTTGAAGAGAGCTCGTTGTTTCCTTGATTTATCAAACGAACCAAGTTCCTTCATTCGAGCCTTAAGGATCTTCTTCAGTTCAAAATCCGTCAAGTCATATGCGATCTTGTAGGCGGCTTCTGAAGGATTAGATGACTTGATCATCAAGTTATCAGCAGCAAGCGTCTTCAAGTCATCACGCAGTTTAGGCATTAAGGATTCAACTGAGTCTTTTACTTTCTGCTCAATAGTAGCTTCAAGAGCGTCGTTTTGCTCTTTAAGGTCATCCTTAATAGCTTTAAGTCTTGCAATTCGTGCTTTATGCCTATTAGCTTCATCCCTTTTTACCTGAGCAAGTTCCTCTGCATGAGCTTTACGTGTAGCTTCCATGTCTGCAGCGAACTTGGCAATCAACTCTTCTTGAGCTTTCCTTGATGCTTCTTCACTTTGAGCTCTTTTATTTAACTCTTGGCGAAGTTCATTCATTTCTCTCTTGTGAGCATCCACATGTTTATCCAACATCTCGCCCAACACTATTGCTGCCATTGCAGATGTTGCAGATGTTGTAGAGGTTGATGGAATAGGCTCGGTTGTGACTGCGGTGCTAAGGATGGGCTTTGGTGGTGGTGGAGGAAGTGGTGTAGAAACCTGTTTGGTTGGTAAGGGTTGAGTTGGTGGAGGTTGAGTTGTTAAAGGTTGAGTAGGTGGAGGAGGTGGTGTAGAAACATGGATTGATTGCTCCTTCGAAGTGGAATAATTTTCAGGAGACCCAAACTCATCAACATCATGAGGTTCAATATACTCATCCTCAATGTCTATTCTGACACCTGAACCACTACCACCAGTATCTTTCCTGCTCCTTTGAATGGCTATCTTCATCATTTGTTTCTCAGTTTTCTCAATATCAGGATCAGCAATATTTTCTTCGTCACGCAGACGCATCAAGTCCTTACCCTTTCCCTTCTTACCCTCTGTCTTCTTCTTCTTGGTTTTGGGCTCAGGTAAATCTGCTTGCTTCCTTTTACCTTTGCTTTTAACCGTGGTAGATGAGTCTTCACCTGCTAGAAGGCTTGCTCGTTGTTTCTCAATTTCCGTGAGCAAGTTCGTGTAGGCATCGGATGCAATAATCTCATCGGTCAGAAGATGACTGGGAATGGGACCAGGAATAACCGTATTCGAATGAGTCTCCTGCCTTAAGTCTACCAAATCATCATCATCTATCATGTGGTGACGACTACCTGCAAGCTTGTTAATGGATGCATCGTTTTCCATAAAATAATGTATGATCAACTTAATAAACCTAGGGTACTGGTAAGTTTTGATTTTACCCTTAGTGTTAGTGAAGAGTTGAAAAGTAAACTCCTCCCACAGCAGTGATGCATAATCAATACCCATACCTTTGAACATACCATAAAACATTTTGATGATCGGTGGACGAACAGCATCATACCCAGTTGTCTTGGGTGTCAAGCATCGGCTAAGGATCCCAAAGATAGCTTTCCATGGTTGACCAATTTTGGCAGTAGTAAACTCAGACGGGGTTCGAATGTCAAGACATCCAATAGCAGTGAACATCTCCATCATCTGGTCCTTGGTAGGGTTGGGTGAGTATGATGGTAGTCCTTTGAGTAACGGTCGAAAGCCAAAGATCTTCCTGAAGTCTGACACTGTAAGCGTCTGCTGCTTGTTGTCCAAGGAAAAAGTGATCTTGTTCGACGTCCTCTCTTTGGTAGCCCAGAACTCGTAAAGGTAGTCATATGGCACCGAAGCACTTCTCCTTAGCGCATACTTGAAGTGAGATTTATCAAGCATGGCTGTAGCTACCTTAAAGCCATTATGGGTCGAGTGAGATACCTCCTTCAGACGGTAGTTGTTTGGAACAAACTTAAGTGTCTTGGCTTCAGCAATGGCGGCAGCTCTGTCGTCTTGTAGTTGTTGTACGGTAGGGTTAGTCATCGTCTCTGCTTAAGATAAAACACAAAGGTTGATACAAACAAGTATGAATATCATTATGACTTTAAAACTTAAGCATTGTACATATGACATAATCCTTTAAGCTTTGAAATCATGCAAACATCTTCTATTCGGAATATTCACTCAATTCGGAATAATAGTCCTATGCTGAATATAAGTCCTATTCGGAACATATAGCCTATGCGGAAAACATTCCTATTCTGAATAAAAAAAGGCAATTCGGAACTTTTGACCTATGCGGAATAAATTCCCTATGCGGAACATTTGGGCTATGCGGAAAAAATTCCTCCATTCGGAACATTTGGGCTATGCGGAAAATTTCCTTCATTCGGAACATTTGGGCTATGCGGAAAAAATTTCCCATGCGGAACTTTTAGCCTATGCGGAATAAATGCCCCATTCGGAATATTTGCCCCATGCGGAATAAATGCCCCATTCGGAACATTTGCCCCATGCGGAACTTTTCCCTATGCGGAACTTTTTCCCTATGCGGAACTTTTTCCCTATGCGGAACTTTTTCCCTATGCGGAACTTTTTCCCTATGCGGAACTTTTTGCCCTATGCGGAACTTTTTGCCTTATGCGGAACTTTTTGCCCTATGCGGAACTTTTTGCCCTATGCGGAAAATTTACCCTATGCGGAACATTTTCCTATGCGGAACATTTTCCCTTATGCGGAACTTTTCCCTTATGCGGAAAACTTTTCTATTCGGAAAAAATTTTCACCATGCGGAAAGTTGTTCTATTCGGAAAGTTACAATCAGTGACGTTTTTTCTAATTGGGCATGCAATCGATTGTTACAAGTGTTCTAAAGGCCAAATCTATGCAATTAAACCTATTCCGAATCATCCCCAGGCAAAACCCCCAAATAATTAACCCTAATTAATCATTAATTTGATTCGATTGATTTTCCACCTTAATCAGTTAATTATCTTGAGGTATATGAAAAATAGATCCGTTTTAGTACCTTTTGTGAAGATCTGAATCAAGAGAATAGCTGATTGATGCAAGTTTGATTGATTATCGTGAGTTTTTGTGTGTAAGGTTGTCAATGGCGGCAAATGGTTTGTAAACAGTGAAGGGTTAGAAACAAAAAACGGGGGGGGATAACTTTTGACTAGGTCAAAGTTTTCCACAAGTTTGACATATTGTCAACTTTTCCCCCTCAACTTTTCTTTTTGCTTCATTCATTATTCTTTTGTTTACTAAGTTTTAACACTTGCCATTTTTACCCTATCTTATGTTAACTATTCGAGTCTTAGTGATTAGCTTAACTTAACATAAGCACAAAACACTCCACGACAAACTTATAAGCAACAACACTACAAATGCCAAAGCAATCCAACCATTAACATTTTAAGCTTTATGAATTTCCTTGAAAACTTTTTGAAGATCTTTTAGATGTGAAAGATGACGAAACATTTTCTCCCCCTTAAACGATGACCCGTTTTCTATTTAAAGAGCTGTAGTCATTGTTTAACGAGGCATATGATGATGAAAAACATTTCCCAATTGATTTCTTGAAAAAGTTTGATTCGTGGTGTCAATAAGATTTCTCTTATATTAACAAATTAATGCACTGAGACGTACACAAATTCGTGTTAGACCAAGTTATAAAGTAAACTTGATCCCTTTGCATGATTTGGCTTGTAAATCACGCCCGAGAAAATTAATTCCCGTTCTGAGCCAACGTTTTCCAAAGAAATACGTGACTTTAATATGAAAACCGGGTTGCAGTCTGAAATAACTACAAGCCATAATGGGCATGTTTTCAAAAAAAATGTACAACTTTTATACGGACTCTATTTATGGCACCGTGTCAATATTGATCGACATTTCTAAGGCCGTAAATATTACCGTACTAAAAGACATGCCCGTTTTAAAACGAAAAATATTTTTGGTTTTTCTTGGTTTTATATTTTTTATGGTTTTTCTAGATTTTATATTTTTTATGGTTTTTGTTGGTTTTATATTTACGATAATATACATGATCACAACCAAAGGATACTCTGAATAGTTTACCACGACTATTCAGCTGATTCTTCTGCCAACTCTTTGAGAGTCGCTGGAGTGAATGATTTCATGCCAAGCTTGTCGATCAAAAACTCGATTCGTCCTCGATCTAAGGCTTTGGTGAACATATCCGCCAGCTGATACTCAGTAGTGACAAAATACAGCTCGATCACTCCGTTCTCCACCTGCTCTTTGATGAAATGGTAGCGAATGTCTATGTGCTTGGCCCGGGAGTGTTGAACATAGTTGCAGCAAAGGGCAATGGCGCTCTTGTTGTCACAATACATCGGAATTTTGTTAAATCCAAGACCGTAGTCAGTTAATTGTGATCTCATCCAAAGGACTTGAGCACAACAACCGGACATGGCGATGTATTCAGCCTCCGTGCTAGAAATTGCAGCGCTTTTCTGCCTTTTTGAAGACCAACTGATCAATCTATCTCCTAAGAGTTGCACAGATCCAGAAGTGCTACGCCTCGTATCTTGACATCCAGCATGATCGGCATCTGCGTATGATATTAAAGCAATCGAGGAATCTTTCGGATACCATAGACCACGATGAAGTGTTCCTTTTAGATACCGAAAGATCCTTTTCACAACATGTAAGTGCTTTTCGGTAGGCCGAGCCTGATACCGGGCACACATGCATACAGCAAATTGCAAATCAGGCCTGCTAGCAGTCAGATAGAGAAGGGTGCCAATCATTCCACGGTAAAGTTTCGGATCGACAATAATCCCATCCCTATCTTCATCTAACTTGGTTTTCTCAACCATTGGAGTGTCTACGGGGTCACAATTCTCAAAGTTATATTTCTTAAGTGATTCTAGAGCATATTTGGATTGATTTATAAAGATGCCTCTGGGATTCTGAGAAATCTGTAATCCTAAGAAAAATGATATTTTTCCCATCATCGACATCTGAAAGCGTGTGGACATTATCTTCTCAAATTGTTTAGACAATTCTATGTTAGTGGCAGCAAAAATTATATCATCAACATAAATTTGTACCAGAAGCATGTCGTTGCCGTCCTTGAGAGTGAATAGAGTGGGGTCCACTTTGCCTTTGGAGAAGCCTTCCGACATGAGATATGTTGACAGGAGATCATACCACGCGCGTGGAGCTTGTTTCAACCCATAGAGAGCCTTCTTAAGCTTGTACACATGGTTAGGAGACTCTGTACTCACGAACCCATCCGGTTGACTAACATAAACCTCTTCCCTTAGTTCACCGTTCAAAAATGCCGTCTTCACATCCATTTGATAGACGATCATGTTCATATGAGCAGCAAACGCAAGGAATAGTCTAATCGCCTCCAATCTAGCCACAGGAGCAAAAGATTCCTCAAAGTCGATACCCAAGGCCTGTTTATATCCTCTAGCGACCAATCTTGCCTTATTCTTCAATACCGAACCCATCTCATCAAGTTTAACCTTATAAACCCATAACAAAGTAAGGATGTTAACTTTGTCAGGGCGAGGAACCAATTCCCATACTTCTAGTCTTTTGAATTCATTGAGTTCCTCCTGCATAGCTTCGATCCAAGATGATTGGGTCATAGCCTGCTGCCAATTTTTGGGTTCAACTTCAGAGAGAAATGCATCAAAGTAGCAATAAAGTGCACTCTCTTGTAATTGATGGCGAGTAGAGACTGGTCGATCTAGATCTCCAATAACATTCCTAATTGGGTGATCTTTTGTCCATTTAGTACTATGTTTTTCAATCCTTGGTGGTCTGGAGTGAACAATAGATGGAGCTTCTTCTGAGGTAGAGGCGGCTGAAGGGTTTTCAGGGATCGCAACACCAAAGAAAGGAAGCTCTTGCAAGTGAGCATATTCCAGGTCGTGATCAGTAGTATCCTCTTCTACATCATTAGGCACAAGTAGGGGTGATGATTCAGGTGTAGTTTGTGAATCACTTGGTGAAGGTGCATCAGGTTCAACTTGAATTGTAGATGCATTAGATAAAGGTTCATTAACTTGAGCAACCACTTCAGGTATTGGAGCAATTACTACAGGTACTGGAACTTCATCAGTTGGGGGATCGAAGAATTCATCAAACAACGGTTGAAACAATTTATCCCACTCAGGCCTAGTTGGTGGTAAAAATGATGTAGAAGTAGGATTGTTGGGAACTAATCCGGAACTTATAGCACCGGGTCCCATCTCATGAAGCGCGGGTTCAGAGCTGTGTTGCTCAGAAGCCATCGCTGTCAGCTCGTCGAAATCAGCGTCCATAGTTTCTACAATCTTGCCAAGACGACGGTTATAGATTCGGTATGCTCTTTTGGACGGTGAGTAACCAATGAAAATACCTATGTCGGCTTTTGGTTGAAGCTTACCCAAGTTCTCACTATTGATGTTTGGATAACACAGAGCACCAAACACATGGAAAAATGAAACATCGGGTTTGCGGTCATGTAGAAGCTCATAAGGTGTTTTTCCATGGCGTTTCCGAATGATTGAACGGTTTTGGGTGAAACATGCAGTAGAAATAGCCTCTGCCCACAAGAACAATGGAGCGTTCGCATAAATAAGCATGGTCCTAGCAGCTTCCATAAGTGTGCGATTTCGTCTTTCAACGACACCGTTTTGTTGTGGAGTGCGTGCAGCGGATGTTTCATGTGATATACCAACTCCTTCATAATAATCACGAAGAGTCTGGTTGACGAACTCTGTACCATTGTCTGTACGGATACGGCGGACAGTGGTATTCAAACGTACCTGGATGAACTTCAGAAAAGTAATGATAGCTTTCGGTGCTTCATCCTTTGTACGTAAAAATCTAACCCATGTAAACCTTGAAAAATCATCCACAATGACGAGAATGAATTTTTTACCGCTCACACTTTCAGTTCTCATCGGTCCACAAAGATCCATATGCAGAAGATGAAGTTTTTCTTGATTAGTGTCTTCAGCTTTGGGTTTGTAAGATTTCTTGGTGCTTTTCCCCCTTGAACACGCGGAACATAAATGGTCCTTGTGAAATTTAAGCTTAGGAAGACCACGAACTAACTCGTTTTTAGCCAGATGATTAATAGCATCAAAATTAAGATGAGATAATCTGCGATGCCATAACCAAGACTTGGTCTTAGAAGCTTTAGAGAGAAGACATACTGGAGAAGCGGCCATCATGTCTTGTAAGGACAAAGTGTAAAGATTTGCACCACGAGATCCCTTCAACAAATCTTTTCCTTCCAAGTTGCGGATGAAACAAGTATGTTGTCGAAAAGCAACCTCAAGGTTGGAATCACAAAACTGTCCTACTGAGAATAAGTTATGACCAAGACCTTCAACATAGTATACCCTAGAAATCGTCACGTTTCCAATCTGATATTCACCATACCCCATAATCTTTGCTATATGATCATTCCCAAATTTAACCGTACCAAGAAACTTGCTGACGAAATTTCGGAGCATCGAGCGATTTCCGGTCATATGTTTTGAACAACCGGAGTCCAAATACCACAGGATGATTTGGACCACCTGAAAATATCACCACACAAAGACAATGTAGAGGTATCGGAATCTGAGTGTTCCTTGTTATTAGCAGGTACAGATTTATTAATCTTAGATTTGCTAACTCTAGGTTTCTTAGATTTCCTAGCCTTCTTCTTCTTAATTGGTGGTGTAGATTCTAATTGGCTCAAATCCTGAGGTATTTCTATACTGATAGGCACTAAAGTGGGGGCTGACCTAATTAAAGGGCGCTGTTTCCTTACTTGAGTGCGAGTGTTCCTAACTAAAGGACGCTCAGACCTAACCTCAATGGATGCATTCCTAGTTAAAGGGCACATTTTACCATCGAGAGTAAAGGTCCTACCAGTGGTACGCCATTGCCAGCCAACTTGGGCACGAGTTCTACCCGTTGGCTTCCATTCAAGACCATTCTTAATTGCATTCATTTCATTAACGTGATCAATCAGACACAAATCATGACGCTGTGAAAACATACATTCATTACAATTCCAGCAATTTAAATCAGAATTCACGAATGGTTTAGGCTGCTGCACAGGCGCAGAGCTTTTAGTCTTAACATGATTCGTCTTATGTAAAACTGAACTAGCATTCCTAGTGTGGACTTCTACTTTCTTCTTTGTGGCACTACTAGTGGCGGGCTTGATCTTATCTTTCTTGAGTGGCGATCCTTTAGCCTTAGTAGTTGCTTTTAATCCTGTAGAAGGCAAATTGGGAACATTAGCAGCAGATTTTAAAGATGTCTTACTTGATTGTGCCAATGATGGTTTCGCTCCTGGAGTCTTATTAAATGGAGTGACAGCAATGGGCCTATTATTAAGTAGTGCAGAACCTGGTGTACCTATGTATTGCAAATAAGCCAAGCAATATTGAACTCGCTTAACATATTCATTAGCCGAATAATAGTCGCTACTTGAGGGATCTAAGGCATAAAGATCGTCTAAAATATCCCTAAGAAGATCGACATGCTTAATGGCATTCCTCATATAATCATCGTATACAGCCGGGTTTCTCTTATGAAGCGGATTCTTATAAAGCACTACTTTCTTGGTTGTTGGAGCACTAGTGGACGGTGCAGAGTCGGTAGCTAAGTTATCAACAACTTCTTGTCGGGTGAGAAGAAGTGTCTCCTTTAACTCAGCCAAAACCATATTTTTGTCTATGAGCAGGATGTTCAAGTCAGAGATTTCTTCGCACTTTTGGTTCAGTTGTTCAATATAATATTGTTGCTGTGTCGCATTAAAAGCGAATCGATCTTCTAGTGAACCATAAAGAGCGGATAGTCCCTGCCTTGTCCGATCCATCTCCCCTAGAACAGTTGATAGTCTAATTTCTAAGACTTGGTTTTTAGACTCTACGGCCTCTAGTTCCATTCTTAATGTTTCCTTTGATGATATCTCTCTCTTCAATCTCATGATTTCTTCCTCTAATGTCTTAACAATTGCAATCATCTTGTCACTTGTCTCAACACCGTTTTCACAAACATTTGATATCAAAAGATTTTCATTTTGAGCTTGTTGTTTTAATTCTAAAGATATACAATGTTGTTCTAGTTGATTAAAGCGTTGAGAAAGTAAATTATAAGAATCTTGTAGCTTTAAAAACTCAGCGTTAGATTCGTGACAAGAATGACTATCTACCTCATTTACAGTTTCAGCAACATTTACAGAAATATCACAAACATCATCACAAATATTCACAGCATCACAATTAATCATAGTGGATGTAAGCTCATTCGAATAATTAACATTTACAGTGGTAAGCACATCACACGAGATTACTTCAGACAAGAATCGGTCATATTCGGTTGAAATCTTTTCTTTTTCAATTAGTTGCAGTTCGTAAGCGGTGTCCATTTCATAAAATACTTTTTGAACTTCACCAATTTCAAATTGAAGATTTTCCTTAAGAGATGCAAAACTTCCTTTTAGACTTTCGACAAACGGATTGATCTTAGTTTTAAACACCTCGTTCATGTGTTCGAAAGCCCATTCTCCGGCGTTTAAGCCATTTGAAGTCGTACATTCCAAAATGACCTTGTCAAAGTTAGTAAAGTATCGGTTAATCTCTTTCAAGTTTAACCATACAGTACTAACAGGTGGAAGATTCTTTGGAATTTCCTTAGGACCTTCCATGTTGACAAGTGTAGGAAATGTACTAGGGCGTTCTTCCTCTAACATGTAGGTTGGTGCTGTAATGAGATCTTTATCCATATGGAAGCGAACTCTAAAATCAGTTTTAGCAAGCTCCTTATTCATTTTAAAATAATCACACTCGGGATATTTTTCTGAATTGTATGACCGATCCTCATCAACTAGAACCTTACTTGTTCGATCATTGGGAAAAACAATCGGGTCTAAAGCCAATCCTAATTGAGTTGCATTATAAAGTCTAGGACTATGTCTTAAAGCTTGTTTTGCATATCGTGGATTAGGGGGAAGGCCTTTTAGACGTGATAAGTTAAACTCTTTAAATGAAGCATCAAATAAGTGAACTAGTTGTGAAGCAGCGTATTGTCTTAACAGCAAGTAGTCTAGACTTCTAATCTTATTAGTAGCATTAATCTCCATTTCAGTCTTCTTAGATTCGAGTAATTCAAAATCAGTTTGAAGTTTTTGAAAATTAGTGACCACTAACTCCTTTTCTCTAAGTTCACTAGACAAATTTGCTCTTAAGTTTTCGATTTCTTGTAAGTGACCCATTTGTTTGTTTCTAAAGTGATCATATTCAAGATTTGTGAGAACACTAGACGAAGGCACTAGTTCCAAGGTTTGTACTTTCTCATTGCTTAAAGCAAGCTCTTCAGACAAATTCTTATTCTTAGCTAAGGTTTCTAAGAGTGCAGCATTCATTTGGCTAAGTAGTGTAGCAGGAACCATGACCAAATCTTGTTGAGCAGGAGTAGGCATATGCGAACTGGTTCCCGGTTGTGATTCACTCAAAGTCTGGGGACTCACATTGATATTGCTATCATTGTTTGTCTCCTCGTTTGAAAGACTCACCACCGAAGATTCATTCGAATTAGCACTCTCTTGCCCAACTTGATGTGGTTGAATACTAGCATCAGTGGCATTATCAGTGTTATTAATAAGTACCTCAGATTTCTTATCTGGCCCTAAGCTGGAGAAAGTTGCCATGAAAGCAGCCTTTGCAGTCTGAAAGTCATCACAATCGGAATCATACGCATCAAGATCATCGGCTTGGTAAGCTGCATTTTGTGTAGTGACAACGTCTTGTTCAGCAATCCCTGGGTCAGCAAGAAATGCAAGCTCCTCTTCATCAAGTTCCCTTCCTTGCGCCTGAGCATTTACCAGATAGATCTTTTCTGCAAACCACTGTCCATCCCTTCTCCTCTTGGGTTTCTTACAATCCCTGGACATATGACCCTCTTCCTTGCAGTTGTAGCATGTAATCATTCTCAACTTGCCTGTATTAGCCCGTGGAGGGTTGTTGACCATTGGAGCAGGAGCAGGATTGGCGGTGCGAACATTGGTTGATGTGGAAGTTCTCCCCTGATATGGCTGAATTGGCTGAACCATTACTCTGCCATTCTCAATTGTAGCTTGTTGGCGAGAATTGGATGAATTCCTCAACTGATTGTTGGTAGGAGCTGATCCTCTGAATCCTCGTTTGCTTAAAGTTCTTGTGAGGTAAGCAGACATAGTAGTTAGCACTTCAACTGGGTCAGCTCCTTGTTGGAAGACAGGAACTGGGACTTCCTCATCATCACAATATAATGCTTGATCTGGATGAGCTGCATAATCAGTATAAGGAAGACTCATTTGATCAGGGTAGCTTGTTGGATATGCTGCATTCGCTTGATAAGAAGAATATGATGGCTGAGCATAATGTGCAACATTTGCTGGATGAGGTTGTGAAGCATACTGTGGTGAGGGTGCATTGAACCGATATTGTTGCTGATGTGAGGTGGGTGGTTGTGGTAGAATCGAGTATTGGGGAAAGGCTGGTGTCATGTAAGGTGATTGATGATAAGCTTGATGTCCCAAGATATAGGGTGTGTTGTTGTGAGACAAGCTTGGTTGATTCGCCATCAATGCTAAAGAATCTGGGTGCATACCACGAGGAGAACGGTGCATAATCACATGCTTCTCATGCTGCTGAAGGAAGGCATAGATTTGATCTAAGTTGCACTTATGCAAATCCCGGGTTAACTTCACATCAGTAATGTACTCACCCCATTCAGCTTGAGGTAGAGTATTCAAGAATTTGGTGTTAACCTGGAATGGTGCGATCACAAGATTGTATACATTCAGATCATTCATAAGTGTGGTGAATCTGAAGTAATAATCGTGGAGCGTTTCCCCTGGGTTGTAGGTAAATCTATCAAACAAATCATACAGCTGACACTCCCTTTCTTGTTTGGTGAGAGACGTGCCTTGTAGCAACACCTTAAGACGTTCCCATAGATCCTTTGCCACCGTATACTGACTCACCATCCTATAGATGTCATGGGGAAGTGCTTGGAGAATTGTTTGAAGAGCTTTTTCATCTGCATCTGCAACGAGTTGTTGGGCTGGAGTGAGTTCTTCAAATTCTCGTGGTCTAGTCACGTTGTCAACCGTAATGGTACCATAGTCGAGTGGACCATTCAAAATCGATTTGACCATAAGCCTTCCGTATGTCGGTTTCCCCTTTAGATATTGCATCATTCGACCTTGCCATGCCTCAAACACCTCTTTAATAAGCATCGGTGGACGACTATCAGTCCCCGTTATGATCGAGATATCCGTAAGAGATGTCATCTGAGGCATTAATGAACTTGGATTCATTGTGATCACTTAACAGACTCAAAGATTATCGTTTGATCGAGCAGTGAAGAAAGGTTGAGAATTTGTGTTGTGTTGGTTAAACTCAAGATTAAATCCACTAAAGATCGTCGAAAAAAAAACCTCAAATACCCCTTGAACTTGCTTATACGGAATAACCCAAACTCAGAATAAACCCTTATTCGGAATAATGCCTATTCGGAATAATCCTATGTTGAAAAATACTCTATTCGGAATAAACTCTATGCGGAATAACCCTTATGCGGAAAAACCCCTATGCGGAATATTTTCTTCTATTCGGAATATCTTGGCAATTTGGCTTATTCGGAAAAGACCTCCTATTCGGAAAATTTTGGCTATTCGGAAAACTTGGCTATTCGGAAAAATTGGTGTCTATTCGGAAAGATTGGCTATTCGGAAAAGTTGTTTCTATTCGGAAAAGTTGGTTATTCGGAAAGTTTTTTGCTATTCGGAAAAAATCTTCTATTCGGAAAGATGTGGCTATTCGGAAAGTTTCTTCTAAACAGAAAGTCTATTCGGAAAAAACCCTCTATTCGGAATACTATCCTATTCGGAACTTCTATTCGGAATAAACTGTCTATTCGGAAAACCCTCCTATTCGGAAAATTCTATTCGGAATAAACTGGTGAAATATTTCCGAGACTAAAAAAGAAGCTTTTTACCCCGATTTTTGATCCAAAACCACAAAAAGTTTTATGATTTTTACCAAAATAAGCTAAACCCAATCCTTATCAATCAATCCCAATAACAAAAACACCAAAAATAACAAGATTCAAGATAGATTTTTCCTAAAGATCACTAATAGATTCAAAAACTAAAAAATAACACAATCCTTACCTTAAATCACCCCATAGCTCTTGATACCAAATGTAGAAATTGATAACCTATGAATCTATGAAGTGGGTTGATGTTTTCTAGTGAGAGAAACTAGAGAGAGAAAGTGAGAGAATAAATGGAAGGTTTTATTAATATGAAATGTTTAGAATGACAACAACCAACCCCTTTCCTTAGTGGAAAGGGGTATTTATACTCCAAGTCATAAGTGGACTTGGGCCGGTCCATGACAAGCCCATGGACCGGTTCTTACTTAAGTTAATAAGCAAATGATACCTAATATCTAACTACGAGCTATTACAACATGAATATTATTGTGGAGTGACCGATACTTTTAATATACGTAAAAACGTATTTCTAACACTGCCGACGATTGTTTTAATGGTTTAGGGTTTTAAATTATTCCTTGTTTGAAACGAGAATGGAATTTTAAATAACGCGTATGCTAATCATGGAAATGTGACCATCTTTATTTTTTTATAGACAAAATCGATTATGATTTTATATTTGAATGGGTCAAAGACGCTGGAGGAGAAATAGGACAATTGAGGCTAAAATCACGATTGAGTTTACCATCTTAAAACATTTCCTCTTTTATCTATTAATCTCATTAAGTCATTTTAGTCATCTCATATTAGAAAAATACATGGTCTAAATATACAGTAAGTTACATACGTAAAACCTTAATCTGTATATAGTAAGAGTTAAGATATACTATAAGAAAATCAGTAACTTATTTTAGAGGTGTTTTCTATTCTTCCTGATCAATTTATACACATTATTGGGCGATAATATCGGATCATGGCGTAATGCTTAATATTTTCTGTATAATAAATAGTACATACGTAATATTTTCTAAACTTAATAATTATTTCTTGAATAATTATTTTATTGTGGCATTTAAATAAACTGAGACTATGTATTTACTGTTTACGTTTTATTAAGGTTAAAGCTGAGACTACACGTATTTAATATTTGAGGATTTTAAATACGGGTTTTACAATGTTAATCCTCAATCTACCTCCAAATGATGTTCTTGAGGTTAAATGGTAGATATTATGTTCCTCTGTGTTTTGGGAGTATTTGTCATTTTCTAACACTTGGGGTCCAAGGAGAAGGTAAATGACCGGATCGGTAATGAATGGGAGTCATAATATGACTTTTGAGTTGTGCAGATGCGAAGTACGCCGCACATTTGAGTTTGTGCGCCACACATTCTGACAGCACAAAGTGCTTCGCATATTTTGGTAGAATCTCGGCGTTTTCAACATTTGGACCAAAAAGCAAAGTTGTAGATAATTTTCTTGCGCACGCGTGAGCGCTTGAACCAAGTCCAACGAACATCGTATGATCAAGTTATGACCAAAACAATGACATGTGTCGGGAGATCTTAAGCTTAACTTTATTTCTTCATGTTTTCTTCATTTCCTCCAAAACGCGTACTTGGAACCTATACATCAAATACACTTTATTAAGTATCGATAGTTCATATAATTAACCTAAATATATACAGATAACGCACATGCAAACATGTATAATTTGAGTGTTATCAAACTCCCTCACACTTAAACTACTGCTTACGCTCAAGGGATGCTAAGAAAAAGAAAGTTATAAATAAATTTTACCTAAGTGGCAAAGAAAAGAAATTTTTTTTAAAAAAATCAAAAATATTTTTGAGTTTTTATAAAATATTTGCTCAAAGTGCAAACACTCCCCCACACTTAAAAGTTTGCTTGTCCTCAAGCAATATAAAGAATAATAATAATCTTTTTACATGTCTAAAATTACCCATGTTGCTAGTCACCAAACATACCACAAACCATGAATTATTAAAATTTTCTATAATCGCATATCGAACAACATAAATATATATCGTCTTAGCACATTGGCTAATCGATATATCAAAAAACTTCTTCTTTATTCATCTTCATAAATATACATAGCTCATTGGCTTTTTTCATTCCTTTTTTCTTCTTTTTAACTTTTTTTCATTTTTGACTTTTTTTCTTGTCTTTTTTCATCACTTTTTTTCATAAACATTACAACTAACAATTCCTTCATACTTGATATAAGCGTATACCACAAAAAATTACAAAATAGAAGGTGATAAATCTCCATACTTATCGAAATGGCATAATACTCATAACCAACCACGAACTAACTATTAGCAAAAATCAACTAATCATTATGGGTAACTAGCAACCAACCATTTTCTTTCTAAATTTTATTCTAATATATTAACCTAAATGGCAAAGAAAAATAAAATAATTTGAATTTTTAGATTATCGAGGGCGAACAAAAGTTTTTTGTTAATAAAGAGTCACATTTTCCAATTCATTCCCCCCTACCACACTTAAGTTTTGCAATATGTGTAATTTAGAAAATAACTTAAAAGTAGGACAAGCGGGAAAAATAAATATAAGAGAAACGATACTTCCCAGGGCTCATAAGTTCTTTCGTTGAATTATAAAAATATAGCGCAAAGAGGAGCACCATCACAAGCATGTGAACTCAATAATATATACACCAATCCAAATATATATGTATCACATCTCCAAATAATAAGCTAGCACCAATCCAATCCAAGCTCCACGTATGTATTAAATCTGTAAAATAGACAAAACTACAAAAAAACGTAAAATACTAAAGAACACTTTCGTAGGCACCACGATTGTATTTAGCGTATGCAACAAGCTTTTAAACCCCTCGGTGGCCCGAGTGGACGAGTTACAGTCTCGTGAGGGTTTCCAGTGAACACACCCACAAAGTTCGTAAACAATAAATTTTTTTGTTCATACCTTAAATCAAGCAATGTCTCACCCCAAAAAACAGTAAAAGCAGTTAAAAAGTGGGGCTATAAACTCACCTCAAATGATAGTCAAGTAAAAGCAATGAAGTAGTAGGCACAGAAAAATGCACGCAACAACGTCAACCATATCCGCAGCGTAGCAATAATAATGACTAACTAAGCTAAAAAGACAATGCAAATAAATAATTATTTTGTCGTTACATTGTACTTGCACATATTAATAAATCAAAACATTTTTTTTTATTTAAAAATTCAAAGTATATTAAAATGTCAAAGTTTATAAATAAAAATGCACACAAAAATAATTAATTTAAATCGACACAAAGACAAACTCTTTAGAAAAAATAGACGCGACAAATAAACATATTTTTAGTTTGGGTCAATTGGCAGTTGGTCTCTAACTATGTCCAATAATTATTTAAGTCTCAGTCCAATATAGTCCAGATAATAATAAGGTCCTAATCCTAATTTTTGTCCAATAAATATATATCAGTCCTATTCGTCTTACTATTTTTATCGTCAACTGATTATTAATATGAATGTCAAAAATAAAGTGATAGTCCCTTTTGGATCGTCTATAGATAAATTATGAGACCCTTTTCCGGGACCCATTTTAATTGGGTTTTTTAGTTCGGTTAGAGCCAATGGAACTCGACATATACGATTAACACGAAGAATGCCTAATCCTACGCTCCACGCGCTAACCATTACACCAATTTAGTCCACGTTAAATTATATTATAAATACTTAATATTTATTAAGTTTTAAGTTTTAAGCTTAAATAAATTAACGGGTCTAATTTTGATAAATATACTAATTAAGCGAGGTTTATTTTCTAATCAACTTTTAATACTTATACTAAAAATACTATTGTAATAAAAATACTAATAGTAATGACAATGTCATTTGATCTTTTGCCCCCCTCCACTGACGCACTACACACTGACACAAGCCAAACATGTACTTTTGTTATATAAGTTTTTTTTATTATTCTTTCTTCTTTGTTTGTTCGATGACAGTAAGAGCCCAGGGTATGGAAGAACATGGCTCAAACCATGGCCATAAAGCGAGATCTATGGCGCCACATACCACACCCCCATCTTTTTTTAGCCCCTAGCGACGTACCCACCAGCCCAAAATGATAGCTATAACACGAGCCTACGACGCGAGACTACAACCTGGCTCACGTTGTGGGCTCGCGTTATGGATTTTTATTATTTTTATTATTTTTATTATTTTTTTATTAAAAGTGTGACCACTATAACACCACAATTTTTGTGTTAACTATGCCCCGACTTTTTGTATTATATAAATTCTGGTGTTATGGAAAGGATGCTGACGTGGCACCAACTTTTTCCATAACACCACTTGATAGGTGTGTAAACACCCATCTTTTCTACCACTTAATTACAATAATAACCGGACTAAAACGTGTATTTTATGTCTTTTATGTCGGAATTATGCGTGGTTTGTGTTTTTGTTGTGATTTAGGATGAAAAGGTGAAAAGTGGAGAAAACACGGACATTCACGGGCATTTACGGACTTTTATTGAAGAAAAGGATGAAAGACGAAGTCAAGAAGTCAAGAGTGCAAAAAGAACGGAAGTCCACGACCAATTCTGAAGATTTATCGAAGAAAAAGTCAAAAGACGGAAGTTTATCAAAAGCCGAAGAATTCAAGTCTATTTTATTGAAGAAATTAAAGACGAATTCGAAGAAATTCCGAAGCCAAAAGTCCCTTAAGTCCAAGTTTAAAGAAGATTAGAAGAAAAGAACTAATGACGCAATTAATGAAGATTAATAAAAGGAGGGACTTAAGCTTGTAATTAAGAAGAAAGGAAAGAGGGGAGGAAGCTTCCTTAATCCTCCCCTATATATAGATTAGGATTGTTTACATTTCACTCTTGTTGGCTAAGTGTGACAATTAGCTCTTCCACCATTTAAATACCTTGTCATTTACTTTTCTTGTCAAATTTAAATACCTTGTCTTGCACCTTAAATTCATTTAATTTCAAGTAAGTTTTCCTTTAATTATTGTCAATCTTTACTTTATCTTGTCAATCTATTATCTACCTTTCTTAATCTTTGATTTGTTGTGTTTATGTTTATGTTCATGCTTTTATTTTGATCTAAAGTGGTTTTTGATTATTGTGTTTAAAGTTGTTTGATTTCTTGTTTTAAATTGTTTGTTTATGTTATCTATTGATTTCGTTACTGTTTAGTTTAAATCGTTTGTGTTTATTTTGATTAATTTTTGGTTATATCTGCTGTATCTGTAATCCCTTGTTCTTCGGGGGAGTTTGTTTTGTTTCTGATCTTTCCAGGAATACTTCCGAACCAAGTAGGAGGGAAAAGTGCTCATTCGGAACTTAAAAGTTCCGAGTCAAGGGTTCATCCGGAAGATTTTGGGATAAACAAAACTTCCGAGTCAAGCTGTTCATCCGGAACATTCAAAGTTCCGGACGAAGGAAAACTTCCGAGTCAAGCTCTGCTCATTCGGAACTAAAAAGTTCCGGATCAACTTACTTCATTCGGAACTTAAAAAGTTCCGGATCAAGGAAACTCATTCGGAACTTCAAAAGTTCCGAATCAAGGGGCTTCATTCGGAAGTCACCATAGTTCCGAACCAAGGCTGTTCATTCGGAACTTACAAGTTCCGAATAAACTTCCAAATCAAGGGGCTAGTTCCGGATCAGTGTTTGTTCATTCGGAAGTTTTAAACTTCCGAATCAAGGAGGTTCATTCGGAAACTTCCGAATCAAGGGTGACCAATTTGTTCCGAATCAAGGCAAAATTTAGAGTTCCGAATCAGTAAAGTTCCGAACGAAGGATTGTTTTGGATAAGTGACATATTCAGATCAATTAGTTTCGGATCAAGGATTTTGGTAATATTCCAAGTGAAGAAAATCATTTCAACCGAAGGTGACATTTAGGACGAGTGATTATTCCAAACGAAGGTTTATTCCGAATGAGCTGTATTCAGGTTCTTATTAGCTTTTGTCTTTGATTTTTATTTTCAAGCTTTATTTTTCCTGCCTTTTATTTAATTGCACTTTAAGATTATTTGCCTTAGTTTTATTTTAGACTTGCCTTAGTTTTAGTCGCGTTTTAAGTTTGCCTTAGTTAGATTTAAGTTTACGTCATTTACTTTAGTGCCCTTTAATTTCAGTCACGTTTTTAAATACTTGCACTTTTATTTTAATTAGACTTAGATTTACTTTAAACGCCCTTTTACTTTAATTGTTTTGCACTTTTAATTTAAAAACACTACAACGACACATCCTTATTTCCACCAAAAACAATAGAGTCACATAGAGAGCCTAGATCAATTCGATTAGACAGGACTAGAACGATAATAATTTTAACTAGGTAAAAGCAGTTATCAAATGGCGCCGCTGCCGGCTCTTTTCGTTAAGATCAGCAGTTTTCTGTGAGAGACACGTTGCTTTTTGGGATCCGCTCACTTGTGAACGTTATTTTTCTTGCATTTAAAAATTCAAAAAATCATAAAAAATTAAAAACTATAAAAAACCATAAAAATTAAAAATTTCAAAAATCCAAAAAGATTTTATCTTTATTGTGTATATATATTGTTTTTGTGTTTGGTTTTGTTTTCTTTTGCATTTTCAGGTGTATGCGTACTAGATCTTCTAATTATCAAGAGCCCGAGCCTCAAGAAGATTTAGATATGGCAGGTGTTAACAACAATAACATTCCACCGAACCTCAATAATAATAATAACAACAATGCTCTTCCACAACCCGATCTTCGAACCATGGAGGAACTTTGTCAACCAACCATGTTTGGACGAGGAGGACCGATTGCGCCGATGCAAATCAACGCTCCTGAGTTTTCGTTGAAGCACCACATGATTCAGCAAGTGCAAACAAACCCATTTAGAGGATTGCCTGATGATGATGCCAACAAACACCTCGACAAGTTCACTACAATCACCCAAAGCATGAACTTGCCTGGGGCCACAATGGATGTTCTCCGCCTACAACTCTTCCCACATACTTTATCGCATCATGCCGAGAAATGGTTTGATCGTCTCCCGAAGAATTCTATTCACACTTGGGATGACATGACTCAACGCTTTCTATCGCGCTACTTTCCACCATCCATGGTCACAAGCCTTCGCAATCAGATCAGCGGTTTCATGCAAGACCCTGACGAATCTCTTTTTGATGCTTGGGAGCGATATAATGTCTTGATCGATAGATGTCCAAACCACAACATGCTCCCTGTGACCTTAATCGATACTTTCTACAACGGATTGACTTTTCGAGATCGTGATACGATTAATGCAGCCGCTGGTGGCACATTCATGAAAAGGAGACCCGAGGAGTGTAGAGAGTTAATAGAGAACATGACTACTCACCACAAGAACTGGGATTCCTCTGCTTCTTCTAGGAACAACCCGAGAGTCAATGTTTCTTCTACCTCAGCAAACCCTGAGATGACCGAACTCACCCGCATGATTGCCGAAATGAGCAAAAGTATTACGCTCGCTTCAAACCAACAACAACAACAAGTTAAAGCGGTTGCTAATCCTTGTGAAACATGTGGCGGTCCTCACTCATACACCGATTGTCCTTCGACACAAGGAAATCCGGAAAATGTGTATGCTGCTTACGGTAATTATTCACCGGAAAATTACCAAGCTAGACAACAAGGGGATATAAATCTGTTGAGCTACCGTTCCAACAACTACC
Source organism: Glebionis coronaria (assembly GCA_025667525.1). Taxonomy (NCBI): domain Eukaryota; kingdom Viridiplantae; phylum Streptophyta; class Magnoliopsida; order Asterales; family Asteraceae; genus Glebionis; species Glebionis coronaria. The sequence goes on along the minus strand of CM046880.1, from coordinate 341,991,875 downwards.
TTTCACCCGGTTTTTCTCCTCAAAACCAAAATCCCGCCAACAACTACAATAGAAGCAACCAAATCCCACCTCGTGCTTCTAACCCTTATCAACCACCCACCCAACAACACCCACCCATTAATTCCAATGTTGACACCATCATGAGAACTCAAGGTGAGCAAATCAAGAATCTACAGAGCCAAATAATCAATTTGAAAGGAGATATCTTGAAGCAAGGAAATGACATCAGAACCGAGGTTCATGATAATCTTCAATCCTCCTTCATCACTCAAACAACTGAATTAAAGAATCTGTTGGCTAGTTTCTTGCCTGAAGCTCAACCTTCTTCTTCTTCGGGTTCTCTACCTTCAAACACCGTCACTAATCCACGAGCTAATGTGAGTGCTATAACTACGCGTAGTGTAATTACCATTGTCGATCCACCTATCCCACCACCATCATCTACACCTCCTCCACCACCATGTATCCCTACTCCTCCTACACCTAGTAGTAGTGCACCATTACCGTCTCCGCCTCGTCATGATGATGTATCTCGGAAGGACCCGTCAACATCACAACCTTTACTAACCACACCTTCACCTTCCCCTTATCAACCCAGAATCCCATACCCTTCTCGCATAGGCAAGACCAACGAGTTAACCAAGAATGACTGTCAAGTATCGAAATATGTGGATATGCTATCTAAAATGACCATCAACATTAGCCTTGTTGAAGCACTTTGCCACATGCCGAAATTTGTCAAAGCATTCAAGGAATTGCTTAGCAAGAAGGAGAAGCTGATTGAACTCGCCAACACACGCTTAAATGAAAACTGCTCTGCAGTTCTTCTTAGAGAACTTCCGGAAAATCTTGGAGATCCCGGTCGTTTTGTGTTGCCTTGCGTGTTCAACAAAACTGAAGAATTTACTGCCCTTGCTGATCTCGGGGCTAGTATTAATTTGATGCCATTGCCCGATCTCATTCCAACAAAGATGACTCTCGAACTTGCAAACCGCACTCTCGCTTACCCCGTTGGTATAGCCGAAGACGTGTTTATCAAAGTTGGCACATTTACTTTCCCGGTCGATTTTGTCGTAGTTGATTATGAAATGGACCCTCGGATTCCTTTAATACTTGGTCGGCCATTTTTGAGAACCGGACGAGCTTTAGTAGATGTGGCCGAAGGTGAGTTAATCTTACGAGTCGGGGATGATTCAAAAGTTTTTAAAATGGGGAAGCTTACAGGCAAATCCTTTGGAGGACGAGAATCAGTGAATATGATAAATGTGCTCGATGACTTTACCGTCTACGACAATCCTCTATTCGACTCTTGCATCGATAATCCACTTTTTCAAGATGATGTGGATGATTCTCTCCCTACTTTGGAACCTTCTACCATTTATGATTCTCCACCGGTCTTTGATGCTTATGATGATGATTCTAGCTCAGATTCGGATGATTTTGATAGTACTTCTGAGTATCCCGAGCTGCCCACTTTCGATGATTTCGATGAGGCTGATACTCTATCGAGCGATTCACATGATGAAGATCATCCACCATCACTCGATCCTACTTTGGACGATTATTCATTTGAGGAAGATTTTTCTGAATTTCTTAACACATACTTCCCTCATGAGAGTGATGCTCCTCCTTATGACTTTGAAGATTATCGTCTTGATCCTACTTTGGATTTGAAGAGCATTCTGTCAAAGGAGAAGAAACCGGTTGACACCGAAATCCGTTGCACTTATGATTTGACACCTCTTTGTCCCCCTTCTGAGGACGAGGTTGTGCTTCTTTGCGGATCTTCTTCACACTCGGCTGAGCCTGAGTGCTATTTTCCCTTGAAGGAAAAGGTGTTCGACCCCGGTATTGAAGTCTTTAAGCCATCTCAGTATCCACGTGATGAAATAAAAGGAAAAATCTTTGGAAATTTTGAAGACATGCTTGCTCCACTTCACCCTTGCTTCCACCGTGCTCCATCACTGCTTAAGGGAACCTTGCCACTTCTCTTTTGGCTTGCCTTGTTCGCCTTAAGCTCTTGCTTATTGATGGATGAAAACTATGTCTTTGATCCTGGTGGATATGTTTCATATTTCTTCCGTTGATGATCAAGGTCGAGTCAGGCTCACGACTCGGTTAACAAAAACCAAGCGCTTCTTGGGAGGCAACCCATGCATCTATCTTTCCGCTTTCTTTACCATAAGTGTAGGGGGGACCCTTTGGTTTGCTATTTCTTCTCCTCACTTCTTAATCAGGGATTCGAGCTTCAACGATCCACTCTTGATGATTCTTGACGACCCGTGATTCCGTGTTCCATTATCCCGGTTCTATCCTAAACTCTTTTCGATTCACTATTTTATATTTTCTCAATATTAAAATAGGAATCTCTTTAGTTGTCTTTTCTTTAGCGAGATTTAAACAGCGTGCACAATGTCCTAAGTGTAGGGGAGTTTACTCCCACATGCTTAAACATTAAGGACAATGTTTATCTTAAGTGTAGGGGGGACTTCTATCGAAGTTAAGTGGTCTTTTCCTTGTATTTGTCCTCATTTTAACCGGAAAATCAATTTTTCGACATTTTTCAAAATTTTTGATCTATTTTGGCCTATTAGTTTTTCCCTTTGTATAGTTATTTTCTTTCCTTATTAGAATAAATGTTTAAATAAGTGGTTTTAATTTTCAAACGTTGTGAATCTTTTGACTCAACCCGAGTTTACTTGCCTAAGTTACTCTAGCTAGTATCCTTAACGTGTTTAAGTCAAGTTTTGCTAGGCTTTTATGTAGGGAGCTATAAAACGCGAAAGTCTTAACTCTCACGGGTTAAGAACAAGAACTTTTCGCAAGTTCCTATAATTGATCCTAGAGAGTCGTTTATCAAGGGAACTTTAAGATGCGATTTCTAAACTTGAAAAAGTCTAAGAATTTGCAAGATCCTATAGGCGACTCGAAAACCCAAAACTTTGATTTAATAGGCTAAGTATCCACGAGTCTCATTACTTGAGATTTTAAACTGTGGAGAACGAGAGATGATAGAGCCAATTATAAGTCCGGTATTCTTTCGTGAATTTATGTGAGTTAATTATGAGCCTATTCTCCCATCGCTTGCTAATAAATTTATCTGCTAATAAATAAGGTTGTACGATTTGAAAAGTTACTTAGCTTCTAGCCCCAGATCGTTTAAAAGTTGCTCGGTATGGATTAGAGTTCATAGCCAAGGCATAACTTATTGAAGCGGGACGCGAAGATTGGCGAGTCCGAAAAGGCCCTAACAAGGCATGAGGGCTATATTTTGTTGCTAAAGATCCAAAGTGATGTGAAGAATCATTTATCGAAAATCAATATGAAGGATCGAGACACACGACGTAAAGCAAAACTCCCCAAAAGTCATGGAGAAGTGTATCCGAAAAGACCCTAACAAGGTATGAGGATAAATAGATCCAAGTCATAAAAGGAGGCGGATCGTTGTATATCAAAGTCCACAATAAAGATTGGAGAAAAATGAAGAAGTCGTGGTCCAAGTATGAATCTCTCAAAACTTCAAGTGAAGAAATTCCATTATGAAGAGAAGACCATTATTTCATGAACGTCTCTCAAAGATTTGAAGTATGAAGTCGCTGCCAAATATCGGTCCGAGAAAGGTCTCAAATCGCGAAGCGAGTTATGCCAAGATATGAACTTTATGAGGTCCCGAGAAGCAGTTTTAAAAGATTTTGTCCTTTAGCTAACTATTGATTAAATCGTTCACTTTATTTTCAGACTAAATAACTATCGAAATAAGTCAAACAATGCATCCTCGTGATCATTCAAGACAACAATAAAATATAAGAGATACCCCTAGGAATAAGGGAGTCTAAGTGAATAATTGGCCCACATGAGTTCGTGTTAGTCTACTAACTTATAATAACAATGATCTCGTTTTTAAGCTTGGTTTGGAGAAAGTGAAAACTTGAGGATGATGATTATTCATGACATTTCCAAAACCCAAGGTATGCTTTTGATTTCTTTAATTTGTATGATTTAAATTTTCTATCTCTTTAATAAAGGCCAACGTGGATTGATTATGATGAAAAGTGTAATCTTGCTTTGTAACTAATGCATTGCATGAGGACATTGCAATGGTCAAGTGTAGGGGATTTGATCGGTGTGTAAACACCCATCTTTTCTACCACTTAATTACAATAATAACCGGACTAAAACGTGTATTTTATGTCTTTTATGTCGGAATTATGCGTGGTTTGTGTTTTTATTGTGATTTAGGATGAAAAGGTGAAAAGTGGAGAAAACACGGACATTCACGGGCATTTACGGACTTTTATTGAAGAAAAGGATGAAAGACGAAGTCAAGAAGTCAAGAGTGCAAAAAGAACGGAAGTCCACGACCAATTCTGAAGATTTATCGAAGAAAAAGTCAAAAGACGGAAGTTTATCAAAAGCCGAAGAATTCAAGTCTATTTTATTGAAGAAATTAAAGACGAATTCGAAGAAATCCCGAAGCCAAAAGTCCCTTAAGTCCAAGTTTAAAGAAGATTAGAAGAAAAGGACTAATGACGCAATTAATGAAGATTAATAAAAGGAGGGACTTAAGCTTGTAATTAAGAAGAAAGGAAAGAGGGGATGAAGCTTCCTTAATCCTCCCCTATATATAGATTAGGATTGTTTACATTTCACTCTTGTTGGCTAAGTGTGACAATTAGCTCTTCCACCATTTAAATACCTTGTCATTTACTTTTCTTGTCAAATTTAAATACCTTGTCTTGCACCTTAAATTCATTTAATTTCAAGTAAGTTTTCCTTTAATTATTGTCAATCTTTACTTTATCTTGTCAATCTCTTATCTACCTTTCTTAATCTTTGGTTTGTTGTGTTTATGTTTATGTTCATGCTTTTATTTTGATCCAAAGTGGTTTTTGATTATTGTGTTTAAAGTTGTTTGATTTCTTGTTTTAAATTGTTTGTTTATGTTATCTATTGATTTCATTACTGTTTAGTTTAAATCGTTTGTGTTTATTTTGATTAATTTTTGGTTATATCTGCTGTATCTGTAATCCCTTGTTCTTCGGGGGAGTTTGTTTTGTTTCTGATCTTTCCAGGAATACTTCCGAACCAAGTAGGAGGGAAAAGTGCTCATTCGGAACTTAAAAGTTCCGAGTCAAGGGTTCATCCGGAAGATTTTGGGATAAACAAAACTTCCGAGTCAAGCTGTTCATCCGGAACATTCAAAGTTCCGGACGAAGGAAAACTTCCGAGTCAAGCTCTGCTCATTCGGAACTAAAAAGTTCCGGATCAACTTACTTCATTCGGAACTTAAAAAGTTCCGGATCAAGGAAACTCATTCGGAACTTCAAAAGTTCCGAATCAAGGGGCTTCATTCGGAAGTCACCATAGTTCCGAACCAAGGCTGTTCATTCGGAACTTACAAGTTCCGAATAAACTTCCAAATCAAGGGGCTAGTTCCGGATCAGTGTTTGTTCATTCGGAAGTTTTAAACTTCCGAATCAAGGAGGTTCATTCGGAAACTTCCGAATCAAGGGTGACCAATTTGTTCCGAATCAAGGCAAAATTTAGAGTTCCGAATCAGTAAAGTTCCGAACGAAGGATTGTTTTGGATAAGTGACATATTCAGATCAATTAGTTCCGGATCAAGGATTTTGGTAATATTCCAAGTGAAGAAGAATCATTTCAACCGAAGGTGACATTTAAGACGAGTGATTATTCCAAACGAAGGTTTATTCCGAATGAGCTGTATTCAGGTTCTTATTAGCTTTTGTCTTTGATTTTTATTTTCAAGCTTTATTTTTCATGCCTTTTATTTAATTGCACTTTAAGATTATTTGCCTTAGTTTTAATTTAGACTTGCCTTAGTTTTAGTCGCGTTTTAAGTTTGCCTTAGTTAGATTTAAGTTTACGTCATTTACTTTAGTGCCCTTTAATTTCAGTCACGTTTTTAAATACTTGCACTTTTATTTTAATTAGACTTAGATTTACTTTAAACGCCCTTTTACTTTAATTGTTTTGCACTTTTAATTTAAAAACACTACAACGACACATCCTTATTTCCACCAAAAACAATAGAGTCACATAGAGAGCCTAGATCAATTCGATTAGACAGGACTAGAACGATAATAATTTTAACTAGGTAAAAGCAGTTATCACCACTCCACAACACGAAACCACACACTAAGCTTCGTTACTTTAGTTTATGGTTTTCGAAAATTCAAATTGCATGGTAACCCTTACGACCCCGACTATGAATCCCACGAAGAAAACACAATAGTTGGACGTGGTTTTGACTTGTTTTTCTTGAAAGAACAATAAGTTACACAAAAACACAAAACTCATTTTTAGCTCACCAAATTCAAAATTAATTGATTAGAACACATATATTACGCATAGGTAAAACATCTATGTCCAAAACTACGTTTTTGCTTATGATTTCGACATACCCATTTAGCCATTTTTTGAAAAAAGTTGTGATTTCATGTAAGAATTTATGTAGTAGTTGTAAGCAATGTTTTCTAGATGTGCAAGTACAAGTAATGAGTTATGCATGATAATAAAACAAAGATTTAGAAGCTTATAAAACTATGTGAGTTGATGAAACAAGGACCCACGAACCGAAACTATAGAAGCCCTAAATGAAAACCCTAACGCCTCCTTAATCCCAAATGACAAATCAAACCTGAAACCAAGCTCGTCCTAGCTCAAACCTACGTGCCAAACTTTACTTGACAAACCCTAATCGTGTGCATTTACCATGATGTTTATGTATATGAGTGTGATTTGTTTGTGTAATGTATATGAATATAGTTTTTAGGCTTTAGTTTTGAAATGAGAAAGTGATGTTCATGGTGAGGATGATGAATTGATGATGATATATGTGTGTGTTTTTTTGGCAGAGGGAGAGACAAAGAGAATGATGTTTTGCTTTTTGGATGTAAGTAAATGTGTGGTGGGTGTAATGTAGTGTGTATATAGATGATGTAAGTGGTTAGGAGACAACAAATAAAAATGGGATGATTTAGGCGAGTCTCGGCCACAAGAAGCAAAAGGAGAGATTTTTATAAGGGTGGCTTGAAATTGATATGTGGAATGCATGTGTATTACGTCGCTTATACCCGTCCACTTATGAGATGGATTAGGGTTTGGCAAATCTTAGTGAATCTTAGCTAGATTTTGGGTATCCAAGTACAAGGTTGCTATCAACATGTGGGGAATTAGTTTGGTATTTCTAGAACAACATATCCGAATGTTTTAGGTAGGTTTTGGCTAGGTGGCGAGATTTGTTTTTTATTGTGTTTGAACCGTAGGGTTTGAAATGGATAAAGGGTAATGGTATTGTTTTAAGGTAAAAGTATTTAGGTTGGTTACTTATTATGATTTTAATATATTTTATGTGTAGGAGATAGTGGAGGTTTAGGAATTATTTAGATTGTAAGAGTTTGTGTTTGTGATAGATGAGGATAGTGAAAAAATGAAATAAAGTGTAGTGTAGGAATTGTAGAAAAATAATTTGTACATAAAAGTGTAGGTATTTTTGGTGTTTAGTAAAACATTAATGAATCATTAACTTAACTAGTTAACGTTAGATATTTAGGTTCAATTGATGAAGAGATGAGAGACACGATTTTTCCTAGTGACTCCAAATAATGTCAAGTATATTAACTAACACATAGAAAAATTAAAACGCATGATACTCCAATAACATGAGATAACTTCTCAATTTGTTAAATCACAAGGTTCAAAGCTTGAATTAAATAAATACATGGGGAAAATAAAGATGGAAAATTGACGGATGTCACAGTCTCTCCATGTTTAGAGATTTCGTCGCGAAATCAAGACGATGTTGTAGTAGACGGATTAGCGAAAAGATGAGGGTACTTGATCTTGAATTGGTCCTCACGTTCCAACGTGTACTCTAGATCTCTCTGTGCATTCCAACAGACTTTCGCAATCAGTATACAACTTAGCTTGAGTTGTTTGACCTCACGGTCCATGATCTCCACCGGTTCTTCCACGAAATTGAGTTTGTCGTCGAGTTGGATCTCCTCCAAAGGAATAACGAGTGTCTCGTCGGACAAACATTTCTTCTGATTGCAAATGTGGAACACATTATGCACTCGACTAAGTTCTTGAGGTAACACTAAATGATAGGCCACAGGGCCAATTCTCTCTATGATTTTGAACGGTCCAATGTAACGAGGATTCAACTTTCCACGTTTTCTAAAGCGAATTACACCCTTCCAAGGCGCGACCTTCAACATGACTCTATCGCCAACCTCAAACGCAAGAGGTTTGCGTCTCATGTCAGCATAACTCTTTTGTCGGTCTCGTGCTGCTTACATACGGCTCCTGATCTTAAAGATCTTCTCAATAGTTTCATGTATGATCTCGGGCCCAGTGAGATGAGCATCACTAACCTCTGCCCAACACACGGGTGAATGACAGTTTCTACCATACAGAGCTTCAAACGATGCTGCCTTAATGCTAGAGTGATAACTATTATTGTATGAGAACTCCACCAATGGTAGATTCCTATCCCATCCATTCCCAAAGTCGATCACACAAGCTCTCAGCATATCTTCCAATGTCTGAATGGTCCTTTCACTTTGACTGTCGGTTTGGGGATGATACGCAATACTCATATCCAACTGCGTCCCAACGTTTTTTTGCAATGATCTCCAAAATTGTAAAGTAAATCGGCTATCTCGGTCTGAGATTATAGACATAGGCACACCATGCCTCGTGACTACTTCCTTCAAGTATGTTCTTGCTAACTTATTCATTCCATCTGTCTCCTTGATTGGTATGAAATGTGCTGATTTGGTAAGTCGATCAACAATGACCCAAATAGTGTCAAATCCAGCTGATGTCTTAGGTAGCTTCGTGATGAAATCCATAGTAATCCTCTCTCACCTCCATTTTGGTCGTTCGGGTTGGACTAATAATCCTGATGGTTTCATATGTTCGGCCTTGACTTTGGCACAAGTCAAGCACTTGCTAACATAAGTGGCAATATCTGCCTTCATGTTCGACCACCAATACACCATCTTAAGGTCATGATACATATTGTCAGATCCTGGATGTATGGAGTATTTTGACTTATGCGATTCGTGCATAATCAAAGATCGTAGGTCACCATGGCACCGTAACCAACTCCTATTATCAAGGCATAATGTTTCATCCGAGCGAGCTTCTAACTTCTTTATCATGCTCAACTACCTCCTTCTGAGCTTTGAGAATTAAGGATGGAAGATCTAAGCCAATGGTCATCACCAAGGCTTTTCACTCTATGAACTCTCTCCTTTCGGCTCAAAGCGTCAACTACGACATTTGCCTTGCCCGGGTGATAATGAATCTCACAATCGTAATCACTGAGCAAATCTAGCCACCGCCGTTGTCTCATGTTGAGTTCCTTTTGGTTCAAGATGTGTTGTAAACTTTTATGATCAGTGAATACAACACACTTTGTACCATAAAGGTAGTGTCTCCAGATCTTTAGGGCAAACACCACTGCTCCTAGCTCTAGATCATGAGTTGTGTACTTTTTCTCGTGTACTTTTAGTTGTCTCGACGTGTAAGCAATGACCTTAGTCCTTTGCATCAACACCGCACCTAATCCTTTTATGGATGCATCACAATACACCACAAAGTCTTCATTACCCAGGGGTAAGGCGAGTATAGGTGCTTCACATAACATTTGCTTCAATGTTTGGAATGCCAAATCTTGATCTTCTCCCCACTAAAACCTCTTATCCTTTTGAGTTAACTCAGTCATTGGTTTGGCTATCTTGGAGAATCCCTCGATGAATCTCCTATAGTAACAAGCAAGACCTAAAAATTAGCGAATCTCTGTGGGTGTTGTAGGAGTCGCCCAATCTCTCACAGCCTCAATCTTAGAAGGATCAACATGAATATCACTGCTATCGATCACATGTCCAAGGAATTGCAATGTCTTTATCCAAAACTCACATTTGGGAAACTTTCCATATAACTTCTCCTTTCTCAGCAGCTCTAGTATAGTCTTCAAATGTTCCTTGTGCTCTTTTTCATTACGTGAGTAGATGAGAATATCGTCGATGAATACAATCACAAACTTGTCCAATTATAGTTTACAAACTTGGTTCATGAGATCCATGAATACCGCAGGTGCGTTTGTTAAACCAAAAGGCATAACTTGGAACTCGTAATGTCCGTATCGGGTTCTAAAAGTTGAACGTCTTCTTCTCTAACCCTTAGCTGATGATATCTCGATCTTAATCCAACCTTCGAGTATATGCTAGACCCTTGCAGTTGGTCGAAAAGGTCGTCAATTCTTGGCAATGGGTAGCGGTTCTTCACCGTAAGCTTGTTCAACTCACGGTAGTCAATACACATCCTAAAGGATCCATACTTCTTTTTGAAAAATAGGACTGTTGCTCCCCAGGGTGATGAACTCGGCCTAATGAAACCTTTGTCAGAAAGATCTTTTAGTTGTTCAGCTAGCTCCTTTATCTCTGCTGGTGCTAAGCGGTATAGTGCTCTAGCAACCGGTGCAGCTCCTGGTGTAAGCTCTATGTGAAACTCTACTTGGCGTGTCGGTGGTTGTTGGAAATACGTTTTTAACGTATATTAGAAGTATCGGTCACTCCAACAATATTGTAATACATTTAGTAGCTCGTAGTTAAATGTTACGTTATATTAATGTTTAACCCGGCCCATGGGCTTGTCATGGGTTGGAGTCCCAAGTTCATTAAGGACTTGGGTATATAAACCCCTTTCCACCATGGAAAGGGATGTTGGTTGTTTTACATTTTCTCACATTAATAAAGTTCTCTTTGGTTTCTCTCTCTACTCTCTCTCTCTCTCTAGAATAACAACAACCCTCTTGATTAGTTATAAGATTATCACTTTCCTACAATTGGTATCAAGAGCCATGGGATGATATAAGGTTTTTTTTGTGATTAGTTTTTAGTTTTCATACTCTTGTAATCAAGATATATCCGTGTTTTCAATTTTTTTTTGTGTTTTTCACCACAAAACCTTTCTTACAAATTGCCTACATAGTTGTGGTAGGAATTTATGTTATTCATCTTGGTGATTTTCATAAAAAAGTTGGAATTTTTGGCTTGAATTTTGGGTAAAATCAAAAGGTACAATTTTTTTTCTTATTCGGATTCAAAGGGTTTTACAATTCGGGTTACTAGGGTTTTGCAAGATTCAGAATTGAGTGTGGTATCATATTCCGAACTAATAGTAGAGTTCACATTCCGAATTAGCTACAAGGAGAGTATTCCAAATTAACCTCTGGTTTCAGGATTGAGTGGGTTCTTGTATATTCCGATTTAGGTTATAACATCCTTGATTTCGAACTAGGTTAGAATCTCATCAATTCCGAGTTATATCAGAAAATTATCTATTCCGAATTAGCTCAAGAATTCATACATTATGAATTAAGTCCTTGCTTGTTAGGTTCCGAACTACACCAGATTCCGAACTACACCAGATTCGAACTACACCAGATTCTGAACTATACCAGATTCCGAACTACATCAGTGATCTTCAGATTCCGAATTATATCCTTGATCATCAGATTCCGAACTACATCAGGTTTCACAGATTCCGAATTAACTCAGAATTTCACATTCCGAACTAGTTCAAGGATTTACATATTCCGAATTAGATCAAGTTTTTCTTAGACTTTATAAATTTTGGAAGAGTTCTACAACAACTCACAACAAATTTCACAACCTTATTTCATTGCTCGATCAAAAGATAATCTTTATTCCATCAAGTGTTCAAAAAATGAATCCTCATTCATTTATGCCTACAATGACATCTCTTACCAATATTTCAATCATTTCGGGTACCGACACTCGCCCACCGTTGCTCATCAAAGACTTATTTGAAGCATGGCAAGGTCGTATGAAAACTTACATCATGGGTAAACCCAATGGTAGACTTATGCTGCAATCCATTGAAAAAGGTCCACTAGATTGGGGAAAAGTTACTGTCAACAATGTGACGCGACCAAGATTGTATCATGAGTTACCAGATGCTAACAAACTCATTGCCGATGCAGATGAAAGAGCCGTTTTGACAATACTTCAAGCTCTTCCACCCGATATCTATAGAATGGTAAGTGAACATACAGTGGCAAAGGATCTTTGGGATCGCTTAACTGTTTTGTTACAAGGGACTTCTCTAAATAAGCAAGAACGAGAGTGTCAATTGTATGACTTGTTTGATAGGTTTACATACATTCTAGGGGAAACTCTTCACGGTTACTACTGGCGTTTCACTACTTTGATGAATGATATGAACATGTATAATCTAAGGATTGCTCAGTTTCAACTAAACACCAAGTTCTTGAACACGTTGCCCCAAGAATGGAGTCAATATGTCACCGATGTTAAGATGATTCGAGATTTGCACAAGTCAAATTTAGATCAACTCTATGCTTTCTTGCAGCAACACGAGAAGCATGTGATCCAAAAACGCATCTCTCAGGGATCTTATCAAGAACCATTGGCATTGATGGCAAATCATCCAACATTTTCATATCATAACTCTCCGTTTGCTTTGGGACACCAATCTTCTTATCAACCTTTGTATCAAACCCCAAGCTTTCCACAGTATTCAATCTTGCCACAACCGCCTACATCTTATCACCAACAATACAAACAACTAGCAACATCATCACAAGGAGACTCACATCAGTTACCTTATGCTTCACAACAGTATTCACCTTATCAACCTCCCACAAACCCTACCATCACCTATCAACAACATGAGGCTCCTCAACCCCATTACTCACAAAATGTTAGTGCTCCTTCAAATCAACTTGTAGCTCAATCAGCACCAGCATTCTATTGTGATGATGAGATTCATGTCCCTGAGTTTAGACAAGGGGATAATCCTACTGATATACTTGCTCAAATGTCTGCTTACCTCACTCAAACTTTGAACAAACGAGGTTACAGAGGACCAACTCCAACAAACAATCAGTTGAGGAACTCCTCTAACTCTCGACAACAAGCTACCACTCAAAATGGCAGAGTAATGGTGCAACCACTTCAGGGGAGACCAAGTTCATCTAATGCTAATGCACGTCCATCTAACACTGCTGCTACAAGGGGTAATAACACTGGCAAAATGAAGATGATTATATGTTATAACTGCAAAGGGGAAGGGCACATGGCTCGCGAGTGTAAGCAGCCCAAGAGGAAAAGGGATAACACATGGTTTCAGGAGAAGATATACTTGGTGAATTCTCAAGCCCAAGGACGTGAGCTCGATGAAGAAGAGTTAGCATTTCTCGCAGATCCTGGAGTTGCGGACACTGACGGTCTCACAACAGCCATCACAAACAATGTTGCATATCAATGTGATGATCTGGATGCATACGAATCTGACTATGATGATCTCAATACCGCCAAGGCAGCTCTCATGGCAAATCTTTCACTTTATGGAGCTGACACAATTTCTTAGGTACCAAATATTGCTACGGATACTAGTATTGTACCTTATCAAGTTGAGCAAGTGTCTGAGTATCCGGAACAGCCTCCGGTGGTTAATAGCTCAAACGAGGAGACAAACAATGATAGCAATATCAATGCAAGTCCTCAGACTTTGAGTGAAACACAACCGGGAGCTATCACGTCTACAAAGTCGTTTGCTCAACAACATTTGGTTATGGTGTCGGCATCTATGCTTAGCCAAATGAATAATGCGGTCCTTGAAACCCTCAGTGTTAATCAGACAAATCTGCCGAGCTTGCTTTGTATAAGGAAAAGGTTAACACCTTGGAATTAACTCCAGTGACCACTACCTTAACCAATCCTGAATTTGATAGGTTTATGAAAGTCCAAATGGATAGTTTGCTAGAAAATGAGAGTTTAAGAGCAAATCTTTCGAAAGAACTTAAAGAAAAAGAGTCAGTCGTTAATAATTTTCAAAAACTACAAACGGATTTCGAAATTCTCGAGTCTAAAAGAGTTGAAACGGAAATTAAGGCGTCTGAGAAAGTTAAAAAGACGGAAATTTTGCTTTTAAAACAACACTCTGCTTCACATTTAGTACACTTGTTTCATTCTTCTTTTCAAGAGTTCAATCTATCGCGTCTAATAGACCTACCACCTAACCTGAGGTATGCAAAGCAAGCATTTAACCACAACCCACGACTTTATGATGCAACCAAGTTAGGATTGGTCTTAGATCCAATTGTGTTTTTAAATGAAACCGAGAGCATGTCGCTACATGAAGAGAATCGGTCAAAAGTAATTTTTACATATCTTGAGTATGATTATGCACAACTTAATGCAACATATGCAAAAATAGATCTTAGAACTCGCTTTAATATGCAAAAGGAATTTATCCATGCACTAGCTTACATGCCTACTAGAGAAAGCCTTAGTATACTTCCTACACTTGTTAATTCGGACGAACCTAAGGAAATTCCTAAGAATCTTCCACCGGTAAGTATGGTATTGCTAAGCTTGGAAGAGATTCAGCGATACCTAACCGAGTTTGACAAGGTCATCCTGGAATGTACGACTTTAACGACTCAAACCGCTGGAGAATGGGCTTTCGAACACATGAAAACGGTGTTTGAGAAAGAGATCGTTCCGTTTGTAGACAATATTAAAGAAGGATTTTACGATCTTGCGGAAAATCTTAGTTTCGAAATGGGTGAAGTTCGAAAAGTTTTCTATGAAATGGATGATGCTTATGAACAACATTTAATTGAGAAAGAAAAGATTTTGTCCGAATACGACCGATTCTTAGAACATATAGTGTCTCTCGAAGTATTGCAAGTTGTTACTATTGAATTTGCTTTTGTGATGACATCTACTATGAATAAATGTGATGATGTGCATGATATATCTGTGAATATTGTTGAACCTGTAAATAATGTAGATAATCATTCTTGTCATGAATCTAACGCTGAATTTTTAACGATTCAAGATTCTTATAACTCACTTTTAAAATGTTTTGATGAGCTTCAACAACATTGTATCTCTCTTGAAATTGAAAATCAATCTAAAAATGAAACTCTTTCAAAAACAAATGATTGTGAAAACTCCGTTGAGACGAGTGAAAAGATGATTCAGGTGGTTCAGGCATTAGAGGAAGAAATTATGAGACTTAAGAGAGAATCGGTAGCAGAGAAATTGGAACTAGAGGCTGCAGAGATTAAAAATCATGCCCTAGAAGATAGAATTACTTCTATGCTAGGGGAGTTTGATAAAGTAAAGCAGGACTTTTCACAAATTTATGGTTCGTTAGAAGAACGCTTCGCTATTAATGCGGCAGAGCAAAATTCACTCGTTGACCAACTGAACCATAAGTGTGAGGAAATCTCTGACTTAAATATTCAATTCATAGACAAAAACATGGTTTTGGCTGAATTTAAGGAGACACTTCAACTCAAAGGACAAGAAGTTGTTGATAATCGAGCTACAATCTCTGCCCCGACCTCTAGTGCTCCAAAAACCAACAAGGTGGTGATCTATAAGAACCCATACCATAAGAACAATCCACTATCATATAAGTCATATATGGAGCATGCAATCGAGCACGCGAATCTTGCTAGGGACGTGGTAGATGATCTCTATGAACTTGATCCTATGAATAGTCACTATTACTCTGCTCATGCTTACATTGAGAAGGTACAACAATGCTTAGAGCATTTGAATTACATAGGACAACCGGGTTCTGCACCACTTAAACAACAAACCACCACCATTGCCATGACTTCATTCAATAAGAATCCAGGATCTAAGCTTATATTAAACACACCCATCAAGGATAAATCAAAATCTGTCACTAATGTTCCCTTGGCTTCTACAGGAGTAATTGTATCTACTAAGGCTAAAGGATCTCAAGACAAGAAGAATAAGATCAAGCCTTCCACTAGTAGGACTGCGAAGAAGAAAGTAGAAGTTAACCCTAGGAATGTTATTTAAAATTTGAATAAAAAGAATCATGTAACTAAGACTAAAGGCCCTGCTTTTGTGCAGCAGCCTAAGCAAAATGTGAATTCTAATTTGCGATGTTGGAATTGTAATGAATGCATGTTTTCTCAGCGTCATGATTTATGCCTTGTTGATCACGTGAATGAAATGTATGCAATTAGGAACAATCTTGAATGGATTCCAACGGGGAAGAAATTCACCCAAGTTGGTTGGCAATGGAAACCCACTGGTAGGACCTTCACTGCTAATGGAACTACGTGCCCTTTAACTAGGATCACATCCACGGAAGTTAGGTCTCAGCGTCCTTAAAATAGGAACACTAGCACTAAGAAATGGAAAAAGCGCCCTTTAACTAGGTATGCCCCCACTATTGTGCCTACCAGTGAAGAAGTACCTCAGGATCTTAGACAACTAGAATCTAAGCCGGCATTTAGGAAGCAAATCTGGAAGCCTAAGAATTCTTCGGTTAGCAAATCTAAGATAAATATATCTGTACCTGCTAACAGAGAGGAACTACTAGATTCCGATACATCGTCTTTGTCTGGTGATATTTTCAGGTGGTCCAAATCATCCTCTGGTACTTGGACTCTGGATGCTCAAAGCATATGACCGGAGACCGCTCGATGCTCAGAAATTTTGTCAGCAAGTTTCTAGGAACGGTGAAATTTAGCAACGACCATATTGCGAAGATCATGGGTTACGGTGAATATCAAATTGGGAATGTTATGATTTCAAGGGTATATTATGTGGAGCGACTTGGTCATAATTTATTTTCAGTAGGACAATTTTGTGATTCAAACCTTGAAGTGGCTTTTCGACAACATACTTGCTTTATTCACGATCTTGCAGGAAATGATTTGTTAAAGGGTTCTCGAGGGGATAATCTCTACACACTGTCCATTCAAAACATGATGGCCGCCTCTCCTGTATGCCTTCTTTCCAAAGCACCTAAGACCAAGTCATGGTTGTGGCATCGTCGGTTATCTCATCTTAACTTTGATGCTATAAACCATTTGGCTAAAAACAAACTTGTTCGTGGTCTTCCAAAACTTAAGTTCGACAAGGATAATTTATGTTCCGCGTGTTCTTTGGGGAAAAGCACCAAGAAATCATACAAACCTAAAGCTGAAGACACCAACCAAGAACCACTATATCTTTTGCACATGGATCTTTACGGGCCAATGCGTACGGCTAGTGTGAGTGGTAGAAAATACATCCTCGTCATGGTGGATGATTTCTCAAGGTTTACATGGGTAAAAATTTTAGTATCCAAGGATCAAGCACCAAAGTATATTATTACTTTATTAAAGATGATCCAAGTACGTCTTAATGCTACTGTTCGCCGCATTCGCACTGATAATGGAACTGAGTTCGTTAATCAAACTCTACGAGACTATTATGAAAAGGTCGGTATTTCACATGAAACTTCTGTTGCTCGCACTCTAAAACAAAACGATGTCATGGAAAGACGTAACCGTACACTAATGGAAGCTGCTAGAACTATGTTGATTTATGCGAATGCTCCTTTATTCTTATGGGCTGAAGCAGTGGCAACCGCATGTTATACCCAAAACCGCTCCATCATTCGTAAACGCCATGGTAAAACTCCATATGAGCTACTTCATGGACACAAACCCGATATTTTATTTCTTCATGTGTTTGGTGCACTGTGTTATCCAAATACAAATAGTGAGAATTTGGGCAAACTTCAACCGAAGGTTGATATTGGAATTTTCATTGGTTACTCACTTGCAAAGAAAGCTTACCGAATTTATAACCGTCGTCTTGGCAAGATAGTAGAAACTTTGGATGCCAATTTTGATGACCTGACAGCGATGGCTTCTGAGCAACACATCTCTGAACCCGCATTACGTGAGATGGGAATCAGTACGATTAGTTCCGGACTAACTCCCAACAATCCTACTTCTCCATCATTTATACCACCTACGAGGCCCGAGTGGGATGAGTTATTGCAACCTATGTTTGATGAATTATTTGATCCACCTAGTAAGGATTCTCCAGCACCTGCAGCAGTAGCTCTGATTCCCGAAGTTGTTGCTCAAGATAATGGAAATCAGTCTGAGGCATCTACTGTTACTATTGAACCAGATACCCCATCCCCCCCACCAATTCACAAACTACACCTGAATCATCACTCCCACTTGTTCCTAATGATGTTGAAGAGGATCACTATGATCACGATTTGGAATTTGCTCACTTACAAGAGCTTCCTTTCTTTGGTTCACAAATACTTGAAAACCCTAACGGTGCGTCTACCTCAGAGGAAGCTCCTACAATCGTTCACTCCCGACCACCACGGATTGAAACTCACAACACAAAATGGACAAAGGATCACCCAATCCGAAATATTATTGGTGACATCAATCGACCAGTCTTAACACGCCACCAACTCCAAGAACATGCATTATATTGCTACTATGATGCATTTCTTTCCGATACTGAACCAAAAAATTGGCAACAAGCCATGACAAAATCATATTGGATTGAAGCCATGCAAGAGGAACTTAATGAATTTCAACGTCTTGAAGTGTGGGAATTAGTTCCTTTACCCAACAACATTGAAATCCTTACATTGTTGTGGGTATATAAGGTTAAACTTGATGAGTTAGGTGGAGTGCTGAAGAATAAAGCTAGATTGGTTGCTAGAGGTTACAAACAAACTTTAGGTATTGACTTTGAAGAATCCTTTGCTCCTGTAGCAAGATTGGTGGCAATTAGACTATTCCTTGCTTATGCTGCTCACATGAACATGATCGTCTACCAAATGGATGTTAAGACGACATTTCTTAATGGTGAACTAAGGGAAGATGTCTACGTAAGCCAGTCGAATGGATTCGTCAACTCGGAGTATCATAATCACGTGTACAAGCTCAAGAAGGCTCTTTATGGGTTGAAACAAGCTCCACGCGCGTGGTACGATCTCCTATCGTCGTATCTCATCTCAAAAGGCTTCTCCAAAGGCAAAGTGGACCCAACATTATTTATTCTCAAGGAGGACAACGACATGATACTGGTACAAATTTATGTTGATGATATAATTTTTGTTGGCACTACTCAAAGACTATCTGACCATTTTGAGAAATTTATATCCACACGCTTTAAGATGTCGATGATGGGAAAAAAATTATTTTTCTTAGGGTTGCAAATTTCTCAGAATCCTAGAGGCATCTTCATTAATCAATCCAAATTTGCTCTTGAATCAATAAAGAAGTATCATTTTGAAAATTGTGACCCCGTGGATACTCCAATGGTGGAGAGATCCAAGTTAGATGAGGATAAGGATAGAATAGCTGTCAATCCCAAACTTTACCGTGGGATGATCGGCACCCTTCTCTATCTGACTGCTAGCAGGCCTGATTTGCAATTTGATATATGCATGTGTGCCCGGTATCAGGCTCAGCCTACCGAAAAGCACTTACATGTTGTGAAAAGGATCTTTCGGTATCTTAAAGGAACACTTCATCGTGGTCTTTGGTATCTGAAGGATTCCTCTATTGCACTAATATCATATGCAGATGCGGATTATGTTGGGTGTCAAGATACTAGATGTAGCACTTCTGACAGTGTGCAACTTCTTGGAGATAGACTGGTTAGTTGGGCATCTAAAAGGCAGAAAAGCGTTGCGATATCAAGTACAGAGGCTGAATGCATTGCTATGTCCGGTTGTTGTGCTCAAGTTCTTTGGATGCGATCTCAATTAACTGACTACGGTCTTGGATTCAACAAAATCCCGATGTACTGTGATAACAAAAGTGCAATTTCCCTTTGCTGCAACTACGTTCAACATTCCCAGGCGAAGCACATTGACATACGCTACCACTTCATCAAAGAGCAAGTGGAAAATGGAGTGATCGAACTATACTTCGTCAACATTGAGTATCAACTGGCAGATATATTCACAAAGGCCTTAGATCGAGGACGTATCTAGTTTTTGATCGAAAAGCTAGGCATGAAATCATTCTCACCAGCGACACTTAAGGAGTTGGCAGAAGAATCTGCAGAATAGTGGTGGTAAACTATTCGAGAGTATCCTTTGACCGCGATCTTGTATATTATCGTATATATTTAAACCACCAAAAGAAAAATATAAAAATATAAAACATATAAAAACCATAAAAGATATAAAATTCAAGAAAATCCAAAAATATTTTTCATTTTAAATCGGGCATGTCTTTTAGTACGGTAATATTTACGGCCTTAGAAATGTCGATTCAAATTGACACGGCGCCATAAATAGAGTCTGTATAAAAGTTGTACATATTTCAAAACATGCCCATATGGCTTGTAGTTATTTCAGACTGCAACCCGCTTTTCGCATTAAAGTCACGTATTTCTTACGAAAGCATTGGCTCACAACGGGAATTAATTTTCTCGGGTATGGTTTACTTTAAAACCATACAAGGGATCAAGTTTACTTTATAACTTGGTCTAACACAAATTTGTGTACGTTTTAGTGCACTTATTTTGTTAAAATAAGAGAAATCATATTGCCACCAAGAATCGTTCCTTTAAATCATTAAACAGAAAATACTTTCATTGGTATTCGACTCCTTTAACAATGACTACAGCTCTTTAAATAGAAAACGGGTCAATGTTTAAGGGGGAGAAAATCTTAAATCATTTTGTCATCAAGATATCGTCTTCCAAAATCGTTCTCAAAAAAACAAACGGTTAAATGTTGTTCATAATGTGTTTGTCAAGTATGAGGTATTTGGATTTACTTGTCATTGGACTTTAGACATTTATGGTTTTTAGGCAAATAAGTTAAGTGCATTGTTTGGTTGAGGGTGCTCAATAGTTAAACGAATAGTTAAACTAAAATAGGCAAGCAAAAGGAAAATGAAAGGCCAAAAGTGTCAACTTGATAAAACTTAAATTTTTTAGGTCAAAAGTTTGACCCCCCCCCCCCCCCCCCGCCCCTTTTCTCTTCTCTTTCGTTTTGCTATTTCACTCAAACATAACATTATTGCCGCCATTGATTTTTCAACCTAGATCCTTCTTCATTTTTCGTCCATCACAAATAAGGTAATTTGATCTTAATGTTTTCAAATTAATCAGTAAACCCTTACATCTCAGTTTCGGATTCAATTAGGTTAATTAAGTTGATTGAATAATAAAGGGATTTTGGTAACGAATAATCATAGAATCTTGCGTTGGTTTGTTTTTCTGCCAAAAATACTTGTGTGTGATGTTAAAACTGTTAAAAGCATATTTGTTTTCAGACTTAGGTCAAGTATCGACATATTCCGAACTAGGTTGGGCATAGCCTTATTCCGAACTAGGTCCCAGTTTGTCTATATTCCGAACTAAGTCATGGATGCCTATATTCCGAACTAGGTCCCATTTGCCTGCTTTCTGAACTAAGTCATGGATGCCTATATTCTGAACTAGGCCCCATTTGCCTGCTTTCCGAACTACGTCATGGATGCATGTATTCCGAACTACGTCTTGATTGTTTGTTTCCCGAACTAAGTCATGAAGGCATGTAATCCGAACAAGGTCCCATTTGACTATATTCCGAACTAAGTTATGGATGCATGTATTCCGAACTAGGTCTCATTGTCTATATTCTGAACTAAGTCATAGATGCCTATATTCCGAACTAGGTCCCATTTGCCTGTATTCCGAACTAAGTTATGAATGCATATATTCCGAACTAGGTTTCGAATGTCCATATTCCGAACTATGTTCTGATTGAGGATTCCGACTTAGGTCAAACATGGTATTCCGACTTGGATAAAAAATACTCCATTCCGACTTAGGTGCAGATTGAAGGATTCCAAACTAAGTTATGAATGCATATATTCCGAACTAGGTTTCGAATGTCCATATTCCGAACTATGTTCTGATTGAGGATTCTGACTTAGGTCAAACATGGAATTCCGACTTAGGTTAGAAATTCTCTATTCTGACTTAGGTCAAAAATGGGCTATTCCGACTTAGGTCAGAATTGGTCTATTCCGACTTAGGTTAGAATTGATCCATTCCGACTTAGGTGCAGATTGAAGGATTCCGAACTGTGTGATGATTGCTGTATTTCAAATTATGTCTGGGGTGATGTATTCTGACTTATGAGTTGTATTTTTGTTATGATATGCTTGTTTTGGTTTCTATAGTATTTTGGGTAATACTTCTATGGTTCTTTAGGTGCTACTTGTTAAGTTGTCAAGGAAAATGCAATAGGATGCTTTTAAGGTTTATATTACATGATATATATCTATTGTGTATCAATGTGTATGCTTTTATCTTAAGCAGATTCCATGGCTCGCACTCAAGAGCAACAAATTCAACTTGACAATGAACTAATACCAGAAGAAAACCGTCTACCAATCACTACCAATAATCAACGACTGAAAGAAGGTTTTGTTCCATCCCAAGCAGCATTCAGAATAGCAATCGAAATCCTTGATCTCACACCGATCAAATCTGCACTTCGGATTTTAGCAAGTGTTCCTAAAATTTACATGCATGAGTTCACATCCTCTCTCAAAGCCATCACAAACACAAAGTTTTCCTTCAACATCAATGGTCAGAAGAAGGAATTTTCCCTTAGACAGTTTTGTGAAATCTTTGACTTTCCTCCTCCTAAAGGGAAAACATATGCTCCTGTTCCAGATTTAAAACAAATATTAGATCTGATTATATCTCTTGGTTATGAGGGAGAATTGCCAAACATATCCAAGTTTAACACCTCAAGAGTTGGACAACCCTGGAAAGAAATCTTTAGTATCATTATCCGATGTCTTACGGGCAAATCCAAAGGGTATGATTCTATGAGACTCTCTCAGGCTTGTATTTTCTATGGCATCTACAAGAAACTCGATTTAGATTATGCTGCTCTCATATGGGAAGAATTTCATTATCAAGCCTTCAAAAACGCTAAGAAGAAATCTAACCACTTTCAGTTTCCACGCTTCACTAAGCTCATTATCAATTACTTCATGAAAGCCGATGAATCTATAGATCGACGTGGAGGATTCTTTGTTCACTCAAAAGAAGATGATTTCTTCATAGTACACATGCGACAAGAAGGTCAAAAGATTGTTTACTCAGGTTTCCTGCTCCTGTTCCGGATCATTTGCTGAATGACAAAATCAAAAAGAGTGCTTCCTATAAGATTCTTCTGAAAGAAAATTGTAACACCCCATTTTGATATTGGAAATGTCACATGCAACTATGGCGTGTCATCAAAGCATACAAGGATAAATGTTTAAACATTACTTGACCATAAAAGGAAAATACCGGAATCAAACATCGGTAGTCCAAATGTAAAGCTCATCACACACAAACATAAGTATAGTAAAGGAAAGGACTAAACAATGTCCATAGCAAATGTATCATAAGAAAGGAAATGCATAAAGTAAAGAAGGCTAGAAAGCTTCCAGTCCATATGCACATACTCTTAGTGTCTACGAGCGTCCCTGAGTACCTGCCGTTTTGGGAACGTAGAAAAGGAAAACGGCTGAGCAAAAACGCTCAGTGCACGGATGTACAATAAAGCATGAATAGGATAAGCATTTAACATATAACAGCGGAAGAAAACTAATTCCCGAGTAACCTGGTTAAGTCTTGATAAAACTGGTTTTTATAGTTTGAAAAGTCTTATGTTTATCTTGTAAAAACTGTTTATCATATTTTACCATTAGCCAATATAGGTTATGAAAATCCACCGTACATGAATACTTTGAGGGGTGACCTCATCATGCAAATTAGAGGGGTTGCCTCTAATTTAATATACTGGTTTTTGGGTAGGAGGGATCAGCTCCTTGTGAAGGATGCAAGGCACACACCACATTCACCATAAAATCCTGACTAAAAACATGTAACTAGGATGCACCCATACGCCCCACATGATAAATATAATATAAATGGCCAAAAGCTGAATGGAGGCCACGAGCAATCACTCCGCCGTGGTGAAGTCATAACATCAGTGCCTCTAATGTTATGGTTATGGTACCTCCATAACTAGGTGAAACTGGTCATGCATGTATATGGCTATAGGTATTCTTAATTAAACATAAGCAAATTAAACACGTAACTTATACTACGGGAAAACATTTGGCTGCATACGGGGAATCCTAATAAGGAAAGAATGTCCATACTGAAAGGACGGGAATCCGTACCTTATGTCCAGTGAACGAGGAAGATGAACTGAGAGGAATCCTACTTCCGTATCACTAGTGCTACATAAATACATACATGAATAAGTATCTGCTTACTAAATACGTAGTTGGTTTTATGTCATGTCTTAGCTTATTTCATATGTTCTTACCATGTTTTACTGTTTAAAGCCTTAAACTGTGTTTATCTTATATTCTGTTTAATCTAGTTAAGTATTTCTGGTATTTCATGTATTATTATACTTACTGTGTAATAATAAGTAACTTTCCAAAAATAGCAGGTTTCCTAAAATAGAAAGTTTCCAAAATCATAAAGTTTCCAAAAATAGAAAGTTTCCAAAAATAGAAAATTTCCAAAAATAGAAAGTTTCCATAAATAGATTAGCTGCCTTATTTAAATAAGTTTCCATAAATAGATTAGCTGCCTGAAATAAATAAGTTTCTAAAAATAGAACGTTTCCATAAATAGATTAGCTGCCTTATTTAAATAAGTTTCTAAAAATAAAAGTTTCCATAATTAGAAATAAGCTGGTTAAATAAGCTAAGTATATAAGCCTAAGTGTTTTCATGATTATTTTCTAAGTCATATGATATAATGTATAGTTTAATAATTATTTCATGTAATTAAATTAAACTATAGGTTAAAATATTTAATTAAAGTATAACATGTTTTTAATTAAATAAAGTTAAATAATTAGGTTAAAACATGTATTATTATTTATTAATAATATAACCTAAGTCATGTTAATTAATTAATTATAACCATGGTTTTTAAATAATTAATTAATTATAAGTCTAAAATATAAAAATACTTAGGTTAATTAATTTCATGATTATTAATAATTAAAATAACCTAAGTCATGTTATTAAATTAATCATGTCATATTATTAATTTAATTTTAACATAAGATCATAAAATAAAAAATAATAATAAAACTAAACATACACCATGAACCGGATCTAGACTAAAAACCATGAACCGGACATGAAATCGACACCGTACCCGGAACCAAATCGGGGTACCCCTTGTCTTGATGCTGCCGTGGGACCCACACCAACCAACCGGGACCATATGGTCTCGGTGGTGGTCGGATGGCCAAACCGAAACCCTCTCGGGTTCGGTGTAGGCTGCGGCCAAAACAAACACCCATTAAAACATTACTTTTGATTTTATTTAAACCCAATTCATGTTAGATCTATGATTTAATTAGGTTTTATAAAAAACATAACATGTTCTTAATTAATTAAAAGATCAAATCAAAAGAAAAAGGTTTAAAAGGATTTACCGAATACGTGGATCTAAAGAACGAAGAACAAACACGAACACCAATAAGAATTCCAAGATCCAAGATCAACAAACACCCCTTATTGGTGTGTTGAAGGTGGCGGCCAAAAGAGAAAAAGAAGGAGGAGAGGAGGATTTTAGGTTTTCTGTAAAATCTTCTGTAAAACAAAAATGAGTAGTGTAAAATTCCTTAACCTCCTTTTAGTAAAAATACAAATGGGCTTGGCCCATTTGTTCCTTGTAGCCGCGGGTAGGGGGCCCCACATGGGGTACCCGTACCTTTTTCTGTGTCTCGATGTTTAATTATTCGTTCATGATTATTTGTGTTCGCGTTTTATGTGTTCTCGTTATGTAATTATCATGATCTAATATATTTATTTACGCTCGTAATAAATATATATACGTAATTAATAATAGTTCGTGTTTTAATTACGTTTATGATTTCATGATCGCATGTTCGTGATTAATTATTGTCAAATAATTATTACGTGCTCGTGCGTAGTAAATACTTATCGTGTTCTAACACGTACATAATACGTAAAATCCTAACACGTAATCGTAATCATGCTATATTAGGAAAGTTTTAATCTAGTACGTACGATCTTAAGGGTACTATTTATGGTAAAATCATGCGGGTTTTACAACTCTTCCCCCCTAAAAAGAATAATTCGTCCCCGAATTATAGATAAAGTAAACTAGAAAAGAAGAACATACCCGAATTCAAAATATGAAATGAGGGTAAGAAGCCCGGATAGACTCCTCTGTTTCCCAAGTGGCTTCCCGCTCGGTATGATCCCTCCATAAAATTTTGACGAATGGAATCGTCTTCTTTCTCATGACTCGTTCTTGTCTGTCAAGAACTCGTTCGGGTCCTTCTATAAAAGTGAGATCTTCACGTATCTGTTCCAGTGGATACTGAACCATGTGAAGGGGATGATACTGGTACCCTCTGAGTAAGGACACATGAAACACATTGTGCACATGCGAAAGCTGCGGAGGTAACGCCAATCGGTAAGATACTTCACCGACTCGTTCAATAATATCAAACGGTCCGATGAAACGAGGACTGAGCTTCCCTTTAATCCCGAAGCGTCTAACACCACGTGCTGGCGAAACCTTAAGGAAGACGTGATCTCCTACGTTAAAGTGTATGTCCCTACGATTCTTATCGGCGTAACTCTTCTGATGTGACTGTGCTTCCTGAATTTTCTGCTTAGCTACTGCGATCTTCTCATTGGTCATCTCTATGATTTCTGGTCCTTCAAGTGTTCGCTCACCAACCTGATCCCAGCAGATTGGGGCACGACACTTTCTTCCATACAAAATCTCAAAAGGAGCACACTTGATGCTTGCGTGCCAGCTGTTGTTGTATGCAAACTCCACCAAACAGATGTTATCGTCCCAATCACCCGTCCATTCCAACGCACATGACCTCAAAATATCTTCCAATGTCTGAATGGTTCGCTCTGACTTTCCGTCCGTTTGAGGATGAAAAGCCGTGCTAAGCTTAAGTTGTGTACCCCAAGCTTTCTGCAGACTCTTCCAAAAGCGCGAAGTGAAGCGAGGATCTCTGTCTGAGACGATGCATGATGGTGCACCGTGGAGTCTCATAATCTCTCTTCTGTACGTATCTGCGAGTTTACTTACCGGATCTTCCTTGCGGATCGGTAAGAAATGAGCTGATTTGGTAAGTCGATCTACGATAACCCAAATTGCATCGTGCTTCCTCTTGGTAGGCGGAAGACCAGTAACAAAATCCATGGTGATTTTGTCCCACTTCCACTCTGGAATATCTAACGGTTGAAGGAGACCGCCAGATCGCTGATGCTCAATCTTAACCTGCTGGCAGGTAAGACATTTGGAGACGTAAGTGGCCACATCCTGTTTCATACCACTCCACCAAAAGTACTGCTTGATGTCGTGGTACATCTTAGTCGAACCAGGATGTATAGAGAATGGGGAGCTATGAGCTTCAGCTAACAAGGCTTCCCGGAGTTCTTGGTTATCAGGAACATAAAGTCTCGTGCCCTGCCATACGATACCATCTGCATCTACTCTGAATTCTGTCTGTTTCTCCAAATTCTGTACTATCGCCCAGATTTCTCCGTCATCCTTCTGAGCTTCCTTGATCTTAGAGAGTAACTCGGGTTCTACTCTAAGATTAGCCTAGTAGTCGTGCTGTCCACGTACCATGATCTCGATGTCTAGTCGCTCCAAGTATCTTATGATTTCCTCTTCGATTTTAATGCCGTTGATCATTCCGGCCTTCCTGCTAAGAGAATCTGCTACTACATTTGCCTTTCCGGGATGATACTGTAGATTAACGTCATAATCCTTCAACAGCTCTAACCATCTCCTCTGCCTCATGTTCAATTCACGTTGAGTGAAGATATACTTCAAGCTCTTGTGGTCCGTGAAAATGTCACATGATTCTCCATATAAGTAGTGCCTCCATATCTTCAATCCAAACACCACAACTGCAAGTTCCAGGTCATGCGTGGGGTAATTTTCCTCATAAGTCTTAAGCTGCCGTGAAGCGTACGCGATCACATTCCCATGTTGCATGAGAACACAGCCAAGTCCCTTCCCCGATGCATCGCTGTAGATTTGAAATCCACCCGTACCAGATGGGAGAGTAAGAATAGGTGCAGATACTAGCTTCTGCTTTAGGTCTTCAAAGCTCTTCTCTCGTTCTTCAATCCAGATGAATTTCTCCCCTTTCCGCATCAGTTTGGTAAATGATAGTGCTAAGCGGGAAAAGTTCTCCACGAACCTACGGTAATAGCCAGCTAAGCCTAAGAAACTACGGACTTCCGTCGCTGATGTCGGCCTCGGCCACTTAGTAATGGCCTCAACCTTCGCTGGATCCATAGTGATTCCTTCTGCTGATAAAATGTGACCTAAAAATGCCACCTTGTCTAACCAGAACTCACACTTGGAGAATTTAGCATACAGCTGCTTCTGGCGAAGAATCTGTAGTACTGTACGAAGATGGTCTTCGTGTTCCTCCTTGGACTTTGAGAAAATCAGGATGTGATCGATGAAGACAATGACGAACTTGTCCAGAAATTCATGGAAGATTTTGTTCATCAAATCCATGAACACTGCTGGAGCATTTGTCAGGCCAAATGGCATAACTACAAACTCGTAGTGGCCACAGCGGGTACGAAAGGCAGTCTTAGCGATGTCCTGCTCCTTGACCCGTAGCTGATGATAGCCTGACCTAAGATCAATCTTGGAGAAGTGTTTGGCCCCTTGGAGTTGGTCAAACAGATCGTCAATACGTGGCAGTGGATATCTATTCCGAATGGTAATCTTGTTGAGCTCACGATAGTCTATGCAAAGACGCATATTGCCGTCCTTCTTCTTAACGAACAAGACCGGTGCGCCCCATGGAGATGCGCTTGGTCGAATAAAACCTCGTTCAAGAAGTTCTTGCAGTTGATCCTTCAGCTCCTTCAGCTCTATGGGAGCCATGCGATAAGGAGCTTTGGAGATTGGTTCAGCTCCTGGAATAAGCTCGATACTGAATTCCACTTCTCGTGCAGGTGGTATGCCCGGAAGTTCTACTGGAAAAACATCTTAGAATTCCGACACTATAGGTTGATCCTGAATTGATGGGGATTGAGCATCCATCTCGTGAACCGTAGCTAGATAACCCTCACAGCCATGTGACAGTAGTGCACGCGCTTGCAGGGTAGATATGACTTGTACAGACCGTCCGGGTATGAACCCGTTATGAATGTACTCTGGTGCATTAACATCACCGAAGATAACTCGATATGAATGGCAGTCTATGGTAGTATGATGCTTGGATAGCCAATCCATGCCCAAAATCATGTCGAAGTCATTCATGTCCAGCGGAAGTGCGTCGACAGGTCGAACCTTATCGTCAAATTCTAGGGGAAGACTCTTGTATACATGAGTGATTAATATAGAGTCCCTCAAAGGCGTGGAAATAGTAAGCCTATTTTCTAGTGGCAAGGGGAGCATCCTAATGTTCTTAGCATAAGCAGTAGAAATAACCGAGTGAGTAGCACCCGTATCGAAAAGAACACATGCAGCTTGACCATACATATACAAGATTCCAGTGATGGTACCTGTAGACTTGTTGGCTTGGTCTCGAGATGTCGTGTAGACACGCCCGGTAGTAGGAGGCGTCTTGGTATCAGCATGTCCTAATGTACCCTCCATCTCGCCCTTACGACAATCCTTCATAATATGGCCAGGAAGACCACACTTGAAGCACGCGTCAGTATTACGGCGACATGGCCCTGGGTGCCTATGGTGGCAAGTAGAGCAGAGAGGATGAGTAAATCCTCCAGCAGGTGCTCTGGCTGGTTGGGAACCTGATAAACATTTTACATAAGACATGATAACTGGGTACAAAGGACAATGCGGAAAGTCGTAAGATTGAATACCAGTGATAGCTGGACGGCTAGGCTGTGAACCTCTCTGGTTCTGGTCCCTACCGTTTCCGTGGTTCCTGGTAGAAGTTTTGATGAAGTGTCAGAATATGAGTTATAACATGAAATCATAATGAAATGCGTAAATATTAGGACCTGCTGTTGTTGGAGTGTCCAGCGTTGTTACGGTTATTATCATTACCGTCACGCCTATCCGTAGCAAAACGGTCGTTAGTCTGACCGTTTCCCTTGGGCTGATGAGGTTGCTGCTGAGTAGCCGGCTGAGACCGGTCCCTAGTTTTCTGCCTGGATGATACATTTAAAGAGATGAATAATTGACATAAATGGAAAGTATACGGATTGATCACCGCTTGAATACGAATGTTTACCTCTTGTTGGGTCTTTCAGCTTCCCCGAACTCATCTCTCTCCTGCACCATCTCCAGCTTATGTGCTGCATCGGCTACTTGTGCTACCGTATCAAACGGAGCACCTGATAAGTTATTGGCGATCCTTGGATTAAGAGCCCAACGAAAATGTAGTGCTTGTTCTTCAGTGGTGCCTGCAGCTGCTCTCAGGACACCAGCGTAGCGAAGGAAACGATGCATGAAGTCATTGTTGTCTTCGTCAGGTCGCTGTCTAAGGGTATAGTATTTCCTCATGAGCCGATTCCTTCCTTCCATGGGAAAGATGTTAGGTAGGGGAGGATAACCGTCGTTCTGATGAAGGGCGTCTTGCATCTCTGCATCAGCAGCTGCAAATATTGCCCAGAGATTGTCTGTGTTTGCCATCTGACAGTATAACATAAAACATATGATTTAAACAGATCAAAACCTAAAATATATACATGAAAAAAAAATTATACCAGAATTTCACGAGAAAAATTTTATGCAAGAAAATTTTGTGTATGAATGCATGATGCAGTTTTATGAAAACTTTTGTATGCTCGAGAGTGAACGCCTATGGTCAGTTCACCCAAAACAAAAGACATGGCGAGGGAACGCCTATGGGTTGGTCCCAAATTTAAAAGTTTCGATAAAACACATGCGACTAAATAGGGTCGGACCTGTACCAACCATTACTTAGTCAAAAATCTGCGACAATGACATATATATGTATGCTTAAAAATGATGAATGCATGAAAACAACTGTCAGTTCTAGGAAGACCGTAGTGACTACCCACTAATCATAGGTCATATTTGAGAGCCTACAGGTCGAAACCTGGCTCTGATACCATAATTGTAACACCTCATTTTGATAATGGAAATGTCACATGCAATTATGGCGTGTCATCAAAGCATACAAGGATAAATGTTTAAACATTGCTTGACCATAAAAGGAAAATACCGGAATCAAACATCGGTAGTCCAAATGTAAAGCTCATCATACACAAACATAAGTATAGTAAAGGAAAGGACTAAACAATGTCCATAGCAAATGTATCATAAGAAAGGAAATGCATAAAGTAAAGAAGTCTAGAAAGCTTCCAGTCCATATGCACATACTCTTAGTGTCTACGAGCGTCCCCGAGTACCTGCCGTTTTGGGAATGTAGAAAACGAAAACGGCTGAGCAAAAACGCTCAGTGCACGGATGTACAATAAAGCATGAATAGGATAAGCATATAACATATAACAGCGGAAGAAAACTAATTCCCGAGTAACCTGGTTAAGTCTTGATAAAACTGGTTTTTATAGTTTGAAGAGTCTTATGTTTATCTTGTAAAAACTGTTTATCATATTTTACCATTAGCCAATGTAGGTCATGAAAATCCACCGTGCATAAATACTTGGAGGGGTGACCTCATCATGTAAATTAGAGGGGCTGCATCTAATTTAATATACTGGTTTTTGGGTAGGAGGGATCAGCTCCTTGTGAAGGATGCAAGGCACACACCACATTCACCATGAAATCCTGACTAAAAACATGTAACTCGGATGCACCCATACGCCCCACATGATAAATATAATATAAATGGCCAAAAGCTGAAGGGACGCCACGAGCAATCACTCCGCCGTGGTGAAGTCATAACATCAGTGCCTCTAATGTTATGGTTATGGTACCTCCATAACTAGGTGAAACTGGTCATGCATGTATATGGCTATAGGTATTCTTAATTAAGCATAAGCAAATCAAACACATAACTTATACTACGGGAAAACATTTGGATGCATACGGGGAATCCTAATAAGGAAAGAATGTCCATACTGAAAGGACGGAATCCGTACCTTATGTCCAGTGAACGAGAAAGATGAACTGAGAGGAATCCTACTTCCGTATCACTAGTGCTACATAAATACATACATGAATAAGTATCTGCTTACTAAATACGTAGCTGGTTTTATGTCATGTCTTAGCTTATTTCATATGTTCTTACCATGTTTTACTGTTTAAAGCCTTAAACTGTGTTTATCTTATATTCTGTTTAATCTAGTTAAGTATTTCTGGTATTTCATGTATTATTATACTTACTGTGTAATAATAAGTAACTTTCCAAAAATAGCAGGTTTCCAAAAATAGAAAGTTTCCAAAAATAGAAAGTTTCCAAAAATAGAAAGTTTCCAAAAATAGTAAGTTACCAAAAATAGAAAGTTTCCAAAAATAGAAAGTTTCCAAAAATAGAAAATTTCCAAAAATAGAAAGTTTCCAAAAATAGAAAGTTTCCATAAATAGGTTAGCTGCCTTATTTAAATAAGTTTCCATAAATAGATTAGCTGCCTGAAATAAATAAGTTTCTAAAAATAGAACGTTTCCATAAATAGATTAGCTGCCTTATTTAAATAAGTTTCTAAAAATAGAAGTTTCCATAATTTGAAATAAGCTGGTTAAATAAGCTAAGTATATAAGCCTAAGTGTTTTCATGATTATTTTCTAAGTCATATGATATAATGTATAGTTTAATAATTATTTCATGTAATTAAATTAAACTATAGGTTAAAATATTTAATTAAAGTATAACATGTTTTTAATTAAATAAAGTTAAATAATTAGGTTAAAACATGTATTATTATTTATTAATAATATAACCTAAGTCATGTTAATTAATTAATTATAACCATGATTTTTAAATAATTAATTAATTATAAGTCTAAAATATAAAAATACTTAGGTTAATTAATTTCATGATTATTAATAATTAAAATAACCTAAGTCATGTTATTAAATTAATCATGTCATATTATTAATTTAGTTTTAACATAAGATCGTAAAATAAAATAAAAAATAAAAACTAAACATACACCATGAACCGGATCTAGACTAAAAACCATGAATCGGACATGAAATCGACACCGTACCCCGAACCAAATCGGGGTACCCCTTGTCTTGATGCTGCCGTGGGACCCACACCAACCATTCGGGACCATATGGTCTCGGTGGTGGTCGGATGGCCAAACCAAAACCCTCTCGGGTTCGGTGTAGGCTGCGGCCAAAACAAACACCCCTTAAAACATTACTTTTGATTTTATTTAAACCCAATTCATGTTAGATCTATGATTTAATTAGGTTTTATAAAAAACATAACATGTTCTTAATTAATTAAAAGATCAAATCAAAAGAAAAAGGTTTAAAAGGATTTACCGAATACGTGGATCTAAAGAACGAAGAACAAACACGAACACTAACAAGAATTCCAAGATCCAAGATCAACAAACACCCCTTATTGGTGTGTTGAAGGTGGCGGCCAAAAGAGAAAAAGAAGGAGGAGAGGAGGATTTTAGGTTTTCTGTAAAATCTTCTGTAAAACAAAAATGAGTAGT
Source organism: Glebionis coronaria (assembly GCA_025667525.1). Classification (NCBI taxonomy): domain Eukaryota; kingdom Viridiplantae; phylum Streptophyta; class Magnoliopsida; order Asterales; family Asteraceae; genus Glebionis; species Glebionis coronaria. The sequence continues at coordinate 341,958,352 of CM046880.1, read as the reverse complement.
GTAAAATTCCTTAACCTCCTTTTAGTAAAAATACAAATGGGCTTGGCCCATTTGTTCCTTGTAGCCGCGGGTAGGGGCACCACATGGGGTACCCGTACCTTTTTCCGTATCTCGATGTTTAGTTATTCGTTCATGATTATTTGTGTTGGCGTTTTATGTGTTCTCGTTACGTAATTATCGTGATCTAATATATTTATTTACGCTCGTGATAAATATATATATAATAATAGTCGTGTTTTAATTACGTTCATGATTTCATGATCGCATGTTCGTGATTAATTATTGTCAAATAATTATTACGTGCTCGTGCGTAGTAAATACTTATCGTGTTCTAACACGTACGTAATACGTAAAATCCTAACACGTAATCGTAATCATGCTATATTAGGAAAGTTTTAATCTAGTACGTACGATATTAAGGGTACTATTCATGGTAAAAGCATGCGGGTTTTACAAAAATGAAGATCATTCAAAGAGAGTGGAATTAGGTGAATCCACTGCAGAGGTCAAAGCACCAAAACCCAAAGGCAAAAGGAAGGAAACTGATTCCTCAGAAGCTGAGACACCAACACAAGACAAGGGCAAAAGAACAAAAACAGTGTCTTTATGGGAGAAAAAGGCCAAGGGAAAGAAAACACTTCTCTTCGATGAAGACTTGCTTGAAGACATTGACGAACAACAACATATGTTGACTATGAAACAACAATCTAAGCAATTGAAGAAGGCTTTAATACAAAGTAGACGGGAGACGGGAGGTAGTGGATCGAAACAGACAACGCAAGTCGTCTTGCCTGACATTGTTGAGTTTGGAGAACTAGATAACTTCGTTGACGAACCAGTTCAGGATGATGAAAATGATCAACAATATGAACAACAAGATACGTTCCTTGGTGATATTCAACCAGAGACAACAGTTACAGGGAGCATCCAAAAGGACAAGAGTGTCACCAAATCCTTGTCTTTGTCAGATCCAGTAGGTAAGTACTTGAACTTTGACTCTCTTTAATCTGAAGTTACTAACACTGATCTTTCAACAAACCCGAACATGGTAAATGTCCCTGTAACTATGGCCACTACATCAGTACTCAGCACCATTGTCACAACTCATGTCACACCTACAAAATCAACTTCTCATCCAACACCATTGCTGGTATCTCCACCCGTCACCCCAGATTTTATGCAAATCATCGAACAACGCTTGAAGGCTCAAGAGGATAAAACTATTCTAGTTACAGAGCAATTAGAATCTTCAAAGACAGCCTATGAAAAGGAACTCGCTCGTCTTCGTGATGAATTAGCAAGCAAGACGGATTTTGAAAAAGAAATCGACCAGCTTCGAAAATAATTAACAAGTCGTCAACAATCTGAAGAGTCAATAAAAGAAAATTTAGAAGCTACAGTGGAAAGGAAGCAAGAATCAATTAAACGTCTTCGCGCACTCAGAAACAAATACAAAGAGGAGAAAGAAGAACTTGTTCAAGCTAATGCCACACTGATCGAATCAATAGATGAAAAGGTTCAAGAATCTATTGAAACTGTACTTCCTCCTAAGCGAAATGAACTAAAAGACATCGCTGCCAGCAAAATGATGATCAAGTCTTCCGACACTCAGCAGTCCGACTTTCTTATAGCTCAAATACTCACAGACTACGAGTTGAAGAAGTTGTTGCATGCTAAGATGATTCAAGTCGGGTCCTACAACCGAACGCTAGAACAACAAGCACTTCACAAAGCTTTAAAGATGGCAATGGATCAAGACACCGAGATCTTTGAAAAACATGGCACCTTCGTCCCATACAACACTCTCGATCTAGAAAAATACAATGAAGAAAAGGATGAGTCAGACAAACCCGATGAACCATCCGAGAATGAAGATGACGCTGACGATGAAGATAACAATAATGATGATGGTGACAATGATGATAAGGGTTAGCGTAACGATGATGATGATGACAGCATGGACGAACGAATACATGATGAAGATGAACCAGAGAATGATGATGAAGAGGAAAAGAATGATGAAGAAGAAAAGAATGAAGAAGAGGATGAGGATGATCACAACAAAGATAAGTCAGATGGTGAAGGAGATCAAACTTCAGGAAAAGGTGACAAGTCTCAAAAGGATTCTGTTACTAAAGATCAAACAACTTCAACAGCCGAGGAAACTCCAAACTCTGAGTCAACTCCAACCGGCAAACGCACCAAACACCGTCATGATGTTGATGCTAATCTGACATCGGGTTCACTTAAATCAGCTCCAGCTATCACATCTACAACACCACCACAACAATTACCCATCCAATAAACCAATCAACCAATACCTGAAACGTCTAAGTCTACACCAGTGAAGGACACTCAACGTACTCAGACAATTCGATTAATTTTTCCGAATCGAGCTCCAGAATCTGCGCAAAGTCATGATATTCCAGAATTGAGCGAACCGGCATGGGTGGATACAGTTAATGTAGATGAAGATGCACCCGAGCAACCTTGGGTCACAGAAGCTGCTCGCATTCGTCCGCTAACTCGAGAAGATGAACCAGATTTCTCCCAAATCCTTAACAATCACATCGACTTCTCAACATATCTAATCTACAGGTATGGAACTGACAATGTAACTCCAACGATGGAAACTCGAGCTTTTCATGATCCCACCATCATTCCTACTTCAAGAATCAGTAGATGGAGGCTGATTACAATGCGAATGAACTGTTGAAAGCAATGAACCTTCCTCAACAAACATGTCGTCACAGGTCTAATAATGCTCCTCTCCCGATCGCTGATGCTGACAATCAAATCATACGTGATTTCTTTGTCTGCTATGACCTTGAGTATTTAGTAAACGGCGCCAACAAGTATGCGACTTCCTTAACCTTGGTCAAAGCTGCAACTTGGGGGTCAATATCCTCGATTGAAGAAAAGGTCGATCATATATGGGTAAGGAAATTAATTCTTGAGTATGATCATTATGCTGAATTGGGCGCATCACATTGGGGAGAAACCATACAGAAAGCCTACAGCTACGCATGTGGTTTCAAGTCAAAGACTCCAGTAAAATCCGAGTTCAGATTCAAGGCTATTTTAGGAGTAAGAGTTGAACCCAAAGTCGGCTATCATCATATAACAGAGATCAGATTAAAAAGAGAAGATGACAAATCATATACCATCATGGAAGGAGACTTCTCGGATCTTCCTCTTGTTGACATTGAAGATATGTTACTGTTTATGACTCAAAACACACTCAAACACTTGAACACTGAAGACTACATTGCCCTGAATTCAGCTCTACGAATGTATACTCGTCGCATTGTGATCAAGAAAAGAGTTGAAGACTTGCACCTTGGCATTGAGAGTTATCAGAAGAAGCTAAAACTCACGGCTCCATACACGAAGGTTCCTGATATTCATCACGACAAAAGCCCGTACACAAGCACTACAAAACCGGTTCCAGGCACTTTCTACTTGAATGGATCCGGTGAGAAGAAATTCCTGAGAATAGCGGAACTCTCCAAGTTTAGTGACGGGACTCTTGAGCAAGTTCGGGACACATTGATTCAGATCAATAGAACCAAGAAGCATCCCCAACTTACCGTCCGGTGGCACACAGGGTACGAAACAAGTGTTAACTACCTGATAAACAAGATCAATGAGAAGCTGCGGGAAAGACATTTAATGAGGAGTATTGAACGATTCGTTGGTGGAAGACCATATGGAGCGCACCACAAGCTGATGCAATGATCCATCTAATGGGTCGTACTATCTCAGGTCTATTCCATATTCGTTAATTTGTGAATATGTAAATATTGTGTATATTGTGCGTTTGTGGCTTGTTGTAGTGTGGATGTATGATAATGTTTTAAGAATTTCTCACGAGATTCTAAATCTTTCAAAATATATCATACTCAAGCACTACAACTAACCCTCATTAATTTGAGGGGGAGCATTAATATGTTCTTATGGCCATAGATTTATTTCATTTTTATCCAAAGACCGGTTAATCCATTCAATATCCCAAATATTAATGTTTAACATTTTGGATAAGGGGAGAAAATGGGATTAAGGAGACTTAATAGCTAATAACAAGTGTGAAAACACTTATCCTTTTACCACTTATTTCCAATAATAACAAGACCAAAACGTGTATTTTATGTCGTAAAAGTCGGAATTATGCGTGGTTTGTGTTTTTATTGTGTTTTAGGGTAAAATATGAAAAAGGAAGAAAACACGGGCTATCACGAGTTTTCATCAAAGAAAACGAGAAAAGACGAAGTCAAAAGATCAATAGTGTACAAAGAACGGAAGTCCAAGGCCTATTCTGAAGATTTATCGAAGAAAAAGTCTAAAGACGGAAGTTTAATGAAGTCGAAGAACTCAAGTCTAATAGAAGAAGAAAATTATAGGACAAGTTCAATTTATATCGACAAATCCTGAGACGACGTCGAGAAAGACAAAGAATTTAAATCAAGTCGAGACGAGAAGAAAGAAAAAGGAAGCAACACATGCACCTCCCCACCTCCTATATATACCCTCCTAATGACACATTAGGAGGGTGTTAGTTAAGTTAGCTAGTTTTTATTTTTCCTTTTTGTAGTTTTCATTTTTAGAGAGAGAAAGTTTTAACTTTCTCTCACTAGAATTTCATCTTTTCTTTCCTTCATGTTTAAGCTTTAATTCATTCTTGTATTTTGGAATCATTAATCTACAAGTTCAAGTTAAGTTTTTCATCTTCAATCTCTTTCTACCTTTCTTGATTTTTACTTATATTTGATCCGAAATCATCTTTGATTTTGTTTAATCTAGATGTTTGATTGATTAAAAAGTTTATCTTTTGGTTTCTATCTAAGTTTTATACGGATTAAGCTTTGAGCTTATCATGCTTATTGGCTTATTTTGTATTTAGCTTATTTACTTTTCATTTTTCTTAAAAGTTTCCTCTTTTTATGGTTTGTTTTAAAAGATTTGCTTATTTAAAGTTTTGAAAGTTCTTATTTATGCTTATTAGTTCTTCTTATTATCGATTTGGTAAGGATTCGGATTGTGCTTATTAAAAGAGTGCTTATTGGTGCTTATTACGTTTAAATACTATCGGAAAAGGGTAAACCCTTTTCCGACAGCTCATTCCAACGCTACCATCGGATTAGGGCTTTGGATTCCGACAGACATTCCGATCGTTGTATCGGATTAGGGTTTTGAAATTCCGATAGTTATTCCGACCAGCATTCCGACAGTAGAGATTAAGTAGGTATTCCGACAGTTGTGTTTACTAGTATTCCGACGCTTATTCCGACGGATCATTCCGATAGTTTTGTGTTTTCATTATTCCGATACTTTGGATGTTATTTCGACGAGATTTCTGTTGACGCATTCCGATCATATTTCGATAGAATTGCATTCCGATGGGATTCCGATACTTGACATTCTGACGAGTTTAAGTTCTTGTTTTTACAAAGTTTTAAGTTTTGAATTTACTTTTAAGTTTTAAAGTTTTTAATCATTTATTTTTAACTCGTAATATTTAGTTTTTTTTAAAGCTTTTATTTTTACTCAACGTCGTTTTCATAATCCATTTTATTTTGAGTAAAATGCAAGTTTGCTCCCTGTGGTTTGCCAAAATTGCAGGTTTGCTCCCTAACTTCGAGAAAGTGCAGGCGGCCTCCCCGAGGACGAAGGAAAGTAGCAAGCAACCTCCCTGGAACTAACATGTGTTAGTTTTTTCTACTAAACTATGTTTTTCTCAAGGGTATTTACGTCTTTTGCTTACTTTCTTGCAACGACACTCCCTGTGGTTTACAAATATAGTGCCTCCTCTTAACACTTTTGCAAAAAACACGCTCGGATCAAAACTATTCGTGTCTGTTATTGACTTATTTCCTGATTGTTATATATACCCTTGAGGAAAACATACCACTTAAAGTTGTTTGGTATAATTCAGCAAATAACATACCACTTATAGTTGTTATATATAACTTCTACCATTTCCTATTACAGTTATAATCCTACTGAAAGAAAAGAGGCTTGCAAAGGTGGAAAAGACACAAACAAGAAATCCACACAAACATAGTCTACAAGGGGCTCCACAAATGCACCCAAAACCCACTCATCCCGAAGAAGCGATGCACCTCCTGTCCACTCAACTGATCCACCAGTCAAGACTGCTAAGCCCTCTTCAACTACAAATGTCTCTGTATATGATCAACAGGTACCAATATACACAAATTGTTATCTAGTGCCAAGTTATACAGCTTAAATTTATAAATTAACCAAATTTTATTCTTATGCAGATCACTGAGTTGAAGCTTACAATGGACAGTCTCGAGAAAGAGAGAGACTTTTACTTTGCAAAACTGAGGGATATCGAAATCTTGTGCCAGTCTCCCATCATCTTAAACTTACCCGTATTTTCTCTCCCCTGAAATAATTAGCAAAGTTTTTTGTAAACTTCGGCTGGTATAAATATTTAGTGTCTGTTATTGACTTATTTCTTGATTGTAGATCATTGATGTAACACCCCATTTTGATAAATGGAATGTCACGCGTAATTATGGCGTGTCATCAAAGCATGCAAGGTAATATGTAGTAAAACATACATGACCATAGGGAAAACCGGAATCAAACATCGGTTCCCAAACATAAGCCCAAAACATAAGAAAGTAAATGAACTGAAAGAAAGACTAAACAAGCATAAATATATGAAGGAAACAGGAGAAGAAGTCTATGGCAGCTTCCATCCTATGCATGTCCTCCAAATGCTCGAGTCTTGGGTACCTTCCGTTTTGGGACATGGAAAGGAAAGTAACGGCTGAGCAAAACGCTCAGTGCACGGATATACAATATAGCATGAAATAGGATAAGCATGTAACATATAACAGCGGAAGACTAAGTTCTGAGTAGACTGGTTAAGTATCGAGAAAACTGGTTTTATAGTTTGAAAAGCCTTATGTTTATCTTATGAAAACTGTTTTAACATAAATATACCATAGCCCATATAGGTCATGAAAAGGTCACGTGCATGAATACTTGGAGGGGTGACCTCATCATGCTGATTAGAGGGGATGCCTCTAATTAATATACTGGTTTGGGTAGGAGGGATCAACTCCTTGTGAAGGATGCAAGGCACACACCACATTCACCATGATATACTGAATAAAACATGTAACTAGGATGCACCCATACGCCCCACATGATATAATAATATGGCCAAAACTGAAAGGGACGCCACGAGCAATCACTCCGTCGTGGGGAAGTCATAACATTGGTGCCTCCAATGTTATGGTTATGGTACCTCCATAACTAGGTGAAACTGGTCATGCTTGTATATGGCTATAGATTATGCTAAATAAACATAAGCAGTTCAAAACAATAAAACAAATGCTGGGAAAACAGTTGGCTGTATACGGGGAAATCCTAATAAGAAAAGAATGTCCATACTGAAATGACGGGAATCCGTACCTCAAGTCCAGTGAATGAACGGAAGAAAGACTCCTACTTCTGGATCACTAACGCTACATGAATACACACGTGTATAAGTATCGATTACTGATTACGTACTGGGTTTTATGTCTTGTCTTAGCTTACTTTGTATGTTTTAGGTCATGGTTTATTGTTTAAAGCCTTAAACTGTGTTTATCTTGTATTCTGATTAATCTGATTAAGTATTACTGGTATTTCATGTATTATTATACTTACTGTGTAATAATAAGTAACTTTCCAAAAATAGCAGGTTTCCAAAAATAGAAAGTTTCCAAAAATAGAAAGTTTCCAAAAATAGAAAGTTTCCAAAAATAGAAAGTTACCAAAAATAGAAAGTTTCCAAAAATAGAAAGTTTCCTAAAAAAGAATTTACTGCCTAAAATAGATTAGTTTCTAAAAATAGAAAAGTTTCTAAAAATAGATCAGCTGCCTTAATTAAATAAGTTTCCATATATAGAAAGTTTCCATGATTAGATTAGCTGCCTGAAATAGATAGATTTCCATATATAGAAGGTTTCCATTAATAGATTAGTTGCCTTATTTAATTAAGTTTCTATAAATAGAAGTTTCCATATTTAGAATTAAGCTGGTTACATAAGCTAACATATAAGTCTAAGTGTTTATAAGCTGATTTCTTAAGTCATATGATATAGTGTATAGTTTAATTACTATTTCATGTATTTTAATTAAACTATAGGTTAAGCATTTTAATTAAAGTATAACATGTTTTAATTAAAATGAAATAAAATACTTAGGTTAAAATGTGTATTATTATCATTAATAATATAACCTAAGTCATGTCTAAATTAATTAATTATAGGCATGTTTTAAATAATTAATTAATTATAACTTATAACATAAAATACTTAGGTTAAATTAACATCATGCTAAATTAATAATTAAAATAACCTAAGTCATGGTTTAATTAATATTTCATGTTATTAATTAATTTATATCCTAAGTTCATAATTCATAAAAATTAACATGTAGCATAAATCATGATTTAACCAACGAACCATGAATCGGGCATGAAATCGACACCGTACCCCGAACCAAATCGGGGTTCCCCTTGGTACCTTGCTGCCGTGGGACCCACACCACCAAACCGGGACCTTATGGTCTCGGTGGTGGTTCCTTGGCCAAGCCGTGACCCCCCCTTCGGGTACGTTTAGGCGTCGGCCAACCAACAACCCTAAAAACGCCCTTTTTGATTTTACCCTTTAACCAAATGCATGTTTATTTCATGTTTTTAATTAGGTTTTAAAAACATCATGTTCTTAATTAATTTACTAAATCAAATCAAAGAAATAATTAAAAAGAAAGGTTAAAAAGGTATACCGAATGTGTAGATGAATTAAGGATGAACAAACACTAATACTTGTACAATATTCAAGATCAAAATCAACAAGAACACCCCTCCTAGGTGTGTTATGGGTGGCGGCTACAAAAGGGAAAAGGGAGGAGAGGAGAAAACTTTTTAGGGTTTTTGTTTAATTCCTTGAAAAATGAAAATGACTAGCAAAATTTACCTTAACCCCCTTTCATGTAAAATTTGATGGGCTTGGCCCATCTTCCTTCCTAATTTCGTGGATATGGGGCCCACATAGGGTAACCCAAATGTTTTCCGTGTCCCGATGTTTCGTGTTCGTTCGTGGTTAAACGTGTTCGTGTTTAAAGTGTTTCCGTTTATTTTATCATGTAGTTTATCGTATTCTTAACGCTCGTAATTATATTATATGTATTTACGTAATTATTTTAGTTTATGTTCACGTGAAATATCTATTAACTGTTTATCATGAGTTTGTACGTAATCGATACTTATCATGTCATACACGTATGCACTTACTTGATTAATAGCACATGAATGTGATCAATACTGAATAAGGTAAGTTTTAATCTAGGACATACGATCTTAAGGGTACTATTCATGGTAAAAGCATGCGGGTTTTACAATTCTTCCCCCCTAAAAGAATAATTCATCCCCGAATTATAGATAAAGTAACTGGAAGCGAAACATACCCGAATCAAACTAGAAAGGTATGCAAAATAACGGAAATGAAGGTCACATGGTAGAAGGGAACGTGGAACGTGACATGTCTTGAAAAGACATGGAACGTGACGTGACTGAAAGGACATATCTAATTGATGAGAAAAACGGATAAAAGTCCGGATGAACTTGTCCGTTTCCACGTGGCCTCCTTGTTGGAACGGTTCCTTCAGAAGATCCTGACACTAATGATAAATCTTGGTCCTCCTGACCTTGACTTAGAATACGAAGAAATTCTTGGTTATCAACGGAAGGTAGATCCCCTAAATTCGATCGAGGAAAATAAGAGTTAACGTGCAAGGGTAACTGAAACGTTACGATGCAAGACCATCTAACTTAACTGATAATTAGAAACGATGCGCGAGACATAAAGAAACGTAGTACGTGAAAACTTTTGAACGTGATACGTGAAGAATTTTGAACGTGATACGTGAAGAATTTTGAACGTGCTACGTGGAGATATGGCGAGTGTAGTATGAGTAAACATATCGTGATCCATGATACGTGTAACATATCTTGATCATGATATGAAGAACGTGGAATGAACATGACATGTGAGACATATCGTGATCATAGAATATAATGGCGGTGACGCCAAACGCTACAAGTGAGACGTGGAATATGACGTGAAACGTCTATCTGATGATGGAGAGTTATACTAAACTTGGGTCTGGTCTCACAAGTTCTTGCAACTTCCCAGAACGAGAACAGAAATGAACGCAGAATCGTAAGCCAAAATACGATCATGAACGTGAATAGTGTCATGAACGTGAGCGCGAAAGCAAGTCGTGGAATTAGAATGAAGACGTGAAGTAAGATAGGAGTACAATTACGAATCTTTGTCTGACCCGATAGCTGAGGGATTGCCAAGTGATTGGATGAGCCTTGGCTGGAATATGTTCGTTCAATCTGTTGGTTCTGAAATCCGTACGGATGTAAGGATTCTGTAGACTTGATCAAACTGTTGACAATAACCCAAATAGCATCATGCTTCTTCTGAGTTTGCTGAAATCTGGTAACTAAAATCCATGGAGATCTTGTCCTTTTTCGATTCACAATTTCAATTCACGAATTCAGATGATGAAACATCTTAGTCTGTTGGTGTCCTATCTTAACATGTTGGTATGTCAGGTACTTAGATATGAACGTAACTGTATCCTGCTTCGTAGAAACTTGATACATAGAAGGTTGCGAAACTCTGAGTCTTTGAATCTAGACTTCTCCTAGCGTAGGATTTTCTAGAACACCTAATGTAGTGTAGGGTTCTCTCCTTTATGCATCAGCAGAGTCATGGTAAGATTAACCGTAGAAACCCATGTGATTCAGCGTGTCACTGTAATCAAACAGAATTGATATTGGAAAAAAATTTCTAGGGTAAAATTTCTCTTGTCAAGAATTTGCAACATAGTGTAGATATGGTCTTCCTGTTCTTCTCTAGGCTTAGAGGAAATCAGGTTATCCCCAATGAAAACGCTGATGAATTTGTTTAGGAGTTCATGGAAACTCGCTTTATTAAGTCCATAATGCGGTTGGAGCATTGATGAGACTAATTCTAAATCATAAATCTAGCATGACCGAGTCGTGTACGAATAGCAGTCATGGACATGTCCTGCTTTTTCACTCGTCACTGTTGGCAGCATGATCGTGAGTTCGATCTTGGAAAAGTGATTAACACCATACGATTGATTGGACATGTTGTCAATATGTGGAGGAGAATAACGGTCATGTATGGTGATTTGTTTAAGTCGACGGTAGTCGACACATAATCTCATGGTACCATCCTTCTCCTTGAAGATTCTTCTAGAGTGTAAGGAACAATTTTGGAATAATCCGTTGGTTATGCGTAAAAGGACCTTAGTAGTCGTGTGTTACTGACAGCTAGAAAATTTTAGCATTTATGGCTAACAAAGCACGTGCTTGAAAAGCATAGATAATTTGTACAGATTTTCCTGATGGAAAATCAAGCTGAATGTATTCAGGAGCCTGAACATTACTGTACATAATTATGAATCATAGCATGGTGTGGTGTTCATAGTACATAATTAGGATAAAATTCATCTCGTGTTTGTCCGAGGAAATGCGTTAGCAGCTTGGATCTTATCATTAAGCTGAAGGAAAACCTTCGTATGCGTGGGAATACGAAAGGCGTCCTTCATGGTTATGAATATATGAACTATGGTGAAAGGAATGAAAGTGACATCGGCAACGTGACAGTTCTCACTGATGCGCCGATAATGGTATAGAAATTCTTGTGGCCTGATTAATACATGGCACAACAACATAGATATACCCTTGGAGGGTACCCTGAATTTCTTAGAAATGTTCCATAATTAGACGTGAGTCATGTGTCTTGACTCGTGTCTTGAGAAATGTAAGCGTGACATATGTCTTGACTGGTATCTTGACATGTGTCCTCAGAAAGTATACGTGAGACATGTGTCTTGACTGATGTCTTGACATGTGTCTCGAGATGTGAAACAATTAGAACTACAAATATTAGGTTAATATGCCAGAATTGGCGGATCGGTTGGACTACTGATCATTTGTATGTCAGATCACGTCCGTGGCCGGAGCCTCGGTTGCGATTTCTAGGATAGTTGTTGTCATAGTAGTGGTTACTATCATCTTGTCTGTCGGTTCCATGACGGTCATTCTCATGACCGTGACTCATGTAACTATTTAGCCGAGTGGCCGGCTGGTACTGGTTTGCACTCATATGGCTGAAATGACAGCCGAACGACGTGTGACATGTAACTATGAATTTGGGACAATGATTGATGGGAATTGTCTGATGGTGAAGCATCTTCTCGTCCAATTACTTTGCTCCGACGCCTTTGTCTTCGTCTTTTAGGATCTCCAGGTTGTGAACAGCATGAGCATCAGCATCTCGTAGCGTATCCTAACATCAGCAGCATCAACCTTCAGTAACATCTCCAAACTATGAGCGGCATCGACAATCTTGTAGAATATCAGCAAGTGAACATACGCCTGAGATGATTTAGAATCGACTAGCGAATACTCGTGAAGTATTGCAAGTGGAATACACATGGATTAAGGTACATGTAATACACATGAAATACGGTACGTGGAGTACACATGGAATGCACATGAAATGATCGGTATGGGCTCGATCATTTGTCATGATTTAAGGAAAGTAAACCGGTTAAACGGTTAGGAAAACCATCATGATAACCTGGAAGTATTAGCATAGACATCATTCTGGTTGCATAGAGAAACGCTAAAGTGTGGTTACACAAAATTCAACGATGATTTTCCTGACAGCATGATCAATGGAAATCAACCATGACTATCATGAAAGCATGATTCAAGAAATCTAACAATGTCTTGCAGGACAACGTAAATAACAAAAGAGGCGTGAAACATAATCAACATGAAGACGAAATTATCATGAAGAAACATGAAACCATCTATCACAAGGAAGTGTATAACATAATGAGCATGAAACTGAAGTTAACAATGACAGTATGAAAACATACTTGACATAAAAACATAATAACTTATGAGGGGACATGAAAAAAAACTTATGCCAATTTAAATCATGAGAAAAATTTTATGCAAGAAAACAGTGCATGAATGCGTAATGTAGTTTATAAAACCTTTATATGTGCGAGGGAACGCCTATGGGTCGGTTCCAAAACAAAAGACATGGCGAGGGGACGCCTATGGGTCGGTCCCAAAGTTAAAAGTTTCGATAAAAGCACATGCGACTAAATAGGGCCAGTCCTGTACCATCCATTACTCAGTCAAAATTCCTGCAACAGATGACATATGATATAAATGCATGAATGCATGGAACATAATAATTAAAAGTCATTGTCAAAACTTAACAGAAAAAAAAATTTTATGTGAAAATTATGAACTACTGGGGTCAGTCCACGAGGAACATCATGCATAGACAATGACACATAACTAAGTATGGATGACGGTTGTTCATTCCATATTAGTAAGACGATACTGGTGAAAACATCATGGTGAAAACAACAAGTTGCTGAAAACGTCATGGCTAAAACAAAAAGGTGCTGAAAACATAATGGTTAAAACAACAACGCGCTGAAACATCAATACGTGGAATAACAATCGTTGGCTTAGGAAGCTCCTGGTGACTACCCACTAGTCACAGGTCGAGTTTTAGAGCCTACAGGTCGAAGCCTTGGCTCTGATACCATAATTGTAACACCCCATTTTGATAAATGGAATGTCACGCGTAATTATGGCGTGTCATCAAAGCATGCAAGGTAATATGTAGTAAAACATACATGACCATAGGGAAAACCGGAATCAAACATCGGTTCCCAAACATAAGCCCAAAACATAAGAAAGTAAATGAACTGAAAGAAAGACTAAACAAGCATAAATATATGAAGGAAACAGGAGAAGAAGTCTATGGCAGCTTCCATCCTATGCATGTCCTCCAAATGCTCGAGTCTTGGGTACCTTCCGTTTTGGGACATGGAAAGGAAAGTAACGGCTGAGCAAAACGCTCAGTGCACGGATATACAATATAGCATGAAATAGGATAAGCATGTAACATATAACAGCGGAAGACTAAGTTCTGAGTAGACTGGTTAAGTATCGAGAAAACTGGTTTTATAGTTTGAAAAGCCTTATGTTTATCTTATGAAAACTGTTTTAACATAAATATACCATAGCCCATATAGGTCATGAAAAGGTCACGTGCATGAATACTTGGAGGGGTGACCTCATCATGCTGATTAGAGGGGATGCCTCTAATTAATATACTGGTTTAGGTAGGAGGGATCAACTCCTTGTGAAGGATGCAAGGCACACACCACATTCACCATGATATACTGAATAAAACATGTAACTAGGATGCACCCATACGCCCCACATGATATAATAATATGGCCAAAACTGAAAGGGACGCCACGAGCAATCACTCCGTCGTGGGGAAGTCATAACATTGGTGCCTCCAATGTTATGGTTATGGTACCTCCATAACTAGGTGAAACTGGTCATGCTTGTATATGGCTATAGATTATGCTAATTAAACATAAGCAGTTCAAAACAATAAAACAAATGCTGGGAAAACAGTTGGCTGTATACGGGGAAATCCTAATAAGGAAAGAATGTCCATACTGAAATGACGGGAATCCGTACCTCAAGTCCAGTGAATGAACGGAAGAAAGACTCCTACTTTTGGATCACTAACGCTACATGAATACACACGTGTATAAGTATCGATTCACTGATTACGTACTGGGTTTTATGTCTTGTCTTAGCTTACTTTGTATGTTTTAGGTCATGGTTTACTGTTTAAAGCCTTAAACTGTGTTTATCTTGTATTCTGATTAATCTGATTAAGTATTACTGGTATTTCATGTATTATTATACTTACTGTGTAATAAGAAGTAACTTTCCAAAAATAGCAGGTTTCCAAAAATAGAAAGTTTCCAAAAATAGAAAGTTTCCAAAAATAGAAAGTTTCCAAAAATAGAAAGTTACCAAAAATAGAAAGTTTCCAAAAATAGAAAGTTTCCTAAAATAGAATTTACTGCCTAAAATAGATTAGTTTCTAAAAATAGAAAAGTTTCCAAAAATAGATCAGCTGCCTTAATTAAATAAGTTTCCATATATAGAAAGTTTCCATGATTAGATTAGCTGCCTGAAATAGATAGATTTCCATATATAGAAGGTTTCCATTAATAGATTAGTTGCCTTATTTAATTAAGTTTCTATAAATAGAAGTTTCCATATTTAGAATTAAGCTGGTTACATAAGCTAACATATAAGTCTAAGTGTTTATAAGCTGATTTCTTAAGTCATATGATATAGTGTATAGTTTAATTACTATTTCATGTATTTTAATTAAACTATAGGTTAAGCATTTTAATTAAAGTATAACATGTTTTAATTAAAATGAAATAAAATACTTAGGTTAAAATGTGTATTATTATCATTAATAATATAACCTAAGTCATGTCTAAATTAATTAATTATAGGCATGTTTTAAATAATTAATTAATTATAACTTATAACATAAAATACTTAGTTTAAATTAACATCATGCTAAATTAATAATTAAAATAACCTAAGTCATGGTTTAATTAATATTTCATGTTATTAATTAATTTATATCCTAAGTTCATAATTCATAAAAATTAACATGTAGCATAAATCATGATTTAACCAACGAACCATGAACCGAGCATGAAATCGACACCGTACCCCGAACCAAATCGGGGTTCCCCTTGGTACCTTGCTGCCGTGGGACCCACACCACCAAACCGGGACCTTATGGTCTCGGTGGTGGTTCCTTGGCCAAGCCGTGACCCCCCCTTCGGGTACGTTTAGGCGTCGGCCAACCAACAACCCTAAAAACGCCCTTTTTGATTTTACCCTTTAACCAAATGCATGTTTATTTCATGTTTTTAATTAGGTTTTAAAAACATCATGTTCTTAATTAATTTACTAAATCAAATCAAAGAAATAATTAAAAAGAAAGGTTAAAAAGGTATACCGAATGTGTAGATGAATTAAGGATGAACAAACACTAATACTTGTACAATATTCAAGATCAAAATCAACAAGAACACCCCTCCTAGGTGTGTTATGGGTGGCGGCTACAAAAGGGAAAAGGGAGGAGAGGAGAAAACTTTTTAGGGTTTTTGTTTAATTCCTTGAAAAATGAAAATGACTAGCAAAATTTACCTTAACCCCCTTTCATGTAAAATTTGATGGGCTTGGCCCATCTTCCTTCCTAATTTCGTGGATATGGGGCCCACATAGGGTAACCCAAATGTTTTCCGTGTCCCGATGTTTCGTGTTCGTTCGTGGTTAAACGTGTTCGTGTTTAAAGTGTTTCCGTTTATTTTATCATGTAGTTTATCGTATTCTTAACGCTCGTAATTATATTATATGTATTTACGTAATTATTTTAGTTTATGTTCACGTGAAATATCTATTAACTGTTTATCATGAGTTTGTACGTAATCGATACTTATCATGTCATACACGTATGCACTTACTTGATTAATAGCACATGAATGTGATCAATACTGAATAAGGTAAGTTTTAATCTAGGACATACGATCTTAAGGGCACTATTCATGGTAAAAGCATGCGGGTTTTACAATTGATGCCATTAAGAGGATCTTGTATGCTGCTGAAGAGGATCCATCAATAGTGGAAGAAGCTCAAGCAATGTTACTTAATCAAGAGAAACAGTTAAACCCGAGATCTGAAGATGTGGAGGAATACAGGACTCAAAAGAGGAAAAGTTTCATTAACCTCGATGTTGATGTGGCTGCAAGCGCTACTTTGTCTCCAAGGCAAAGGGTGTCTGATGCTTCTGATGTCCACTGAAGGGTGTTTGGGATTGCTTGTTTTCTCTGCTTATGTTTGGATTATGTGGTTTTACATGGTAAGGATATTAAACGGAGGAAGATGATGATAACTTTGGTTTAAATATATTAAATTATGGAATTGACGAATTTACCCCCACATAAAATTAGCCTTTTAACGAGAGTTAGTTCCAGGGAGGTTGCTTGTTACTTTCCTTCGTCCTCGGGGAGGCCGCCTGCACTTTCTCGAAGTTGGGGAGCAAACCTGCAATTTTGGCAAACCACAGGGAGCAAACTTGCATTTTACTCTTTTATTTTCCACCAAGAACGACTGAGTCGCACTTTTAGCTAGTAATCAATTCGAAAAGACTGGAATAACGAACTTTCATACTTGGTGGAAATCCCTAGTATTAAATGGCGCCGCTGCCGGCTCTTTTCGTTAAGATTAACGGTTTTTAGTGAGAGACGCGTTTGGATTTTGGGATCCGTTCATTTTTTAACGTTATTTTTCTTGCTTAAAAATTTTCAAAAATCCATAAAAATTAAAAAAATTCAAAAATTCAAAAAAATAGAAAAACATAAAAAACCAAAAATATTTCTTGTCTATCTTTCTTTTCTTTTTGTAGGTGTGTATGCATACTCGTGCTCGTAAGAAGAAAGCAACTCAAGCCGAAGTCGAAACTCCACCTATTGTCGCCATGGATAATCGACCAATGATCGAGCTTTTGTAATCGCAAGTAGAGGGCAACACCGATGCTATTCTCATACCCAAGATTGGAGCCAACAACTTTGAGCTCAAATCCAGCTTCATTCAAATGGTCTCTGCTCAACCATTCTTGAAGCGTACACTTGATGATCCTCATGACCATATCAAACGGTTCCTTCAACTCACTAATACAGTCAAGTATAATGGGGTTTCATAAGAGGTAATTTGCTTGCAACTTTTTCCTTTCTCCTTAGAGGGACATGCCCAGCATTGGCTTGATAAGGAACCGCCACAAAGTATTCTTACGTGGTCGGATTTAGAAACCAAATTCATCAACTACTTTTTCCCACCCTCACGTACTACCGCTTTGCGGAATGAAATCATTAACTTTGATCAAAAGTACGGTGAGACATTTAGTGAATCTTAGGACCATTTTAAGGAACTTTTAAGAAAGTGTCCACAACATGGTTTCACAAAAGTACATCAAATTAATACTTTTTACAATGGTTTAAGCATGAATGACCAAGATTCACTAAATAGTGCCTCGGGGGGTAACATTTTGGTTAAGTCTTCTAATGCCACGTGGGATATTATTGAGAATAAGTCTAGAGTGCAAACTAAGAGTGTTCGGGCTAATGTGGCTAGTGCTAGTACTGTGACGCTGACAAGAGAATTGATAAGCTTACTTCGATTGTTGAAACACTTGCTCTACAAACCGCTAACAATACCAAAAACATCAATGCGCAAGTTAATGCTTTGAGTCAATCATGTGAAATATGCGGGGGATCTCATTCATACACCGATTGTCCTTCGACTCATGACAATTCGGAAAATGTGTATGCCGCTAACGGTAACTTTTCAACGGGAGGCTATCAAGCACGTCCTCAAGGTGACCGCAATTTGCTAAGTTATCGTTCAAACAACTTTCTTTCACCACCCGGTTTTCCCCCTCAAAACCCAAACAACCTCAATCGCAACAATCAAAACCAAACTTGAGCTCCCAATCAATATCAAACCCAAAGAAACCCATATCCACCTCAAGGAAACAACCAAGTTTACCAACAACCCGCTTATCAACCACCTGCTTACCATGCTCTTCCTCCCACCCAACCTACCACATTTAATTACGAGGTTGAAACTTACATGAGGACTAATGACGCACTGGTGCAGAATCTTCAGCGACAAATCATCAACTTGAAAGGAGATATGGCGAAACAAGGGAATGATCTTCGAGCCGATATGCGAAACTCTTTGAGCAGTCAAACGAATGACTTAAGGGATATGATGGCTAGTTTCTTCCAAAGTAATCAAGCCTTTGGTTCGGGTTCTCTTCCGAGTAACACCGTTGCTAATCCAAGAGGGGAGATGAAAGCAATCACCACCTGAAGTGGCAAAGGTTTAAAGGAACCCGAGATTCCTACACCTACACCGGTGATTGTGATAATGGAAAACGAGTCCCCTTCTCCAATTCCTCCACCTTCTACTTCCACCCCTCTACCACCCAAGGATGTGAGTGAGAATTCCATACCAAAGCCTTCATCTCAACCCAATATACCTTATCCCTTAAGGTTGAGGAAAGATAAGTTGAAGAACAAGGATGATATTCAGGTTTCTAACTTTCTTAAAATGTTTAAACAACTGAATTTCAACATCTCCTTTGCTGAGGCTCTCGCTCACATGCCGAAGTATGCTAAAATGTTTAAAGATCTTCTCAGTGACAACGAAAAACTTCTTGATATCGCTCAGACCCAACTTAACGAGAATTGCTCCGCAGTGCTCTTAAGGAAATTACCAACCAAACTTGGTGATCCGGGTCGTTTTCTTATTCCTTGCAACTTCCCCGGGGTAGAGAATTGTATGGCCCTAGCCGATCTAGGTGCTAGTATAAACTTAATGCCATTAAGTGTTTGGAAACAATTATCTCTACCCGATCTAGTCCCCACACAAATGACTTTGGAATTAGCTAACCGTACGGTTTCTTATCCAGTGGGGATAGCCGAAGATGTCTTCGTCGGTGTCGACAAATTCACCTTTCCGGCGGATTTTGTTGTCGCTGACTACGAGATGGATCCCCGTGTTCCATTAATCCTCGGACGTCCATTCTTGAGGACCGGTCGCACTCTCATTGATGTAGCCGCGGGCGAATTAATCATGAGAGTTGGTGACGATAAAATCGTCTTCAACATGGGTAAACTTTCTAAGCAACCTTATCAACACGAGAGCGTTAATTTCATGGATGTTCTTGATGAGGCTTGTGAAGAACATTTCAAAGACGCTTGTAAAAGTGGTTCTTCTTCTCTACCCATTGTTGAGACCGTTGCCTCTATTGCTCCCTCACTGACTCCATTTGGAGAAAGTGATTTCCTTTTGAAAGAATTTGAAGCTACTTTAGGGAATGTGGACTTAAAATATGACGATTCTCCCTCCGATTGGGATGAAGACATTCGTACCATTGAGAAACTTCTCAATGAGGACCATATTTCTCCACCGTCTCCTAAGGAAATCTCTATCGATGATCCGAATTCGACTACGCCTTCCATCGAAAATCCTCCGGATTTAGAGCTTAAGGATTTACCGTCTCATCTCGAATATGTTTTCCTTGAAGACAATAAGAAGTTACCCTTTATCATCGCTAAGGACTTGAAAGAAGAAGAAAAATCTCGACTTATCAACGTGTTGAAAAATCATAAGAAGGGAATTGCTTGGAAAATTTCCGATATCCGCGGAATTGATCCGAACTTTTGTACTCATAAAATTCTCATGGAAGATGACTTTAAACCCACAATCCAAAGCCAAAGAAGGGTTAATCCTAAAATCCATGACGTCATCAAGAAAGAGGTTATCAAACTTCTAGATGCCGGAATGATTTACCCTATTTTGGATTCGCCATGGGTTAGTCCCGTCCATTGTGTGCCTAAGAAAGGCGGAATAACCGTTGTTCCCAATGAAAACAACGAGTTGATTCCTACTCGACTTGTCACGGGTTGGCGAGTTTGCATAGACTATCGCAAGTTCAATGATGCCACTCGCAAGGATCATTTTCCTCTTCCTTTCATGGATCAAATGCTCGAGCGTCTAGCGGGTAATGACTATTATTGCTTCTTAGACGGTTTCTTCGGGTATTTTCAAATTCCCATCGATCCCAAAGACCAAGAGAAAACCACATTCACTTGTCCTTATGGAACATTTGCTTACAAAAGAATGCCTTTCGGCTTATGCAATGCTCCTGGGACTTTCCAAAGGTGTATGATGGCTATCTTCCATGACATGGTTGAAGAAACTATGGAAGTCTTCATGGATGATTTCTCGGTCTATGGTGATTCTTTCTCTACTTGCCTTACCAATTTAGAACGTATGCTCAAACGGTGTGAAGACACTTGTCTCGTTCTTAATTGGGAAAAATGCCATTTCATGGTAAAAGAAGGCATTGTTCTTGGACATAAAATCTCCAAAGTCGGTCTTGAAGTCGGCCGTGCTAAAGTCGATGTTACTGCTAAATTGCCTCCACCTTCAACCGTGAAGGGTGTGAGAAGTTTCCTTGGTCATGCGGGCTTCTATCGTTGATTCATTCAATATTTTTCTAAAATCACTCGCCCGATGACCCACCTCTTGGAAAAAGATACCCCTTTTATCTTTTCTAAAGAGTGTATTGAATCTTTCAATCTTCTTAAGGATAAACTAACTAAGGCACCGGTCTTAGTCACCCCTAATTGGGAGTTACCTTTTGAATTTGTGTGATGCTAGCGACTTTGCTATTGGAGTGGTTTTGGGACAAAGAGTGAACAAACACTTCCAACCAATCCATTATGCTAGCAAGACAATGACGGGGGCTCAATTGCATAATACCACTACCGAAATGGAGCTTTTAGCTGTAGTGTATGCTTTTGAGAAGTTTCGCCCCTATCTTTTCCTTTCCACCACCATTGTCTATGCCGACCATTCCGCGTTGAAGTACTTGTTAACAAAGCAAGATTCTAAGCCAAGACTTCTTCGTTGGGTTTTTCTCCTTCAAGAATTTAAAATTGAAATTCGTGACAAGAAGGGAGCTGAAAACCTAGCCGCGGATCATCTAAGTCGACTTGAGGATCCTTATCAAGGGGATCATCCGAATCAAGAGATCAATGACTCTTTTCCCCTTGAGGCCTTAATGTCTATCAATTCCAATCTTGATGACACCCCGTGGTTTGCGGACATTGCAAACTACTTAGCGGGTAGAATTCTCAAGGAAGGGTTAACGTCCCAACAAAAGAAAAAGTTCTAAAGACATTAAACACTATTTTTGGGACGACCCTTAACTTTTCAAACAGTGTGCGGATTTTGTCATTCGTCGGTGTGTTGATGGGCCGACAGCTTTATTAATCCTTTAGCTTGCCATAAAGGACCCACCGGTGGTCACTTTGGTCCTAATTACACCGTGAAGAAAGTTTTCGACTCTGGATTCTATTGGCCCTCCATTTATCATGACGCTCATGAAATGGTTAAACATAGTGATGCTTGCCAACGCCAAGGCAAGATCACACATAAAGATGAGATGCCTCAAAATTTCATCCAAGAATGTGAAATCTTTGACGTATGGGGTATCGACTTTATGGGGCCATTCCCATCATCCAAAGGGAACAAATACATCCTCGTAGCCGTTGACTACGTATCAAAATGGGTTGAAGCAAAGGCTCTCCTTACGAACGATGCGAGGGTGGTTGTGAACTTTTTGAAGCAACTTTTTGCTCGATTCGGTGTTCCTCGTGCTATCATCAGTGACCGCGGGACTCATTTTTACAATGATCACTTTGCTCGAGTCATGGCTAAGTATGGTGTCAATCATCGTCTTTCCACCACTTATCATCCCCAAACAAATGGTCAAGCCGAGATATCTAACCGTGGATTGAAGAGAATTTTAGAGCGTACTGTGGGAGAGCATCGTGCCTCGTGGGCCGATAAGTTAGACGATACTTTGTGGGCTTTCCGTATCGCATATAAGACGCCGATAGGTTGCACTCCATATCGTCTTGTGTACGAGAATGCATGGCACCTCCCTATTGAGCTGGAATATAAGGCGTACTGGGCCTTGAAGTGGGCCAATTTTGATATCAACAAAGCCAGTGATCTTCGGAAGATTCAACTCAACGAGCTTAATGAACTGAGGAATGAAGCTTATGAGAATTCATTAATCTACAAGGATAAAACCAAGCTCATTCATGATGCAAGAATTAAGAACCGAGAGTTTCACGTTGATGATCAAGTTTTACACTTTAACTCTTGGTTGAAGATCTTCTCGGGCAAGCTGAAGATTCGTTGGTCTGGTCCATTCATCGTCGCCAAAGTCTTCCCTTACGACACCATTGAACTTTCTCAATCAAATGGGCCGAATTTAAAGTGAATGGCCAGCATGTGAAGTTGTACTTTGGTGAGGACATCTCTCATGATATGATTGCATCCCTCACCACGTTTCCCTTGAATTAGTTATGGGTCGTGTCAGGCTCGTGACTCGGTTAACAAAAACAAGCGCTTCTCGGGAGGCAACCCGTTGATCTATCCTTTACCGTTTTCATAATAAGTATAGGGGGAGCCTCGTATGTGTTTGTTGTCTTGTTTCTTATGATGTGCAGGGATTAAAGCTTCAAATAGCACTTTTGATGACATTTGACGAACCGTGATCCCGTCTACCCGTCTTCCTGGTTCTATCCTAAACTGTCGTGATTCAATATTTCATATCTTATATGTTCACATTGAAATCACTATAGTTTTCCTTTCCTTAGCAAGAATTAAACAAAGTGCACAATGTCCTAAGTGTAGGGGAGTTTACTCCCACATGCTTAAACATTGAGGACAATGTTTATATCAAGTGTAGGGGGACTTCTATCGAAGTAAGTGGGATTTTCCATTAATTTGTCCTCATTTTAACCGGAAAATTTGATTTTTCGACATTTTTCAAAATTTTTAATCTATTTTGGCCTAGTTGTATAGTAGTATTTTCCTTTGCTATCGTTATTTACTTTCCTTGCTAGAATAAAACTTTTAATAAAGTGGTTTTAATTTTTCAACGTCATGAATCTTTTGACTCGACCCGAGTTTCTTATGTTTACTCTAGTTAGTATCCTTAACGTGTTTAAGTCAAGTTTTGCTAGGCTTTTATATAGGGAGCTTTAAAACGCGAAAGTCTTAACTCTCACGGGTTAAGAACAAGAACTTTTCGCAAGTTCCTATAATTGATCCTAGAAAGTCGTTTATCAAGGGAACTTTAAAATGCAAATTCTAAACTTGAAAGAGTCTAAGAATTTGCAAGATCCTATAGATGACTTGAAAACCCAAAACTTTGATTTAATTGGCTAAGCATCCACGAGTCTCATTCCTTGAGATTTTAAATTGTGGAAAACGAGAGATGATAGCTTCAGTTATAAGTTTGGTATTCTTTCATGAATTTATGTGAGTTGATTATAAGCTTTTTCTCCCATCGCTTGCTAATAAATTTAATTGCAATAAATAAGGTTGTACGATTTGAAAAGTTACTTAGCTTCTAGCGCAAGATCGTTTAAAAGTTGCTCGGTATTAATTAGAGTTCATAGCCAAGGCATAACTTATTGAAGCGGGATGCGAAGATTGGCGAATCCAAAAACGCCCTACAAGGCATGAGGGCTACATTTTGTTGCTGAAGATCCCAAGTGATGTGAAGAATCATTTATCAAAAATCAATACGAAGGATCGAGACACACGACGAAAAGCAAATACTCCCCAAAAGATCATGGAGAAGTCTATCCGAAAAGACCCTAGCAAGGTATGAGGATAAATAGATCCAAGTCCTAAAAGGAGGCGTATCGTTGTATATCAAAGTCCAAAATAAAGATTGGAGAAAAATGAAGAAGTCGTGGTCCAAGTATGAAGAATCTCTCAAAAACTTCAAGTGAAGAAATTCCTATTATGAAGAGAAGATCATAATTTCAAGAACGTCTCTCAAAGATTCGAAGTATGAAGTCGCTACCAAATATCGGTCCGAGAAAGGTCTCAAATCGTGAAGCGAGTTATGCCAAGATATGAACTTTAAGAGGTCCCGAGAAGCAGTTTTAAAAGATTTTGTCCTTTAGCTAACTATTGCTTAAATCGTCCCACTTTATTTTCAGCCTAAATAAACTATCGAAATAAGTCGAACAATGCATCCTCGTGATCATTCAAGATAATATTAAAATATAAGATATACACCTAGGAATAAGGGAGTCTAAGTGAATAATTGGACCACATGAATTCGTGTTAGTTTGCTAACTTATAATAACAATGATCTCGTTTTTAAGCTTGGTTTGGGGAACGTGAAACTTGAGGGTGATAAACATTCATGGCAACCAAAACCCCAATGTAAGTCTTTGATTTCTTTATTTATTTTGTACGTATTTCTATCTTTTTAGTTTCCTTAAAGTTTAGTATTTAATAAAGGCCAAGGTGGGTTATTTATGATGAGAAATGTAAACTGTGCTTTGAAATTAATGCATTGCATGAAGGCATTGCAATGGTCAAGTGTAGGGGATTTAATAAGTGTGAAAACACTTATCCTTTTACCACTTATTTCCAATAATAACAAGACCAAAACGTGTATTTTATGTCGTAAAAGTCGGAATTATGCGTGGTTTGTGTTTTTATTGTGTTTCAGGGTAAAAATATGAAAAAGGAAGAAAACAAGGGCTATCACGAGTTTTTATCGAAGAAAACGAGAAAAGACGAAGTCAAAAGATCAAGAGTGTACAAAGAACGGAAGTCCAAGGCCTATTCTGAAGATTTATCGAAGAAAAAGTCTAAAGACGGAAGTTTAATGAAGTCGAAGAACTCAAGTCTAATAGAAGAAGAAAATTATACGACAAGTTCAATTTATATCGACAAATCCCGAGACGACGTCGAGAAAGACAAAGAATTTAAATCAAATCGAGACGAGAAGAAAGAAAAAGGAAGCAACACATGCACCTCCCCACCTCCTATATATACCCTCCTAATGACACATTAGGAGGGTGTTAGTTAAGTTAGCTAGTTTTTATTTTTACTTTTTGTAGTTTTCATTTTTAGAGAGAGAAAGTTTTAACTTTCTCTCACTAGAATTTCATCTTTTCTTTCCTTCATGTTTAAGCTTAATTCATTCTTGTATTTTGGAATCATTAATCTACAAGTTCAAGTTAAGTTTTTCATCTTCAATCTCTTTCTACCTTTCTTGATTTTTACTTATATTTGATCTGAAATCATCTTTGATTTTGTTTAATCTAGATGTCTGATTGATTAAAAAGTTTATCTTTTGGTTTCTATCTAAGTTTTATACGGATTAAGCTTTGAGCTTATCATGCTAATTGGATTATTTTGTATTTAGCTTATTTACTTTTCATTTTTCTTAAAAGTTTCATCTTTTTATGGTTTGTTTTAAAAGATTTGCTTATTTAAAGTTTTGAAAGTTCTTATTTATGCTTATTAGTTCTTCTTATTATCGATTTGGTAAGGATTCGGATTGTGCTTATTAAAAGAGTGCTTATTGGTGCTTATTATGTTTACATACTATCGGAAAAGGGTAAACCCTTTTCCGACAGCTCATTCCGACGCTACCATCGGATTAAGGCTTTGGATTCCAACAGACATTTCGTTCGTTGTATCGGATTAGGGTTTTGAAATTTCGATAGTTATTCCGAGCAGCATTCCGACAGTAGAGATTAAGTAGGTATTCCGACAGTTGTGTTTACAAGTATTCCGGCGCTTATTCCGACGGATCATTCCGATAGTTTTGTGTTTTCATTATTCCGATACTTTGGATGTTATTCCGACGAGATTTCTGTTGACACATTCCGATCATATTCCGATAGAATTGCATTCTGATGGTATTCTGATACTTGACATTCCGCCGGGTTTAAGTTCTTGTTTTTACAAAGTTTTATGTTTTGAATTTACTTTTAAGTTTTAAAGTTTTTAATCATTTATTTTTAACTCGTAATCTTTAGTTTAATTTTTAAAGCTTTTATTTTTACTCAACGACATTTTAATATTCGCTTTCTTTTTAAATAGATAATCAATCCATTTTATTTTCTACCAAGAACGACTGAGTCGCACTTTTAACTAGTAATCAATTCGAAAAGACTGGAATAACGAACTTTCATACTTGGTGGAAATCCCTAGTATTAGCTAACAAATGAAAAAGACTTAAAAGATAAACCAACTTAATATGTGCAATGCACATGTTAAGGGGGAGCGTTTTTGATGAACAAAACACTTAAGGCACAAAAACTTTGATTATAATATCACAAGTGCTTTAGGTGATTTTCAAGGATTTTTCATGGTGACAATACTTACCCAAAACACACTTAATTCACGACGGATGTGGTGACAAAAGGGTGGTAGGATTAGGTATTAGTCCAATGATTCATCAGAACCGATGGAATCTTCCCAAGGACAATTCCCTAGATAGAATTAGAAGTCCTAGGAAAGTTGGAGATGATTGTGAACGTAGTAGAGTACCGAGTAATTACTGATGCTAGCACTAGAACAATCACAACAAGGTGCTAGTGATGTATTGGTAAGTACTGAAGGGGTTGAAGAATGAAAAAGAAATGTAATGATAAAGGGTGTAAAGAAAGAAGCCCTCCTTACAACTTAGGACAGAAACCGGGTCAACACATCTATTATTGGGATCATTTTTTAAATGATTCTCAATATTGAAGACAAGACATCATGGACCCAGTGATGTCATGCACAACCCCTCCCAGCTAACTCAAATATCTCTCAAAAGATGTTTGTTTTAATCACACGGAGCTCAACACGTTATCTATTAGTTTATTCACTCCCAATAGACTGATATTGAATAGGTGGCAGTCCTCTCCAGCCATCGCTCAGTGAATCAAAACGTACTATCGAGTCTAGAGCCACGAGATCATCAAAAGTCTCATTATGATACTTTCCATTTATTCCTTGCTTCTTCACACGCTGTGAAAAGTAAGAGATCTTTATGAGTCCTACGTAGTATTCTTGTAATATTGCCAGAACATCCGAGTGATACACAAGTATTACAATGAAGATGGAAATCCTGCTTGAGCCAACATCAAACAAGCTCATGGTAGGTGACACGTGCGGTACTTTAAGAACCAATCTTGTGAAAACTGGAAAGAAACAGTAGTTTAATTCTTAATTGAACTTAAACTCGTTCCAGGCCTCTACGCATTATCGTATGATCTTGCCAGAACACTTAGAGTGATACTCTTTAGTGTTCACAGTGACGAGTGGAAATCCTTCTAGTGTTAACATCAAACAGCACTTGGTAGGTGACGTGCAAGATTCTATATAAATCAAGCTTGTGACAACTGGAAAGCAACAATGGTGAAAATCTTAATTAAAATTCACTTGTTCCAGGTTCATGAATTGACGGCTTCAATCACAAGGATAGTTTATCCAAGTGATTCACTCTTTATGTTCGCAGTCAGGCTTAGTGATCGTCGAATAAAGAGAACGGGTTTACCCGCGAAATCCTGTCAGGAAATTACTTAATTGAAACTATCCGTCACAGGTACGATATCTAATATCGTCCAACGGTCTTCACCGACCGGAGGTAAAATGCTACCGATTTAGAATGAAATGTTCTAAGCCATTTCGTTCATGTCTTGTTATGTTGCGGCATTCGAAGACGGTGGTGTTGCGGTGTACCAGATGAAGTCGTTCCCACATGCTTATGTTTTTCTGCATCAATTTCAGCAAAATTCAAGAAAGTTCAAAATGAAGTCTTCCGCTGTACCAAACTATGAAGCTTTCAAGAATTCAACAAAAAACATAAGTGTGTGGAACATGGAGTCACGAGGAGGCAAGAATCACAAGAAGGCAAAGATCGCACGAGAAGGGTCAAAAGAACAATGCTCTAAAGCTAAAGCCTAAAAAATCAACATCAACATATTCACAACAAAAAGAAAAGATAAAAGAGAAAGGACTACGAGCTGAAGAACGAAGACTTAGTATAGTATGCTAGGTTTAGGACTTTGTAAGTTGGAGTGACCTCCCTTAGGGGGAGATTGTTGGAAATACGTTTTTAACGTATATTAGAAGTATCGGTCACTCCAACAATATTGTAATACGTTTAGTAGCTCGTAGTTAAATGTTACGTGATATTAATGTTTAACCCGGCCCATGGGCTTGTCATGGGTTGGAGGCCCAAGTCCATTAAGGACTTGGGTATATAAACCCCTTTCCACCATGGAAAGGGGTGTTGGTTGTTTTACATTTTCTCACATTAATAAAGTTCTCTTTGGTTTCTCTCTCTACTCTCGCTCTCTATATATATAATAACAACAACCCTCTTGATTAGTTATAAGATTATCACTTTCCTACAGTGGTAGTCCTGGTAAATCTTCTAGGAACACGTTTGGAAAATCTTTAACAATCGGTACATCTTCAACCTTCTTTTCAGGATCTTCCGCTTCCTCCTTTTGCGTCACTTGAACCAAGAACACTGGACATCCCTTCTCAATGTGTCTTTGAGTTCTAATACATGAGATGACTTCTAGTCTTGATCTATTCGTCACTCTACTTCTTTCACCTTGTATGATTAGTACATCGTTTCCATAAGGAACACGGACGCACTTCTCATGACATACAATTTCCGCATGCTGCTTTGACATCCAATCCATCCCAATGATAACATCAAAGCTTCCTAGTTCTATGGGGAGTAAGTCGATACTAAGTGAATGATCTTGTAACCTCAGATTACATCCTTTCAGAATAAAACCGGTGGTCACTGACTTCCCATCGGCTAGTTCTACGTTATACTTAATATCTAACGTGGTAGGGGTAATATTTAGGCGTTCACTAAATTTAGATGATACAAAACTCCTATCCGCGCCAGAATAAAATAGTACTGAATCATAGTTGTTATTGACTAAGAACGTACCAGTCACAACGTTGTTGACTTGTACCGCAGCCTCAGCGCATAAATGATACACTTTTCTAGGTGCCGTGAATCCTCTTGGAGCACTGGTTGTAGATCGGTTATTATCTCCCCGTTTCCTCTGGTTCTGCTTTTGGTTCCCCTGGTTATGGTTCTGATTGCCGCGGATTTGATTACCACGACCTTGGTTCCCACTGTTTGGACACTTATTCTTATAATGCCCTTTCTCTCCACACCCAAAACAAGTAACATTCGCTCCTTGTCCTCCTTGAGTTCCTGGTCCTCTTTGGCTAATAGGACGGGGTGATGCTCGACATTCCTTTGCCTTGTGCCCAGACCTTCCACAGTTGTAGCATGTAGGAGGGCATGCTCTCTCGTGGTGGCGGCTACACTTTCCACAAAAAGGAAATTTCCCAGCATAGTTACTACTATCACCTTGCCCAGCAGTAAACACTCTAGCTACCTTTTGGCGCTTGTTCTGATTGTAGTTATTGGGGTTGTTGGTGTTATTGTTGTTGTTGTAATGATTACCTGGCCACTTCCTCTTGTCTCCAGCATTCTCTCCTAAATCTTGCACCACTTGGTACATCAAACTCTGAGCCATCTCAATTGCTTCATGCAAGTCATTCGGCTTGGATGAAGTCACATTCCCTTTGATGTTCAAAGGTAAGCCTCCAATGTATCGCTCCAACAATCGGTCATTGTTCGGCACCATCTCGGGGCATAGTAGAATTAGCTCTTGGAAACGCTGATTGTAAGAAGTAAGGGCGGTACCCTTGACTTTCAAATTTCATAGCTCAACCTCCATCTGTTTGACTTTATTTCGAGGGCAGTACTTCTTGACAAACATAGCCTTAAACTCAAGCCAAGGTGTAGCTTGGGCAACATCAACAGTCACTGCACGAGCATAAACATTCCACCAAGTCAAATCACTATCCATCAGTGTGCTTGATGCAAATTTCACCTTATCAGCTTCACCAACATTTCTAATCCCAAATTGAGATTCCAACTTCTTAAAACATCTAGTCAAACCCATTGCACCTTCAGTACCACAGAAATTCACTTGCGTAACCACGTGAAATTCCTTGTAAGTGCATGTCCGTGCATTGGTAACATTGGTTCCTCGGTTGGTTTCTTCTTGTATGCTCGTTGCAAGTGTCAATTCGGCTGCTGCGAGTGCCTCGGCCACTCGTTCCGCGATCATCTGGCTGAGCATGACCGGGTCAATCCCACCGGTAGCGACTGGTGGATCCTGCGCCCCAGATCTCCGAACTGGTGCCATGTTCTTAAAAAGATAAACAAGATAGTGAGGTTTTGCTAGATATAACAATCATGGCACATACGGTATGATAATATAATGCTCAACAGTATAAACAAACAAGATATATATACATACCCATAAATATACCGTGTTAGGGGCATCAACATAACATATAACAATCATTGTTTTAGACCACATGTAAACCATATATCATAACTCAGATTTTGTTGTGCACATGTACCCCATATAAATATATTGTGAAATTGTTAAATCATATGTATCCCATTTAATGTATATTCTTATTGTTGAATCACCTGATTCCTATAATATTTGTTCATTACATATATATATCCACCTATATATATATAATACTTAATAAATACTATATGTATGATAATCAACTAAGCACCTAGTTCTCTATAACCATGTCTATGATACCAATTTGTCACACCCCCAAAATATCATAGTATAAAGGCAACAAGGCGGTGGCGACGTCATGTTTATCATACACATAATCACAAAGAACGACCTCTAAATGAGACGTCAGAAAGTTGATCACTTGCATTTGATAAAATAAAGATTTCAAACATAATACGGAAGCATAACAACTGGTCATAGATACAGAAACATAGTTTTCAAATGATACAAATGATCTTATTTTTAACAGAAATGACGACAATGCATGAGACCTCACATAGCATATTCAATCTTAGTACCTGAGAAAAACATTGTTAAAGTGTCAATGTAAAGTTGGTGAGTTCATTGGTTTAGTTAATTAGAAGTGTTTAATAAACCACAAGATTTTCCCAAACATGATGACAATATAACAAATACAAAGTCATCATAAAAGCATTTATTACAGTCTAAGCTCATGACACCGAAACGTTAACAACACTGGCAGTATGATCATATAATGTAGCCCAACTGGATGCCTAAACCCACGACATCCTTTCTCAAACTCAAATGAAACTGTGCCCGCTTGTCCTCTGTTAGACCAAGCCGGACAGGGGCGTCAACCCCGATAGATATATCCATAACATTCATGCTTACACAAGTAGTTAATGGTTCATGATTCACGGGCCAAAGCAAATGGGTTTTATGTGGGACTTAGACTAGTACATAAATCAGTTAATGCACTTGTATTCATACGTTAAATCAAGCAATGTCTCACCCCAAAAAGCAGTAAAAGCAGTTAAAAAGTGGGGCTATAAACTCACCTCAAATGATAGTCAAGTAAAAGCAATCAAGTAGTAGACACGGAAAAATGCACGCAACAACGTCAACCCTATCCACAGCCTAGCAATAATAATGACTAACTAAGCTAAAAAGACAATGCAAATAAATAATTAATTTGTCGTTACATTGTACTTGCACCTATTAATAAATCAAAACATTTCCTTTTTATTTAAAAAGTCAAAGTATATTAAAATGTCAAAGTTTGTAAATAAAAATGCACACAAAAATAATTAATTTAAATCGACACAAAGACAGACTCTTTAGAAAAAATAGACGCGACAAATAAACATATTTTTAGTTTGGGTCAATTGGCAGTTGGTCTATAACTATGTCCAATAATTATTTAAGTCTCACTCCGATATAGTCCAGATAATAATAAGGTCCTAATCCTAATTTTTGTCCAATAAATATATATCAGTCCTATTCGTCTTACAATTTTTATCGTCAACTAATTATTAATATGAATGTCAAAAATAAAGTGATAGTCCTTTTGGGTCGTCTATAGATAAATTATGAGACCCTTGTCCAGGACCCATTTTAATTGGGTCTTTTAGTTCGGTTAGAGCCAATGGAACCCGACATATACGATTAACACGAAGAGTGCCTAATCCTACGCTCCACGCGCTAACCATGACACGAATTTAGTCCGGGTTAAATTATATTATAAATATTTAATATTTATTAAGTTTTAAGTATTAAGTTTTAAGCTTAAATAAGTTAACGGGTCTAATTTTGATAAGTCTACTAATTAAGCGGGGTTTAATTTCTAATCAACTTTTAATACTTGTACTAAAAATACTATTGTAATAAAAATACTAATAGGAATGACAATGTCATTTGATCTTTTGTCCCCCTCCACTAACGCACTACACACTGACACAAGCCAAAAATGTACTTTTGTTATATATGAAAGATATTATTATTCTTTCTTCTTTGTTTGTTCAACGACAGTAAGCACAAAACCAAATTCATTTCTATTTGTAATATAAACCATGACTTATACATCAAATTGTGGCTTCGTTACTTTATGGTTTTCGAAAATTCAAATTGCATGGTAACCCTTACGACCCCGACTATGAATCCCACGAAGAAAACGCAATAGTTGGACGTAGTTTTGACTTGTTTTTCTTGTAAGAACAATAAGTTACACAAAAACACAAAACTCATTTTTAGCTCACCAAATTCAAAACTAATTTATTAGAACACATATATTACACATAGGTAAAACATCTATGTCTGAAACTACGTTTTTGCTTATGATTTCGACGTACCCATTTAGCCATTTTTTGAAAAAAAATTTGTGATTTCATGTAAGAATTTATGTAGTAGTTGTAAGCAATGTTTTCTAGATGTGCAAGTACAAGTAATGAGTTATGAATGAAAATAAAACAAAGATTTAAAATCTTACAAAGCTATGTGAGTTGATGAAACAAGAACCCATGAACCAAAACTATAGAAACCCTAAATGAAAACCCAAACGCCTCCTTAATCCCAAATGAAGAATCAAACCTGAAACCAAGCTCGTCCTAGCTCAAACCCACGTGCCAAACTTTACTTGACGAACCCTAATCGTGTGCATTCACCATGATGTTTGTGTATATGAGTGTGATTTGCTTGTGTAATGTATATGAAAATAGTTTTTAGGCTTTAGTTTTGAAATGAGAAAGTGATGTTCATGGTAAGGATGATGATGATATATGTGTCTGTTGTTTCGGCAGAGGAAGAGACAAAGAGAATGATGTTTTGCTTTTTGGATGTAAGTAAATGTGTGGTGGGTGTAATGTAGTGTGTATATAGATGATGTAAGTGGTTAGGAGAAAACAAATAAAAATGGGATGATTTGGGTGAGTCTCAGCCACAAGAAGCAAAAGGAGAGATCTTTGTGAGGGTGGCTTGAAATTGATATGTGGAATGCATGTTTATTACGTAGCTTATACCCGGCCACTTATGAGATGGATTAGGATTTGGCAAATCTTAGTGAATCTTAGCTAGATTTTGGGTATCCAAGTACAAGGTTGCTATCAACATGTGGGGAATTAGTTTGGTATTTCTAGAACAACATATCTGAATGTTTCATGTAGGTTTCGGCTAGGTGGCGAGATTTGTTTTTTTTAATTGTGTTTGAACAGTAGGGTTTGAAATGGATAAAAGGGTAATGGTATTGTTTTGATGTAAAAGTATTTTGGTTGGTTACTTATTATACTTCTAATATATTTTATGTGTAGGAGATAGTGGAGGTTTAGAAATTATTTAGATTGTAAGAGTTTATGTTTGTGATAGATGAGGATAGTGAAAAAAATGAAACAAAGTGTAGTGTAGGAATTGTAGAAAAATAAATTGTAGATAAAAGTGTAAGTACTTTTGGTGTTTAGTAAAACATTAATGAATCGTTTACTTAACTAGTTAACGTTAGATATTTAGGCTCAATTGATGAAGTGATGAGTGAGACGATTTTTCTTAGTGACTCCAAATAATGTCAAGTATATTAACTAACACATAGAAAAATTAAAACGCATGATACTCCAATGACATGAGATAACTTCTCAATTTGTTGAATTCACAAGGTTCAAAGCTTGAATTAAATAAATATATGGGGAAAATAAAGATGGAAAATTGACGGATGTCACAGGTAGTGTTAATAACAAAGTTTTCATCAACATCGGTTCCAACAATGACAGAATTAGGAGTCAGTGCTACGGTACTAGCACTATCTCACAAGGGTTGATCATTGGGATCGATAACTATGATATGTTCTGGTGGATTGGGTTGGGTTTCGACATCCTCTTCATGAATATTTATAACGAAATTTTTGGTTGAAAACTTGGTTGATTCGATTTGAAGGCATTCTTTTGGGATCGTTTGAAATTCATAACTCCTCGTTGTTAGATTTTTATTTTATTCAAATAATAGATTTACAAGTTTTTTACCCACGATCGAGGATTTATACAAACGTTCAAAATTTTGCAAAAATACATTTTATTTTAGTTTTTTATTTTTAAGATTATAACAAGACAAGAAGATAAAACACAAACGATATAAGCCACAATAATAGAAATCAAAACGAAAGCAAAAACTAATATTTTTGGTTTTTTTATTTATTTATTATGATAAACTATATATTTACAAATTCACAAGGCATATAATCAAATAAGGGTAAAAGTTATACAATACCAACGTACTTATTCAAATGTACCGACTTTAAACACTTACAATTTAATCGCTAGGCTTTACCAATGAGTTTACAAATTTATTCTTTTTTCACCAATATGACCGTAAAATTACTTTATTACCCTTTTAGATGACTAAAATACCATTGTCTTTTTATTTTCTATTTAGGGTCTATTTGGTTTTCTTATCAACGTCACTATGAGAGATGTATATAGAGACAAAAGACAGGATTTTGACAACTTACCACAAAGGGTTTTAACATTTTGGAAGACCTTAAGAGCAGTGTCGCCGTTTTTGAAACACCACAGTAATCAATAACAACTTTAACAGTAGTGTATGACAATTGGAGAGAACTAGCCAAAATAGGTGGATCAAACCACGGTTTTAGCTTGATCCCATTCACCTTGGCATCATCATGAGTACATTCAATTTCAAACCCTCCATCTCCATCATTATCATCATCATCGTCCTGGTAGTCATCAGATTCCAATTTCACATTTTTAATCCTGTAGTGATGAGAGCATCCCTCGGTTAGGAAAAACTTCATCCATTTTCATTTCACTAAGTAAACTTTTATCTATATCAAACCGATCAGCACCACAGAATGCATCTACCAAAACCGAGTACTGCCTTAAAGTATGTTTTACCCCCGTGGGCGGCAACATGCTGAAAACTTACATTGTCGGATCTAAGTTTCCAGATCTTAGAAGATGCTCAATAATAACAATATAAGTTCTAGAATTAGGAATCCCGCCTTCATCAATCATCCTACTAAACGTCTTTACAGCTTCATAGTCCTTACCCGTCTGCGCACAAAACCCCATGATGATATTATACGACTCAACATTCGGACCTTTTTTACCAGTCTCAACTTATGCCACACACAAAGAACAAAATCAATGTCACCTGCAGCTGCATACAGCTTTGTCTGATCCAAAAAACTTACACGAGCAACATTCTTAAATAGGCCTCACTCACAGGTATCTGAGTAATTTTTCCTGTTGCTTTTACACAACTACCCTCTTGTATCAGTAAACCATCACCCATTAATACAACACCAACATTAGTTGATTCCAAATTAAGAGCAATACCTATTGTACCCTCGTCAAGTTCTACTAATTCACCCGCCATTACTTCATCAAGACCATGAATACGAGCAATGCCATCACCTACTTGAAGTACGGTACCGGTATTTACAATCTTCACTTCTCTATTATATTGCTCAATACGTAGGCGGATAATATTACTAATTTCGTCGGCTTGAATGGTTACCATGAGTATTTCTTAATTCTTTTTTAAAAAAAATATCAAAAATAATGCCTAAATATAGAAGGCTTAATCCGTTATTTGTTTCATCGCTCCCAATATGCCAACATTGGCACTGATAGTACGTAAATGTAACTCACTGTTTAAATAACTATTCAGAGTTCCTAGAGCTCCTTGTAAGGCTTGTTGGAAAACCCGTTGTCGGACTTGATTACTGGCCTTTTGTTGTTCAAAATATATAGTCTCATTTTTGTAATTTTCTAATTGTTCCAAAGTCTTATAAGTTGAATCAATCAAATTCAATTTTTCTCGCTCTATCTCGGAGTATCCATTCACACGAAACTGATGTGCGTCTATTTCGACTTTTCGTAAGCGAGTCCGGGCTTTTTCCAGCTCTTTGATGGCCCCTTCGCGCAATTCTTCTGAATTTTTAATCGTATTCAAGATTCTCTGTTTTCGATTATCTAATAAATCACTTAATGAAAGTAGATTATCTTTCCATTCATTTCAAAAATTCCAGGATCCCTTCCCGAACCAAACATGAATCTTTCGATTCATTTGGCTCTCACGCTCAATGTAAATTATCATATCTTTATTGTTAATGTAATGACCCTATCCTCTATTCTCTTGCCGTATTCAAAAATGAAATCAAAATATCAAACTAATCCAAGACAAAAAATCGAAGGACTCTTCTGGCCAAACAAAAAATATGTAATTGTCAGGAAAATTGTTTACTTTTTTAATCCAAGAAGTTTTTCTTATTTTATACACAATACATAGGTCATTGATTCAGCATTGGCTAAAAAAAGGGATAAAATCCCCAATAAGTAGTTCAAATCATTTTATCAATATGATGTTCTCTATTGAGAAAAATTATTTATTGAAACCATCTCTATATTAACATAGTGGTAGAAAGAGTACCATGCTACGTTTGGACTTCAAACAGTTTAGCTTTAACCATGTTAATGGGCCCATAATATTGGCTGATAGAGAATCAAAGTGGATTTTCCAATAAATGAAGAACTACTATAGTTCTTACATATAATTTCCGAATTTATTCAGAAGTAATTCGCGAGATCATGCACCTTTCTTTCTTAGGTATAACTTTCCTAGTTATAAGAGAAAAAATATATCTCGTTGGATCCAGCCTATTCTTGAAATAAACAACTCGCACACACTCCCTTTCCAAAAAAGGTCAAGACCCCAAGCACTACACTTAGATTTATTAGAT
This sequence comes from Glebionis coronaria, assembly GCA_025667525.1. Classification (NCBI taxonomy): domain Eukaryota; kingdom Viridiplantae; phylum Streptophyta; class Magnoliopsida; order Asterales; family Asteraceae; genus Glebionis; species Glebionis coronaria. The sequence continues at coordinate 341,920,764 of CM046880.1, read as the reverse complement.
TTGTTGCTAAAATATCGGTATTAAACCCGAAACTCCCGGCGGCGGATGACCATGGGCCTAAAGAAAGGAAAGAATCGGTTATATTTTTCATATGATCTCCTTTATAGGTAGACTAAAAAATCAAACATAGTTCTTTTGTATTAGTTTGCCCTATATATATTTCGAGTTTCCCACTTTCTAAATCGAATCAAAAAAATATTTGATTTATAAATAGGATAAATGTCGGAAATACACAATGTACTTTCTCAAATGATCCATTATGCCCATCTGACTTTTTTATGTTTGATTTGCCCACTTATTTTGGTCAAACAGTTGACTGGGTTGTTGGCTTAACGAAACCGTTAGTTATTTCGTTAACTTGGAATTTACTTTTACATTGTTGGTCCCTAGCTAACTATCATCATCATCTAACGTCATCATCCAACATCTTCATAAAAAATTACCAGAAAACCCAGATCCAAAAACCTTATTCACCAACACTTTATTCAATTTATTAATTATCACTCTCCATTACATTCTTCATCATTTCTTCTGAATTTCTGAATCGATATGCAATCAGTTAATTTAAGGGTTTTGTTTGAGACCCGATCTGATCAACTTCTTTCACAAATTCCTTTGACAAGTGATTCTTCAAAGGGGTTTATTGTTGTTGATTGAGATTTGATTACTGAATCGCTACTAGTGGGTTGATTACTGAATCGCTACTGGTGGTGTTGTGTCTCGGCCTCCATGTTTTGTTTATGCTTTTCCATTGAATCTGAGAAGCTCTTTTGTATGGTTGGTGGTCCTACGTTGGTGGAGGATTGATGTCGATTCATCAAGGCACCATGTTGAGGACGCATAAGTGGTGGATATCACAATAACTATAACACCCCACTTGGATAAGTAGACCGTTATGTGTATTTATGGCGTGTCATCAAAGCATAAGGTAAATGTCCTAAAATATTAACTGACCATAAAGGAAATACCGGAATCAAACATCGGTAATCCAAACATAAGCTCAAAACATGAAAAGTAAAATACTGAAGGAAATGACTAAACAATGTCCAAATAAGCAGAATAATGTAAGAAGTGCATAAAGTAAGAAGTCTGGATAGCTTCCCTCCAATGCACATGCTCTCATAATCCTAAGGGCGTCCTGGTGTACCTGCCGTTAGAACATGAAAGGAACTACGGCTGAGCATAACGCTCAGTGAACGGATACAAAGCATGATAAGAAATACCGAAATGAAGCAGATGATAAAATACTGAAACTATAAGACTGATAAGTAAAGTTGCAGCGGAAATCTGTGTGTAATCTGTAAAGTCTGATTTATAAATGATAGAGTTGTACTGTTATCTGTTAAATCTGAAAAACATGCATTTACTGTATTTTAATTGCCAAGAGCTTATGTAGGTCATATGCTGAAACAACTGTTGCATGAATAACTGGAGGGGTGACCTCGTCATGTTGTACAGGGGTGACCTCTAAATAATGTGTTGGGTGGAGGGATCAGCTCCAATGTGAAGGATGTAGAGCACACACCACATTCACCTGATAACTGTAAACTGATAGCCTAGGATGCATACATACGCCCCACTAATAATACTGATAAAATGGCCAAGCTGAACTGAGTGGAACGCTGCGGGATATCACTCTCCCGCAAGTGAGTCATGACACCGGTGCCTCAAGTGTCATGGTTACGGTACCTCCATAACTAGTACTACTGACTGATCATGCTTGTATATAAGGCTCAGGCAGTATCTTAGTTATTAAAATAATTTCGGATAATTTATAACATGTATTGGGGGAAAGCATTTGGCTGCAGACGGGAAATCCTAATCATGCATAGAAGGGAAGTCCTTACTGAAAGGACGGGAAATCCGTACCTCGTGTCCAGTAATGAAATAAAAATGAAAGCTGAAAGATCTACTCCGACTTCATGGTTACTACATAAATAAAGGACGTGATATGAGTTGTCTGATTACTGTTTACTGTTTATTATTGTTCTTAATTCATTTAGCGTGTTCTCGTATTATTTTACTGGTTGCGTATAACTGATCAATCTGATTGTCTAGTGTATTTATGATAAATCTGACTGTTCTTTAAGTTTTTACCGATTAGTGTTTATCCTGTATTCCTGGTTACTGTATATTATATTGTGTTCTAATATTTACGATATTACTATAAGTAGTAACCTGCTATAAATAGAAAGCCTCTAAAATTAACAGGTTTCCAAAAATAGTTCCTTTAAATTAAATCCTTAATAAATCCTATGTTTTAAAATAATTAAGAGGATATAGATATAATTTTATTAATTAAATTAATAAAATCAACAATTAAATTTATTTATTTATAAACTCCTTTTTAAAATGATTTAATAAATTTAAAATAATCCTGTGTAATCATTATTATTAGCGATCCCGAAAACTCGTTCTAAAAACCGTCCCGAGACATTCATGTCTCGGTCAAACCGAACCGGGCCCACTTGCTACTGATGTCACACCCCGTGGTTCCCACTACTTTTATATTTTCCCACTGTTTTTATATTTTTCCTATTGCCTTTGCTTTTAAAGTTCCCACTGTTCGTTTGTGGTTAAAGTTCCCACTGTATGTGTAGTGGTTCCCACTGCCAGTGCAGTGGTTCCCACTGCTAGTGCCATGGTTCCCGCTGCTAGTGCAGTGGTTCCCACTGCTACCTATTTATTCCCACTGTTTTTGTTGTACACCCAGTTTACAAACCCAAACGCCCCCTTATTTTCTGTACCTACAGTTTTTGAACCAAAACACCCTTGGTGGACTGTTGGGGCTGTGAATCAAGTTAAACCCACCACACCTTGGTGGCTCATTGCTACTACCGTCACATACCAAACCAAACTTCCCCATTGTGGGTCACGACTGGCCATCATAAGGCACACCGAGACCTTATGGTCTCCGTTTTTGTAAAACAAGCAGAAACACGACACCGCTTTTTTTTTGGATTCGAGATTCAAATAAACAAAGAAAATAATAAAATAAAATAAAATTACCTTGAGCTGCGTGATTGGGGTTAAGAATCAAACGACATTAAACCTTGATCCTAAACCACGAAACTTTTTTTTTATCTTGTTGTTGTTCATCGGCAGGAAGAAGACAAAGAAGAAGACGACGGCTCTTCCTTTGATTAGGGTTCACTACTTGTTTGTGTCTAAAAAAAATAAACATTCCCCCGTCCATATATTTTATTTTTTTCGTTCTATACAAACAAATGGGCCACAACCCAATATCCTCTTTCCTTTTGTTATAGAAAACGCAGCCCAACAAGTATATATGTTTTTTTCCAGTTTTCGTGTTAGGTTTTATACGTTCGTTCTATTATTTCGTGATTTAATTTATCGTGTTTTAACTCCTGAGCATATTATTTATTTCCTGAAATAAATACGTACGTAATACTGAATAGCTAAAATAAATCATTATTCTAAATAATTAATTTTGTAACCTCGTAACCTTTAAATTAAGCTGAGGCTGCGTATAATTAATGTTCAAGGATTTTTAAAACGGTTAGTATCTGAATAGCTAATATTAATTATTTTTCTGAAATAATTAAATACGTAACGTTTTAAATAAAAAACTGAGGCTGCATAATTTCTGTTAACGTTTAATTGTTTCTTTATAATAAATAATACATACGTAATATTTTCTGAAACATAATAATTATTTTCTGAATAATTATTTTGTTGTAGTATTTAAATAAACTGAGATTGCGTATTTACTGTTTACGTTAAATTAAGGTTAAAGCTGAGACTACGCGTATTTAACATTCCAGGATTTTAAATACGGGTTTTACAATAACCGAAGCCCTGGAGTTCTTAATTGCCTCCTCTAATGCCGGTTTTAATGGTTCACCGGTTTCACAATATCCCTAGAAAAGTGTTGGTGGATAAGGTTTTTGGATCTGGGTTTTCTGGTGATTTCTGGTGATTTATGGTAATTTTTGATGAAGATGAAGATGATGATGATAGTTAGCTAGGGACCAACAATGTAAAAGTAAATTATAAGTTAACGAAATAACTAACGGTTTCGTTAAGTCAACGGTCCAGTCAACTGTTTGACAAAAATCAGTGGGGAAATCAAACATAAAAAAGTCAGATGGGCATAATGGATCATTTGAGAAAGTACATTGTGTATTTTCGACATTTACCTTTAAAAATATTGAATTAAATCATAGGACTTAACAATTTCAAGTTGAACGACTTAACAATTTCATATAAGGAAGATTTGAACCCGTATCTATTGATCAGTGATTCTCAAGTGTAATTAGAAGTTGAAAGAGAATTGAATTACAAGGTTTTAGCGAGTGATTCTCAAACTCCTAAATTAATCTTTCATTACGAGTTTCTGAATTTTTATATGGCCGATTTTTCTGGGTCAAATTATATGTTACAGCTTTAATCTAGTAGCTACATTAATACTAATCTACAGAACAAAAATGGTATACTGCACAGCTTTCCAAACCAATCCACTTCACTGGTTGCTCGACTTTTAACTCGCCTCATGAAGCACAAAGAAACAGAAACATTGAGTCACTGCTAAAAGCTACCGGAATGCTCCCCTGAAGACCCACTACTATATGAAGCTGAACCAGTTTGTACACTCCCAGATGATGCAGCTCCACTTGGTGTATTAGCAGCTCGAGCTTTTCTCATTTGCCGTATCTTAAAAGCATCTTTCGGCAATTGCTGACTTTGAACAGTGGTAGTGTCATCATCGTCTTGCCTGTTTCTCTTCCCATGCTGTCGGTCTCTTGGTTTGAACAAATGGGATTTGCTCGATCCAGAAACCTCACTCAAAGTGGGATCTTGACTAGATAAATGATCGAGTTCTTTTGACGAGCATGGCCATAGTTCCATAAATCTATATCTTGATATAACATCTTGCAAAGGATTATCTAACGCAGATGCTCCCCCTTGGCTCATTCCAGCAAGGGCTTCTTTCCTTCTTTGTTCCACCTTTAACATGCTAGCAAGATCCCCATATGTCTGCTCAAACTGAACAAACCTGTTCCAAACCTCAACAGAGTCTTCGGGTGGAAGGGAGCTCAATGGACGTTCAAATAAAACCCTTATATTTCTGTCATCATTCAAGCGTGACAGAAAATCCGCGTATTCAAGAACGTATCCAGGCTCATGCATAAATGTTTTCAAACCTACTTCAAACACATTGTGAGCATACTTTGAGTCCTTGTCCATACAGAATGCTATTTTAGCATAAGCAACATAAACATGGTAAGTACAACTTGGTGATTTCCGTGAGTGAATGAAATACTTGCGAGCAGCTTCAACACCTTCTGTCCTTCTTAAGAATCGAATATACTGTATATGCGATAATGCAGTAGCATTGACGCCATCTCCTAAAAGGCCTTCATATACCTTTTTGGCTGACTGAATTGCCCCTCGGGATTCCTCCAGGTCAGCATAAGCATACCTTAGCAATGCACAATCAGGAAGAGCCTTTAATGACCTTTGATATACTTTGATAGCAGATTCTATCGAGCCAGTTTTTGCATGCCAAGTAGCATAGTCAAACCATATATCAGGGTAATGATATAAATACATTAGGCTCTGCTCGTAAGTAAATGAGATGCGCTTGTTAGCGGACGCTGCATCTATCCTTTGAGGGTTCTCCTTCTCAAAGGCTAAGAATTTCTTCCACGCAGTCCATTGCAGTTGTTCCTTAACAGAACCAGATGGTGGAACAGCAAGCAGGTTCCAATCAATTGCATCAACATATTTCTTTCGCTCTCTATAGACAGCCCTTGCACTGTTATATTTTGGTTGATACTCAGATACCAGTCCTTTAGCCAGAGCACGGCTAACTGAATATTCAAAATTCTCATAGTCTCTCCAGTGTTGCTCAACGTGATGTGTAGGGGTGACGATGGCTCTTTGGTAGAATTTACGCACAGCAAGCATCCTCTGCGACTCTTGTTGTGGATTTTGAGCCGGTAAGGATTTTAAGAAGTTGATATACTCTGTCCACACGGGGCCAGATGCAATGTCAGATCCAACATAACCGAGCATAAAATCATAAGCATTCCTGGTTTCCTCTTGACCCTCTGGGCCTTTCTTGTCGTTGGATTTCCTGATAAAACTGATATAAGACCGCCATAGAGGAATATGCCGGCAATTCAACAAGCATCGGCTAAAAATCTGCTTTGTTGCATCATCGTTATTGACAGCCATGTGTGCTTGTACATATTGTTTCCAATATTTAGCAGCAGTAGGAAAAGTAGCCAAAAGCTGCTCATAAACAGGAACTGCATCCGATATCGGCAATCTCAAAGCGTGATTAGCAAGTAATTCAGCACTGTACTTTCTATCTTCTTCCATAATTTTACTAGTTTATTAACGATATGATTGAGGAGGTTCAGTTTGTTAAGATCGATATAAAGAATTGGTGAGTGTAACTCGATCCAACCTGGGATATGTTTGTCAATTGTTAAATGTTTAGGAATTGGTAAGTGCAAGGCTTTTTATAAACTCCACGAAACCGACATAGGATAAATAAATAAAAACACATTTACGAATAATATTAGTGTGGGCTTAGGTTAGGGTAACCGACCTCTTATTAACTTGGTCAACAAGGGACTTTCCCAAAGTTAACATCTTACCCAAGCAGCTATTATCATCGTAAACATGGAAATTCCTACCCAGATCCCTGTCTCCAATTTTGATGAACACTACAAAGCTTTCCCACTTTCCAAAAATCATCTCGAAGCTGGAAACAAGATCATTATGCCGGCTTCTGCCCTCGAACAACCCAATGCTCTTTCGCATAACAAATGAGACCGCAGGCCTATACTCTCATTGTGGTGTTGTCGACTTCACTGCCGATGAGGAGTCAGTTTTCTTGCCCACGTTTCAGATCATAAGTCCTTGCTTCAAAAAGCTTTTAGGGATTTTATTTCTCTAACAACTGGTGAAACTATTGAGATCAAACCATTGGCGGTGTATAATAAAGAACCCGATCATAAGCGTTCTTGGTAAACGAAAGAGTACTATATCAGGGGATGACGAAACCAAACGGTTTCCAGGTAAAGGGAGGTGACTAGGTGGAACAAAAGTGCCAACAAGTGTTAAATCATTTGGCCAATTGATGAAGGAATTGAAAATAACAGAAGTAACTACTACTACTAAAGAGTTGGTTGATGGAAAACTGAAGAGCAAACAAGGGACAACAGAGTTTAAGCCATTTTTGGGGGTGGGCAGGCGACTTGGTGGTCAACTACTGGTGGAAAAGGTTGCAGAGTATGATCAATCTAATGTTGATGTAAAAGTGAATGAAGAAGAACACCAAATGTTCAAAGCGTTTACAGGCAAGAGTTTCCGGTTGACGTGATAGAAAAGTACCAAGTTATCTGCAATTCTGCATCACTTGGTTCTTGGTTAACTTATCTTTCATTAGTTAATAAGTTAAAGAATTGCAATTGCAGATCCAGTAACATCTCAATACGCTACATAACTCTATTTGAGTGATCTGCCGCATATAGCTATCTAAAGTTAAACCGCAACGATTTGCCACGCCCCTTGTTAGCAGAAATGCGGCTAACAGGGGTAGACCTACAAACCGAACCCGATTGCAACAGCGGAAACAAACGTGAGGGCAAAGTCTGGGAAGACTGATTCATAGATTCAACGACGAGATTAGTAATATCATTTAGAGGCTTCCTATGCTTGTTATCTTTCTTCAGCGTCATCTTTGCACTGAGCTTATAATAACTGGACTTGGTCTTGTTGATGGGCAAGAACGGAGGGATGTTCTCTTTATCGCAGTTTTGGCATAGTAAAGAGATCATTCCCTCCATCTTTTAGTAGATTGTAACAGAACTGGAAATTAAGTGGTGATTGAATTGGAGCTAGCGTGAAAGATAGGGATTAGCATTTCGACATCATGTAGCCATCCGCCATCATTCTCAGTGATTGAACTATTTTCCAAACACAGAACTCTCAAATTACAACAATACCATCAAATTTCAGTTATACTACAGTATATCTTTCTAAGGGAAACTATATGTAGTTATGTACACAAGTCCAATTGAGCTTATGAATACATTTTTCGGAAGGAATTTCAGCAATTGAGCTTATGATGGTTAAGATATGCATACAATTATTTAAAAGGGAGTTTTTAAATTTACTTAGTTGCAAACAAACCTTGTATAAGAAGTATGATAATTTGTATCTTTCATAAGTTAAAGAATTGCAATTGCAGATCCAGTAACATCTCAATACGCTACATAACTCTATTTCTGTGATCTGCCACATATTGTTATCTAAAGTTAAACCGCAACGATTTGCCACGCCCCTTGTTAACAGAAATGAGGCCAACGGGCGTAGACCTACAAACCGAATCCGGTTGCAACAGCGGAAACAAACGTGATGGCAAAGTCTGAGAAGACTGACTCATAGATTCGACGAAGAGATTAGTAATATCCTTTAGAGACTTCCTGTGCTTGTTGTCCTTCTTCAACATCATCTTTGCACCGAGCTTATAATAACTGGACTTGGTCTTGTTGATGGACAAGAACGGAGGGATGTTCTCTTTATTGTTATTATCGTGGTTTTGGCATAATAAAGAGATCATTCCCTCCATCTTTAAGTAGTAAATTGTTACAGATTGATAAATGGGTGATAATGAATTGGAGTGTTGAAGATATAAATAATGGGTTAGCTTTTTTGGATTTGGAGGGATGGTTTTGATTTTTCATTTTGACAGTTGAAAATATTTGTTTGGTTTTGAGTTTTGACATTTTGATAAGGAGGGAAATGAAGATTTTGATGGAGGGAGTTGACAAATGGATTTTTATGGGAAAAACTAAAACTTTTTAAGGTTTTACATTTCAGTCCAAATGTTTAATTCGGCGCCTATGACTCAATGAAAGTTGTTTGAATAAAGAGACCCTTTAACATTGATAAACAAACTTTGGGGGTGTTTGGGATTACGTAAATTTAACTGATTATCTTCTTGCACTTACGCAAGTCGCAACATGCTGATTTTTGTGCTGATTTACTCTAAAGTCAGGAGATACAAAGTCTAATCCAAACACTCAAACTGTTTATCTTGTTTCAAAAATATTCATATAATCGCTTAAATAAGCATTCCCTAACACACTCTTGTACTTCCGTCTTGCAATGTTAAAAATTACAGTGATTATTAAAGTGATGGATGGAATAATACTAGCTAACTTAAGGTCTGCTAAATGATGAAGAGTCACCTTGAGCACGTTCAGGTCTCAGCAGTTTATACCGAGAAGCTAAAAGGGCAACAAAACTACTCATCATCTAGAGAATAGGTAGTCAAAAGGTACTTCCATTGATGGTTACACCAGAAGCAGCCATACACCAGAAGCAGCCATACGATGCTACGACACAGTTTTACTTAGCCAAAAACTATCCCTCTACAAAGACACGCTAAAGCCCCTATTTCACTTCACATCTTTAAGTGGAACCAAGAAGTGGCTATGTTAGGAATCGCTAATCTCATGACTCAAATTCAACTTCCAGTTGTATTATCACCGCGACCAGACTCAAACCACTCATGCAGCAACATCAAATCACGTAATTCGATTAGGTATCAATCCACATGAAGACGACATGCTAGAGATCGGTAGACAGCGCTACTGCTGCTGAAGATTCATTCAGGTCCCGTAACTTTTCAAACAATTCGGTATAAGTAATGTGTTGAGGTCTTCAATCAAAACTTTTTACAGTAATTAACTTCATTTGTGTTAGCTGTATATAAGGATCGAGTTTCATTTATGATTTTAAGTTGACAACAATGACAGATAACTATCAGATTTTTCTGATTTTTCTATGTATGATTGATTAATATTATTATCCTAGCTTGTTACATCTCTTATCGTTCACGCCACAAAATTAATATGCAAAAGAATTCTCAATTACGGACTGAAAACCAGAAACTAAGACAGAAAGATATTCATTTCTAACTTGATACAAAGCGATTAGAAAACACTTATTCCAACAAAATAAACAAATAACTACAATTTGATATTCAGTACGCAAAAAAAAGATAAGAAACACAGATGAACAACAACTTGAGGTCCTCATTTCACCCTTTCAAAAGATCTCTAATGAAAATAAAAAGGTTAATGCGCTTTGCAACACAAATTACAATAGTTACTGACTGTTAAAATCAGATTCAAATAAACACGAAGGGTCGAAGGCCTTTAACAGATCTGGCAATACAAAGTTATGGTTATTGAAATTCAAAATGGAGTCAAATCTTACTTTGAGTCCCAATAAACACCCAAATTATTGAATAAACTATAAACACATAGAATATAATCAAACGCAATTCAATTTATAACATAAACATAGAATTAAAATTTAACTTGATTCATTAAGTTTTAATTTATAACAGGTACACATTAAAACATAAAACCATAACATAACTAAACAACATTTCACAAGAAGTGAAACTGCTTAAACACCTAAGCCCTTTCACCACGAATACGACGAGCCAACTGCATATCTTTGGGCATAATAGTAACCCTCTTAGCATGAATGGCACATAAATTAGTATCTTCAAAGAGACCCACCAAATACGCCTCACTCGCCTCCTGAAGAGCAGCAACGGCAGAACTCTGAAACCTCAGATCCGTCTTGAAATCCTGAGCAATCTCCCTCACAAGCCTCTGAAAAGGCAACTTCCTTATCAAAAGCTCAGTGCTCTTCTGGTACTTACGGATCTCTCGTAGCGCAACGGTTCCTGGCCTGAATCTGTGTGGCTTCTTCACTCCTCCAGTGGCTGGCGCTGACTTTCGTGCAGCCTTTGTTGCAAGCTGCTTCCTTGGAGCCTTGCCTCCTGTCGACTTCCTTGCGGTTTGCTTAGTACGAGCCATTTGTGACTTTGAAAGAATTAGATTGAGTGTGAAATTAGTGTGTGTTTTTGTGATTGAGTTTTGGGGGTATTTGTAGTGAAATGGGTTGGGTGGGCGGGATTGTTTTGAAATATTTGGGATTTCGGGGAGTCATGTGAGACGTTGGATTGTAAGTTTTTTAGATTTGATCGGACGGTTGCCAATGAAAGCGTGATGACGGATTGTGATCCGGTGTTTTGTATTTGGCCCAATAGCAGAGGAGTATTTTGATGACTGGATCTATCTTTGACCAATAGGAGAGGAATGCTACATCATTGTGTGAAAGTTTGTATGTAAAATTTATGTGATTATAGTAATTCTCTTGTTTTTTCTATGTTTATACTCTACATTCTTTACAAACTCTAGTGTCCAAATTTTCTACTAGTATACACCCAGGGATATTTTTAATGTAAACCACTATTTTAGCATAAACCCTATGAATTAATCTCAACCCTTCATTTCTTTTATTTATCAACTTTCATCATTTTTTTTAAAGTTAAATATCTCACAAATCGTTAATTGTTACGCAAAACGAAACATATCATCGCGATGAGAATTAAATCATCTTTCTAACGAGGGGCACATGTATATACTTCCGACGAATTATTTTTTGTCTAAAAAAATCATATATTGAAGGTCTACGTGATCATTGGCCTATTCTAAGATGATTGATTGGATGGATTTAATGTATGGATTGATTAATAAAATAAAGAAGATGAGAAGGGAGATGAGGGAGTAGAGAGAGAAAGGAGAGAAAAGAGAAGAGTAGAGAGAGAAAGTAAAGATTGATTTTGAAAATGTGAAAATGACCAACCCCTCCTAACATGCTAGGAGGGGATATATATAGCCCACCCTACATGTGGGCTATATGGACTATACATTAACTAAGTGGATCACGAACCCATTACATAATTATCGTTGGAGCGACCGATCCTTCATAAATACGTAAAACGTATTTCCAACAATCTCCCTCTAAGGGAGGTCGCTCCAAGAGACAAAGTTCTAAATAGTCTATATCTCGTGATCTATGCTAACTAAGATGTGACCGAGACTTTATTGGGAAAAACGTATTTCCAACAATCTCCCCCTAAGGGAGGTCACATCTTTTTACAAAATCTTAAACCTAGCATCTATGCTTGAGTCTTCGATCTTGTTCTTGTGAATATGCTTGATGTGATCTTTGACTTTAGTCTTTAGCATGTTTCCTTGCCTTGACCTTGTGCATTCTTCACTTGTGATATTTGCCTCTTCGTGACTTCATGTTCCACATACTTATACTTTTAAATTCTTGAAAGCTTCAGAGTTTGATACAGCGGAAGACTTGACCTTCAGGCTTTCTTGAATTTATTGAAGTACTAATTGTATGTAGTATAAGCATGTGGTGACGACTTCTTCTGGATTGTACACCGCAATGCCACCTTCTTGTTACGCTGCATAAGACAGTTAGCAACAAACCATATACACGGATGAAATGGCCTTGAACATTTCATTCTAATTCGGTAGCATTTTACCTCCGGTCGGTGAAGACCGTTGGACGATATTAAATATTGTACTTGTGGCAGGTAGTTTTAATAAAGAACCTCCTTGACAAGATTTCGCGGGTAAACCCGTTCTCTTTACTCGACCGTCCAAAGCTGACTGCGAACGTAAAGAGTGAATCATTTGGATAATATTATCCGCATGATTTGAAGCCGTCAATTCATGTTCCTGGAACAAGTGAAGTTCAATTAAGAACCGCACCATCGTTGCTTTCCAGTTGTCACTAGCTTGATTCATATAGAATCTTGCAAGTTACCTACCAAGTGCTGTTTGATGTTAACACTAGAAGGATTTCCATTCGTCACTGTAAATACTTAATAGTATTACTCTGAATGTTCTTGCAAGATCACTAAGATATTGCGTAGAGGCCTGGAACGTGTTTAAATTCATTTAAGAATTAAACCATTGTTGCTTTCCAGTTATCACAAGTTTGATTCATAAAGAATCGCACAAGTCACCTACCATGAGCTTTTTGATATTCGCTCAAGAAGGATTTCCATCTTCATTGTAAATACTTTCGTATTACTCGGATGTTCAGGCAAGATCATGAAGATTTTGCGTAGGACTCTTAAGATCTTTCTTACTTTTCACAGTGTGTGAAGAAGCAAGGAAATATGAAGTGTGTCCTAATGAGATATTTGATGATCTCAAATGGCTCTAGACTCGATCGTGCATTTTGGATTTTTAGTGATCGGAGGCTGGAGAGGAGTGCCACCTTTTCAATACCAATTTATTCGGAGTGAATAAACCAATAGATACTGTGTTGATCTCCGTGTGATTAAAACGAATACCTTTTGAGAGATATTTGAGTTAGCTGGGAAGGGTTGTGCATTGCATCACTGGGTCCATGATGTCTTTCTTTAATATCAAGAATCATTAAAAATGATCTCAATAGCATATGAATTGACCCGGTTTCTGCCTAAGGTTGTAAGGAGTGCTTCTTTCTTTACACCCTTTATCTTTACAATTCTTTTTCATTCTTCAACCCCTTCAATGCTTACCAATACGTCATCACTAGCACCTTGTTGTGATTGTTCCAGTGCTAACTTAAGTACTTGGTCGGCATTCAGCTACGCTCACAATCTTTCTCCATCTTTCCTAAGGACTACTATTTCTAGCTATGGAATGTCCTTGGGAAGATTCCTCCGGTTCTAGAGAAATCATTGGACTTTAACCTATCCTACCATCCTTATGTCACCACAATCTTCACTGTCGTGAATAGAGATGTTTTGGGCAAGTGTATGTCACCATGAAATCCATTTTGAAGTGCAAATCCATTTTGCTCCCCCTTAACATATGCCACGATATCCGAAAACATTTCGCACATGTCGGGATGAGCTAGCACGTTAAGTCAAACCATTTTTGATTAATCATTTCCCATATTAAATCACATTTTCTCCCCCATATTAAAAATATTAACTCAATCAATGTTTTTAATATCAATTGATTTAATAGCGTTTTAAGAAAATATGGGAAAAAAAATGCAAATCCAATTATCTTCATGAGTTACACAAGCCCCCCCTCAAATTAATGAGGGTGTGCTGAAACGTAAATTAAATACCTTTTAAACACAAGTGTAAGGTATTTATCACGTGCAAAGATCATATATGATAATGAATTCACAATATTAGCAATTTACGAGGTTGGGCCTGAAGGATGGAGAACATCATATGAAAGAAGCACATGGTTCTTGTTCACGAATGTTGGTCTTCCTCGTAACTTCTGAAGTTATCTCTTGACTCCATGTGTATGATTGATATCGTTGTCTTAACACCAATATGTGAACTTGGCACTCTCGGCATCAAGGATTCTGAATGCTGAACAATTGCTCCCCCTCAATTGTTGACCCGTGTTCTATTGAAAGAGTTGTAGTCACCGTTTGAGTAGTCGCATCGTCGAGTATGTAGATATCAATTGCAACGAACTTTGGATTGTGGAGTTGATAACTTCGGATTCTGAAGTCAAAGCTTTCCGGTGAAATGCTTGACTTCAAAGTGAAAAGCGGGTTACTATCGAAAATAATAGCAAACCATATGGAGCATGTTTTAAATCTTTTAAACTTCTGCTCGAACTTTATTTACAACCTCGTGTCATTATTGAATGACATTTCTAGGTTCGTAAATATTATCGATTCCAGAAGACATGCTCGTTTGATCAAAACTTTTTTGAACACACAATTTTGAAAGATTTAGAAAAACCTTTTGAAAAATTCTTGAAAAATTGTGTTCAAAGTTTTGAAAACCAATTACTTGAGCTTAAGATGTTGAATATCTTAAAGGCGAGCTCAAGTCCGAGAAGTTGTAAACTTCCCGTTGTTAAGGATAAGTTACCATCGGCGATAAACTTTCCTTTTATCTGAAGGACGAGTCCTAAGTTGACATTTACTTAGAAGTCATTTTCATGAGCTTGAAAACTTTGACTGTTTTAACGGAAAACTCATGACCGAGAAAGGTTAATTTCTCGTTATGAGGAAAAGTTCTCTTATTTAAAAGATACACTTTCCTTTCTGAGCTTAAAACTTCGAATGTTTTAATACAAGCTCATGACCGAGAAAGGTTAATTTCTCGTTATGAGGATAAGTTATCATAAAAGATAATCTTTCCTTTATTTGAAGTTCGAGTTACAGTCTGAAATTTAACTGTAAGTCATTGTGCATGAGCTTAAAAACTTCGAATGTTTTTAATATTAGCTCATGCCCGAGAAAAAAATTAGTTTCTCGTTGTAAGGATAAGTTTATCATCGGCGATAAACTTTCCTGCCTTTGAAGAGCGGGTTATAGATTGTCATTTATCTATAAGCCTTATACACGAGCTTAAAACCTTTGAATGGTTTTAGGATAAGCTCGTGTCCAAGAAAACTTAATTTCTTGTTAAGAGGGTAAGTTATCGTTGCGTAGATAAACTTCCCTGTCTCTGAAGTCTGGGTCGTCGTCTGTCATTTAACGAGGAGCCATTGTGCATGAGCTTAAAAACTTGGAATGTTTTAATATAAGCTCATGCCCGAGAAAAATGAATTTCTCGTTGTTAGGATAAGTTTACCATCGGCGATAAACTTTCCTTTCTTTGAAGATCGAGTTATAGTCTGTGATGTGACTGTAAGTCCTTGTGTAAGCTTTAACCATGAATCCCCTGAGACACTTGTTTCTCCGACATCTGCTTCTTCAGCAACCAAACTCTAAGAGTGTCCTTAGTTGAACGGTATACAACGATTGGACCGCTTCGTTCTTTTGGAACATCAACTTTGGTACCTGCATTCTCATTAGGAGTTTGTATACTTTTGCATGGGTTAGAGATATCTATTTTAGAAGCACGTGGGGGTTCACGGTTTTCTTTTCTTGTGTCAGAGGTGGCCTGAGGGGATGATTCACTTGTCTTAGTTGGCAAACGTTTCCTTTTATAGAAAACCTTAAGTTCAGGCTTAAGTGATGTATCATCCTTTGCAATTTCCTCCCTAGTAGTCTTCGTAGAATCAGAGACTATCCTAGTTAAAGGGCACTCGTTTCCTACAAGAGTGAAAGTTCTACCAGTGGGGCGCCACATTTTACCAATGGGTTTGATTTTAGCGACCCACTAGGATTTAAGTCTAGCACGGGAGTTCACCTCATTAAGCAATTTTTTGATACAAGAGTCATGATTTTCCGTAAAGACACATTTTCTACATGTTTTACAAGTAGCATATTTAATGTCCGAGTAATTCCTAGATGATTGATCGATGCTCCTAGGAGACGTCATGCTACGGTTAGCAGTGTTGGGTAATCTAGAAGGCATCTAACTAGGTTGGACATTGCTATCTCTTACATGTGTCTTTTGAATAGCTTCCCTTTGACCAAAATCATGGCGCACATCAGTTGAACTAGTTCTAGACGTGTTTATTGAACTATTCTTAGAGAAACTAGGGGCAATCATGTGATTAGGTCTTGCAAAAGCTGTTTTAGTCACATTGGGCCTAGATGGTGGAGTGGCTGGTCTAGGAAAGTGAACCAAATCAACTTGGGAGGCAAACCGCAGTCTCGAGGATTGTGGTCGCTTGGATCTAAATGCAGTAGGTTGTCTAACAATCGGTTGTCTGACGAACTGATTTGTAGGCGGTTTCCCCAAGATTGATGTTTTTTCAAGCTTAGTGTCCACACTAGGTCCTCTATTTTTCCTTAACTCGTTTTTCAACGCAGCTATAGCAAACACCTTTTCCTGAACTTGAGCTTTTAAGGTCTCATTCTCTTTGAGCAATTCATCTTGGGATGCCAACTTAGATTCAAGCAACTGAATTTGTTTCAAAAGATTATCCTTTTCAGCTTTAGACTCTAAAACTTTTTGATCTAATTTTCTTCCAAGAACAACGTTTGACTTTTCAAGTTTCTCAAAGTATGTTTCAAATTTGTCCGTTTTCTTAGAAAATTCAAGTTTGGCATCCTCAAGATCTTTTAATTGTTGAGCTACAAGCGTTTCGAGCTCTCTAATCTTGGAATCAGAAGCAATCAATGAAGCAGTTATAATACAATTATCATGATGTACTATAGCATTTTGAACACTTTCTCCCCCATTATGACTCACATCGGATGAATCAGAAGTGGTATTTCTATCACTCTTTTCCATCCCATGTTTGTCATAATTAGGTTCAGAATGCTCAATATGCGGCATGTCATCAGCATATACATCATAAACAACATTACATTGTACCATGTTTGCCGGTTCTTCGCCATAAACGGGTATGGTGTCATCAAGAGACATCTTGTGAACATTCCCTGACGTGCCACTGGTATCATGTTGTCCTCCTGATTCCGTGCTCTTGGCATCGTTAGGCTCCAAGTTTTCAACCGTATGACCAGTTTCCTCTTGCATCGAAGAGTCTTGCACTCCATTATCATACCCTTGCTGAAGTCGAGATCTTTCATAAATCGAAGACGAGACCGATGTCATGAGTTTCAAAATTGTATCACGGAAAACTCGAAGCTCGGTATGTGTATCTCGAAGAAATGATTGGCAAATCACTGAACTTCCAGGCTTGATGATATTGAATTGGAGGAAAGGCGTGAGTTGTGTCACAAGAGCCTTATATGCAAGTGCCGATGCAGAGTGATTAAAGTTGTCATGGTTGAGTTGCTCGGCGAGTTGGGTCAAAGTGGTGAAAATTGAGTCGATGAATATATGACGATCTTGTCCAAAGATGGTCACAAATTCGCTCCCTCCTTGAATCCTCGAAAGAGTGACAAGATGAGACTGAAGCATTTGAAATGAAGTGATGCCACTTTTTCTAACTTTGTTTTGCATTGAATGCGATTCTCCCTCTTGAAATGTCGAACTCAACGTGTGACAACCGTGGTTTTGAGGTTCGTCACTTGGTCTTACTCTTAGGTTATTTTATGTGTGCTTATTTTATTTGTGTGTTTACGTGTTTATTTTGTGTGAACGAGGTTGGTGTGGTTATCGTTTATGAGTATAGAGTACTCATAAGTAAATCGAGGAACGGTTATTTCATGTTCATGAGCTCACAAGTAGTGACTATGAAATGAAATAGTGATATTTTGGTGTTTACGTATATGTATATGTATTATAGAAAATCGTATTTTTACGATTTACGGTTTAGCATTTAGAGGTCTCGGATGAGGTAATTAGTCATATGGATATTGTTCGGGATGGTTTTAAGTCATTTAGGACTTAGTTATAAAGTTTATTTCAAAATTTGAGATTTTTTTTAAAAGTGTATATTTTACGTCTTTTACGGTAAAACGCGTAAATTTGACTAGTTTTACGGTTTTGAAGTTTTGGGAGCTTTAGGAGCTGAAATAAATTAAGGTAAATTAAGGTAATATTATTAATACATATATTAATAATAAAAATAAATAAAAAACGAATTTTGAGGGGTATGGTCGGTTTAAAAAAAAAGAAAGAAAAAGGGAAAAAAGGAAAAAAGGAAACAAGTGTTATACTTGGACAAGGATTGTTTTGCTATATAAGAAACCCCCACACTTATACCAAACGAATTATATTCATTCCCTGGAGTTTATAGTCGACTTATAGAAGAGAAAAATTAGGGTTCTTCATAAAATTAGGGTTTTCTCATCTTCCATTAATTTAAAGGTAAATCTTCAAAACCCTTTTCATATTAAATTGTTTTTATGTTTAATTAATCATTCTTATGATGGATTAGGGTTAGGGTTTATATAAAATCAGTAAATTAATGATGTTATAATCATAATATGATGATCATATAATCTAGGGCTTGTATTAGATGGGGTTATGGGTAATTAATTAGTTCAATTTGTTTAAACCCGTTTTTAAAGACTGGGCAGATTTTGAGTCAATTGTTTTGATCATATTGGGAGTTCTATGAACTCTTATTTTACGATCCAAGTACCCCTGGAAAGATATTTGAAGTGGATTTCCAATGCAAGAAACGAGAACTAAATTGGAGGTCGGGAAGTGGGTCAAAAACAGGTTACAACAGTCGGAGGTCAAAACAGTTTTGAATTCAGCCTGTTTTCTTTTTAAGTTTTGGGTTGTTTGGGGCACTTAGGGTTGCATTGGGATCTTCTCACGAACGTGAGAGATGGTTTATATATTGTAGTTAATATCTGCACATGGGCTAAGGTGGTGGTTTAGGATAAGACCCCTTAATGGTAACAAACTTTTAGTACGTTGAAAATCAGGAAATCTGGAATGACGAAAGTAGATATATATATATCGGGGCCTTAACAGTAGATTTAAGGTTAGGGAAAGTGGGAGGTGTTAGCTAACATATGTAAGGGTGTGAATATTCCTTTTACAGAAACCATGGGTAGGTTTAAGTGGGCGTTTGAACTAAAGTTTTGAGACCTAAAAACTGGGACTGTTTTGGGTAAAATACGAACGGGTTAGTTATTAAACTTAACCAAGTTAAGGACTTGTTAAGGAAGGGTAATGGGGTAATTAGAGCTTATTAATGAGGTAAATATGTGATAATGGGTTAGATGTCCATCATAGGTTAATGTGCCATCTTAGTGATTGGTTTGTTTATTGATTTCGTGTTTTTGGTTTGTTAGCTTGTTGCTAGTGCAAGGACGTGTGAAGGAGCTATCAGGTGAGTGTTCATAGTCCCATGTTTATTTTTGTTTTTAACTTCCAGATGGGATGGAAGAGACACTGTGTTGAGTTGTTTCTAAATTGTTGCTATGAATGTTTTATGGTTGTGATGGACTTGTGTGTACACTTATGTGATTAACTGCTATGCGATTTTTGATATGTTATTGTGGTTTGACAAGGTAGTGGCCTTGTGGTTTGACAAGGTAGTGGCCTTGTGGTTTGCCAAGGTAGTGGCCTTGGGATAGGTACATAGTGTGATCATCTATGGTACCATGATGTTGTTTGGCAAGGTAGGAGCCTTGGATTGGTTTGGTATGATTAATCTTGATTGATAATTGTTAATGCATATTTGTAGCACATTGTCCATATGTTATTGTGTTGATGTTTGATATTCACAGCTTATAACTGTTTTAGCGTTGGAGTCTAAACCTATGACTCTCACCAACTTTATGTTGAGGTGTTTTAGTGTCTCTTTCAGGTGAGAATGTGGTTAAGCTTGAGGATAGAAGTGGCTAGACTTGGATGCCTTAGGATTGCATATAGAAGGAGATCCATGTTCCTTCTTAGTTTACCTTTATGTTTTTTGATAAGTGATACATGTTGGCACCTATATGTTTGTTTGGTTTATGTTTATTGTTTGTCTTGGGTAAGTGGTAGGACTGTTACCTACTTACCTAGACTCCTGCATTGTTGAGATATTGTCATGACATTTGTGTCGCCATTTATGACATTATATTTGCATTTTAGTTTTCTCTATAGAGACACCGTTTGTTGTGATGATATCCATACGTCTCACCCCATATTCTGCCATGGTGGGGTGTTACAGAATGGTATCAGAGCCAATGGTTATAGAGAATTAGGTTGCCTAGTCGTGTAGCCTATTCTATAGCTTAAGGGTCCCTGCATATAGGCGTCATAGGAGTATGTGTGCATTTTATAATAATTGATGTGTTTGGATGTTTTTATTGCGATGTTTTGACTAGTATGAATTGAACCATAGTATGTTCATACTTAGTCACATGTTATTTTCTTTTCGGGTTTGTGACTAGTGCGGGTTGAACCATAATCGTCCACGCTAGTCATTGTCGTATTTTGCTTAAATTGTATATTATAGTACATAATTTGGTACATGGTAGTTTCTATCTTTTGTCGAGTTATTTTACATACCTGAGGTATGTTATTTTTCTTTTGATGTTTAAGTCATGTTCCCTAAGAATCATGTGGTGGTTCGAGTTATTAGGAGCAGGTGGGCAGGAAGGATTTTAAGCTGTTTCCACTCTTATGGGCGACATGACTTATATCTGATTATGTTTTCGTTTTGGATTTAGTCTATGTTGTTTTAGCTAGACTATGGATTTCAGTATTCCAAGAGTTTTACTATGTTATTTTAATAGATGGGGTTTTGGACCTATTTGGTTATGTGGTTATGAGCTTATGTGAGTAGATGGATTTATGTGTTATATGTTGTATTGATTCTTATAAGTGTCATCATAGGAGGGAGTGCATTGGGGAAAGGGTAATTGTATAAGTATGGTGGCCAACATAGTTATACAAGTACCACAACTTCAATGGGTTCTCAAGTATGATTGCATGAAAGAGGGTTAGTACATGCTTGTATATGATGAGATGTAGATTATTGGTATATTTATAATATATGGGTCTATGTAACGGTTGCCTACGATATGGACTGGTTTTAGTGATGGGTTTTGCGCCTTGTTGTGGCATGGTGAGATGGTGAGATGGGGATTACTCGTATGAAAAAACGAGTGTATGACGCGATTGGTTGATCTGATATGTATAGTAACGAGTATGTTTTGGGTGAATTAATAGGTATATATATGCGGATGTATGTATACTACTATGTGTTAAGTTATGGTATATGATCGTTCACTAGTTATTATACCTTGAACGTACCTTGGGTTTGCTCGTGTTTTATGGTGCTGGAGTTTAATGGAGTTCCAACGACGTTTTTAATCTTTTGAAGTGTGTCTGGTAGCGTATTCTTTGAGTTTCGTATTTCACGTGTACGTTTTAAAATGGTGTTTTTGGTTTCAAGTCTATTGAAATAACTTGGGATTTCTTTTGAGATAATGAAATATTTTGTGTTGGGTCTTACATTTCTTTTGGTCGGTATATATTGAGTTAGATGGTTGGTTTTATTCGGTAAAATAAGGGTAAGGTGTTGGAGTCGTGTTTGAAACAAGATGTAACATAAGATTTCTTTTTAATCAACACTTATATATTTCAAATTCTAAAAGACTTTCTTTGAAATAAAGCGAAGTAAAATTTCTTTCTACTTACATAGTTTATATAATTAAGTTCGACCGAATTATGTCATTTATAATTATTTATACAAGGGTTAAATTTAGTTTATGAAGATTTCACATATAATTTTATCTTTCATTAACATAAAACTGTTTTGGTCATAACTTGTTTGTTTTTAGAGCTTTTTGAGTGATTCAAAAGCCAAAAACTATGTACTCGGAACGTACTTTTCAAATATTCAGAAAGTATAGTCATGGGAGGCCAGTGGACTGGTCGAAATTGTTGTACAAGTGTCGGGTTCAAGGTTGAGTTTTGAATAGTAGTTTATTTTTATTTGGGGTGCACGGGATACCTAGTCTTTGGGTTGAGTTTTGAGATCGCCTAGAAGGTTGTTTGTAGATGGTTTGAGTCACATAGATGTGGGGAGGTAAAAAAAAAATATATATAATAAATTAAAATATATTCTTTTGGAAAGGTCGGTCTTTTGCACGGTTTAAATAATATGTCACGGTGTGTCATTTGTTCTGGTTGCCATTGGGTGTTTCTTGGATTATTTTTCGTTGTCATGGGTCATTTTGAATTGATACATGCTTTGGGTTTGAGTTTTCTTTCGAGTCTCATGGTTTTGACTTGTTTTAACTGGTGCACGTGAAATGTCGTTAGTTATCCGTTGGTTTGATTTGTTGATCGTATCTGATGGATTCAGGATGTAGTTTTGGTTTCGTATTGTTCGGGAGCGTTGAGGTAGTCATATGAAAGACTTGGTCGCGCCTACACGCTTAAGTAGGTGGCCATGAGAGAACGGTCGGAATGCCCTTAGTGGGGAGGGAAGAAGTTCGTAGACGAACAAATGTGAATATATGGTCACTTGGAGTACCAAGGAGATGAATAGAGATTTGTGGGATACTAGCACAAGTAACGCGCCATAGAGAGTGTTGGAAGGGGATACAATATCTCAAAGGTATTTATGATTGTTCGTAGGGCATGTAAGTTTTCTGAAAATTTCCTGAAATTTAGTAGGTTTGCCTATTACCGTGAGGTAGAACCATAAATAGAGCAAGTAGGAGAAGTGAGAGGAGTTGTAGTTAATGCCTTTCCAAGGCAAATCATTGATGGAGTGATTTAAAAACAAGAGCTGTTAGAAATTGCAAGGAATGCCGGATAGAAGTTGAGTTGCTTAGTAGTAGATTGGATGAGGAAAGAGGTTGAGTGGTCTGATGAGAGGAAGTACCGATCTTAAAAATACGTGTAGAATTTTGAAAGTAGAACGAGGTAGGAATTTATTCGTATTGCCGCTAAGAGAGGGTGCAAGGAGGACATAGTTGAAACTGCTAAGGATGTTGTATGAACGTTTTGGGTTTATGGTTATGCATTTGGCTTCGCCAAAGCACTAGCGATTTCATGGAGTCAATGAAGCGTGTGTGCATGAACGTATATGAATGAGTTGTCATCGGGAGTATCGACGACATCTTGATCTACTCAAAGTCTAAGAAGGAGAGTGAGGCGAAGTATGTGTTGGTTTTGGAGTGGAATTATACGTGAGGTTTTCAAGTGTGAGTTTTAGTATTAAGTCTACCGTGATGAGTAGTTAGAGATGATGGCATATCATGGAACCAGCCAGGGGCGAAGTGAAGAAGGACGAGGAAGCATTTTGGAGGCTGAAGAAGTGGATTGGATAATGAGCCGATATTGGCATTATCGGAAGGGCTGGATGAATTCGCGAAGCATGACGATACGTGGAGCAAGGATTTGGACGCGTACGAGGACGACAAAGAAAGGGGATCACTATACGTTGCAGGAACGGAAGATTTGGAAGAACTGGATAGACTTAGTTAGTGGAGCTGGATTGTTATATCTGCCTAGAATGCTAGAGGCATTTGGTGTACGAGACGTGGAGAATGATCTATACGAATCATGAACGTCTCCAGCACATATTCAATCATCTTGATTGAACATTTGGCAAAGGTGATGGGTGGAGTTAATTGATGAAAGAAAATTGCAAGGCCAAGTACCATCTGGGAAAGGCAAGCATGGTTGATGAGACATGGAATAAGAAGAATGAAGTAAAGCTGAGACGAACTTGAACTATATGGATGACGTATTAGGGTGGTTTGGATGAAGGATGTAGGTTGCACGAGTTGAGTTGTCTAAAGCGGAGAACGCGTCAAGCTGTATGTTGCATGTCTTGGACAATCATATGGAGAAAAGGGACGTAGACTATACTTCCTATATAGATAGGAGTAGTTTAAGAAGAGCAATGTAAGGACGAAGTTGGTGAAAGGGATACATGATGGGGTGGAGGAATAAGTACGACGAGAATTGGATGATAGTCGATAGACTGACTAATTCATCTCATATTTCAAAGGGAATGAGAAGTCACGTGGTTGAGAATTTGGAAGGATCGCGTACGGATGTGATGGAATAGAGGGTTTGCGTAAAAGTTAGCCTAATATGAATGGAATGCCTTATGAAGGATTATGGCAAGGGAAGAAACGATGGGAAGCATCACATCGTGATGTATGGTAGGAGTCGAGGAAAGAGAAGGAAGTGTGTATAGAAGCGAAGCATGAATGATTGATTTAGAGGGAGTTAGGAAACTCATTAGCGATGGCTGAGTTTTCATATAATGATGATTATCATACTAGAAGTCGATAAATGCCATTGGAGGCGCTGTATGAAAGGATAGGGTGAGTTGCCCCCATTGTGGGCTAGAATTGGTAAGAGAGGCTACTAATATGGTAATGATGTTTGTGGAAAGGATGAGAGCAACAAGGGATGCTATGTAGAAAAGGAGGAAACCACTAGAGTTAGTGGAAAAGTTATGTAGGGAGTTTCACCCATAGTAACGGGTGGTACGTTTTGGTAAAATGGAAGAGTTGATGTAGAGTTTTGTAGGTCCATTTATGATCTTTGGAAAGATCGGACCAGTAGCATATGAGCATAGAATTACCTGGGGGAAATAAGTTGTATACAAGATACATTTCATGTATTGGGATTGGTAAAGGTTGTTTGAGAATGCATTTTGCCTGTACGGTTATTCGGGACTTGTATTAATAAGAGTCATCTGTGAGATTTATTGACTGTGAGGTCAAGAGTTTGACAATGAGTTTATTTACTTTTGGTTTGTATATGTGGTATTTTGAAACTTGAACTGAGGTTTACGTGGAAATGAGAGGAGTTCATCTAGAACAAGTATCCTCATGTGATTTGTTGTCTGTGTGTTTGATCCTAAGGAGTAAATCTCAGGACGAGATTTCTATTAGGAGGGAGTGATGTGACAACCGTGGTTTTGAGGTTCGTCACTTGGTCTTACTCTTAGGTTATTTTATGTGTGCTTATTTTATTTGTGTGTTTACGTGTTTATTTTGTGTGAACGAGGTTGGTGTGGTTATCGTTTATGAGTATAGAGTACTCATAAGTAAATCGAGGAACGGTTATTTCATGTTCATGAGCTCACAAGTGGTGACTATGAAATGAAATAGTGATATTTTGGTGTTTACGTATATGTATATGTATTATAGAAAATCGTATTTTTACGATTTACGGTTTAGCATTTAGAGGTCTCGGATGAGGTAATTAGTCATATGGATATTGTTCGGGATGGTTTTAAGTCATTTAGGACTTAGTTATAAAGTTTATTTCAAAATTTGAGATTTTTTTTAAAAGTGTATATTTTACGTCTTTTACGGTAAAACGCGTAAATTTGACTAGTTTTACGGTTTTGAAGTTTTGGGAGCTTTAGGAGCTGAAATAAATTAAGGTAAATTAAGGTAATATTATTAATACATATATTAATAATAAAAATAAATAAAAAACGAATTTTGAAGGGTATGGTCGGTTTAAAAAAAAGAAAGAAAAAGGAAAAAGAGGAAAAAAGGAAACAAGTGTTATACTTGGACAAGGATTGTTTTGCTATATAAGAAACCCCCACACTTATACCAAACGAATTATATTCATTCCCTGGAGTTTATAGTCGACTTATAGAAGAGAAAAATTAGGGTTCTTCATAAAATTAGGGTTTTCTCATCTTCCATTAATTTAAAGGTAAATCTTCAAAACCCTTTTCATATTAATTTGTTTTTATGTTTAATTAATCATTCTTATGATGGATTAGGGTTAGGGTTTATACAAAATCAGTAAATTAATGATGTTATAATCATAATATGATGATCATATAATCTAGGGCTTGTATTAGATGGGGTTATGGGTAATTAATTAGTTCAATTTTGTTTAAACCCGTTTTAAAAACTGGGCAGATTTTGAGTCAATTGTTTTGATCATATTAGGAGTTATATGAACTCTTATTTTACGATCCAAGTACCCCTGGAAAGATATTTGAAGTGGATTTCCAATGCAAGAAACGAGAACTAAATTGGAGGTGGGAAGTGGGTCAAAAACAGGTTACAACAGTCGGAGGTCAAAACAGTTTTGAATTCAGCCTGTTTTCTTTTTAAGTTTTGGGTTGTTTGGGGCACTTAGGGTTGCATTGGGATCTTCTCACGAACGTGAGAGATGGTTTATATATTGCAGTTAATATCTGCACTTGGGCTAAGGTGGTGGTTTAGGGTAAGACCCCTTAATGGTAACAAACTTTTAATACGTTGAAAATCAGGAAATCTAGAATGACGAAAGTAGATATATATATATCGGGGCCTTAACAGTAGCTTTAAGGTTAGGGCAAGTGAGAGGTGTTAGCCAACATATGTAAGGGTGTGAATATTCCTTTTACAGAAACCATGGATAGGTTTAAGTGGGCGTTTGAACTAAAGTTTTGAGACCTAAAAACTGGGACTGTTTTGGGTAAAATACGAACGGGTTAGTTATTAAACTTAACCAAGTTAAGGACTTGTTAAGGAAGGGTAATGGGGTAATTAGAGCTTATTAATGAGATAAATATGTGAGAATGGGTTAGATGTCCATCATAGGTTAATGAGCCATCTTAGTGATTGGTTTGTTTATTGATTTCGTGTTTTTGGTTTGTTAGCTTGTTGCTAGTGCAAGGACGTGTGAAGGAGCTATCAGGTGAGTGTTCATAGTCCCATGTATATTTTTGTTTTTGACTTCCAGATGGGATGGAAGAGACACTGTGTTGAGTTGTTTCTAAATTGTTGCTGTGAATGTTTTATGGTTGTGATGGACTTGTGTGTACACTTATGTGATTAACTGCTATGCGATTTTTGATATGTTATTGTGGTTTGACAAGGTAGTGGCCTTGTGGTTTGACAAGGTAGTGGCCTTGTGGTTTGCCAAGGTAGTGGCCTTGCGATAGGTACATAGTGTGATCATCTATGGTACCATGATGTTGTTTGGCAAGGTAGGAGCCTTGGATTGGTTTGGTATGATTAATCTTGATTGATAATTGTTAATGCATATTTGTAGCACATTGTCCATATGTTATTGTGTTGATGTTTGATATTCACAACTTATAACTGTTTTAGCGTTGGATTCTAAACCTATGACTCTCACCAGCTTTATGTTGACGTGTTTTAGTGTCTCTTTCAGGTGAGAATGTGTTTAAGCTTGAGGATAGAAGTGGCTAGACTTGGATGCCTTAGGATTGCATATAGAAGGAGATCCCTGTTCCTTCTTAGTTTACCTTTATGTTTTTTGATAAGTGATACATGTTGGCACCTATATGTTTGTTTGGTTTATGTTTATTGTTTGTCTTGGGTAAGTGGTAGGACTGTTACCTACTTACCTAGACTCCTGCATTGTTGAGATATTGTCATGACATTTGTGTCGCCATTTATGACCTTATATTTGCATTTTAGTTTTCTCTATAGAGACACCGTTTGTTGTGATGATATCCATACGTCGCACCCCATATTCCACCATGGTGGGGTGTTACACAACGAATCCATTGAATGTCGATAAAAACTGACGTGAAGGATTACTGATCGATGAAAAATCGGTCTTCAATGCCAAATAATAATACCCGATTAAATTCGTAGCCAATAAAAAAATTCAAATGTAGTCAATTTTCTCGGTCTCGTCAAATGAATTTTGTCACTTTGACTTGATATTTGTCTTCAAATCTTGTCACTTTTGTCTCAACTTTTAAAGTCACTTTTAAACCCGAGCAAGTAACCGGATACCAAATTATAAATATATCAGTTTCAATGTTTTCAAAACATTTGTAAATTGATATACTAGTATATACTTATAAATTCATATTAACTAGAGCTTCTCGAAAAAAATAAAAATAAAAAGTAGCCCATTATCCATTGGAGGATACAGCTCACTAAACAAATGCATCCCACATTTATTATTAATAGTCTCACACTCGTGGCAAACCACACAAGTTTTTGCCACACGTGGCTTTTGGCAACCACTTGACTTAGAACCTAGTAGACTCCGCCTCTATTTATATATTCTTTCCAACACATAATAGATCCAACACCCAGAGAAAGTTCGTCTACCTTCAAACCACTCTCACTTGCAGACCTCCGCCTGTTTTATCTTATTTCCTCTTAGAAAATATGCAGCCAAATCTTCAAACAGACCTTGCACCCAATCTTCAATCCATTCGTATTATTGACCCACGAAGGAGAATCATGAAGGCTTCAAGATCTGTAAGGATCTCGGGTAGGTGTTTTAATTTGATTTGTTGAGTCTTTCTATCATCTGTAAGAGTCTTTCTGTCTGGTGATGAGATCGATGAGGGTCTAATGAGGGTGTGTCTAAAGGCTAGGAGTTGAGGGTGGGTTTGAGAGTGGATGTGAGTCGGAGTCGAGTCAGTCTGACGTCAAGACTTGGTTTCTATTGTGTGAGGGTGTTTGTTTGTCCGAGAGAAGTTGGTTAAATGAGGATATTTTTTAAAGAGTTTGTGTATGTTAGTCTCGGGTCGAGTGTGGAGTTGGGTTGATTGTTTTGAAGATTGAGGGTGTTTTGGTTTCGAGGGTGATGTGGTTGGTGAGTTTGGAGTCGAAAAGTGGAGTGACAAAGGGATTGGTGTTGAGTCGGTTTTTGTTTAGGTGAGTCGGTGTTAGTTGAGGGTGAGTCAAGTTGTTTTTCGTCGAGGGTGTGACGATCTTGTGACGAGGGAGGGTGTGAGGGTCTGTGGGAGGGTCGAGGGTTTGAGTGGTGTCCGAGAGGGATTTTTGTTGGTCGAGTCTTATGAAAAATGGAGTCTGGTGAGTGTGATGTTCGAGGGTGTGGGTGACCGAGAGGATGGATGTGCGAGTCGAGAGAGGGTTTGTGGGGTTTTTTGGATTTTGTTAAGCGAGGGTGAGTCGAGTGAGTGATAGAGTTGGTTGGAGTCCGAGTGTGAGTTTGAGTTTGTTTTCCGTTATGTTTGAATTGTCAATGCTTCATTCGGAAGTTCGTTCGTTCGGAACTTCGTTCGGAACTTCGTTCGGAACTTCGTTCGGAACTTCGTTCGGAACTTCGTTCGGAACTTCGTTCGGAACTTCGTTCGGAACTTCGTTCGGAACTTCGTTCGGAAGAATTCTTGATTATGAACTTTGTTGATCCGGAACTTTTAGATCAGTAGAAACTGGTTCGGAACTTGATGAGACTGAGATACGATGAAAGATAATTGGACAGAAAGATGATGAATGATTTTTGATCCGCGATACTTTCGACAGTTGACCAAACAAGAAAAAACAAAGAACTGATAAAAGATTGAGAAAACTGATTATATAAAAGACATTTATAAAAACTGATTATATAAAAAAAAAGGTTATATAAAAAAAACTGATAACAGAAAAACCCAGATAGGATAAAGCTGATAAACTGATAAGCGAAAATCAATAATAAAAAAAAATTAAAGTGGAAACTGATTATAAAAAAATAAAAAAGGATAAAATTAAAAGTTTAATTTAAAGAATTCAAACAAAATGCAATCAAAATAGAAGGGGTTTTATCAATAAAAATACAAAATTAAAAAAAAGAAAAACACAAACTTTTTATAAAAACACAAACTTCTTAAGATTTGATAATAAAAGTTTTTGATTTTTGTATAAAAATTTGTGATTTTATCTAAAAAGTAAGTAAATCTAAAAATTTGACATGATTTAAAGCATAAAAATACAAACTTTTTAAGATAAAAACTTGATTAAATCAAAACCCATCAAAATCAAACAAAATAAAAAACAAGAATAAACCAATCTAACCATGCTCTGATACCAATTGAAGGTCTACGTGATCATTGGCCTATTCTAAGATGATTGATTGGATGGATTTAATGTATGGATTGATTAATAAAATAAAGAAGATGAGAAGGGAGATGAGGGAGTAGAGAGAGAAAGGAGAGAAAAGAGAAGAGTAGAGAGAGAAAGTAAAGATTGATTTTGAAAATGTGAAAATGACCAACCCCTCCTAACATGCTAAGAGGGGATATATATAGCCCACCCTACATGTGGGCTATATGTACTATACATTAACTAAGTGGATCACGAGCCCATTACATAATTATCGTTGGAGCGACCGATCCTTCATAAATACGTAAAACGTATTTCCAACATATATGATTCGTGAAAATCTATATGATTCGTGAAATCATATATGATTTTGGAATCATATATGATTCGTGATACGAATCATATATGATTTTCTCAAGAAAAAAAAATCGTCGAAAGTTTATACATGTGCCCCTCGTTAGAAAGATGATTTAATTCTCATTACAGTGGTGTATATTTTTGTCGCTTGACCATTTACTGTTTATAGGATATTTAATTTTTAAAAAAATAGTGGGGAGTAGGTTTTTAAAAAAAATGAGTATCTGTGATTGGTTGATTGTGTCTATGCTATATTATGGGTCTACATTGATCTCAACTCATACACCCAATTTGTAACAATGGAAGTTGTTGGGTCGTTTATGAGTTGATGTGACAAAACTATAAGACATGAACTAAATCTAGCATATGATGAAAGATCAAGCTGGTGGAAGAAATTCTTAGTTGATAAGAATTCACCAGGGATATTATTTATTTAAAAGATTTAGTTGTTTTATTTTATTTTATCTCTTGTAAAATCTCTGGTATTCTTATGTTATAAAAGGAACAATAAGGGACGTAGGTTTTCATTCATTCCTACTATCAAAATATAACCTACAGTAAAGCTGTGTTTTAGGCGTGTGTGTTCTTTGTAAACACGCCTAGGTTATTTGTGTTTATGTTTAGTGTTTTAATACAAATAACGTTGGGAGAATATTCATTTTGTTCATATAACACCTTGTTCATGATTATTATTCCAGTTCTGCTGTGATTTCTATCATATGAATGATAATCGTGCCTAGTAGCTTAAAGATATAGGATTCTTAGGATTCCACAATTGGCATCAGAGCGGGTGGCTCTCGATACTAGGAACTAACAAGGTGTTCGAGTCGAAGAATGGTGAAAAACCTTCAAAATCCGTATATGATTTTCTGGTCGAATTTTTCTGCACAGCCATATTCAAACAGCGATATCTCCTTTGTTAACCGTTGGATCGTCGTGAAATTTGAGTTGTGGGTTCTTAACACATGTGTCTAGGATCTTAGCGGAGTGATCGTCAATCAGATCAGTTATGGGGGATTTATTGATGGTCGAAGTTGGTTGTGTAGAGAAGGTTTTTCATGATTCTATTTTTGATATTATTGTAAACCTAGGGTTTCTATAAACCCTAGATCGATTCTAAACAGAATAATATGTTCCAGAAGGCTGTTTTCGTGATCATGGGTGTTCAATACATGAAAGTTTTATGTATGTATTGAAGCATGCTATAGTGATCTTGTTTAAGGTTGTTGTGATGTGATCTTTGTACAAAGAAGTGGCAACAGGATGTATGTTGGTTATTGACAAGAATAAGATATTAGGGTCTCTTAAACCCTATGACATGTGACCAATAGTAAGATATGAGGTCAGCAGATTGTGATACATCAAGGTATGTCAGAGAATGGAACCGGAAAAACTAATACGTGTTCGTTAGGGTTTGGGAGAGACATATGTACAATCGTTGTATTTGTTTACTTAGTGTGGCCCCAACAGCAACTCGTAAAAGTCATTGATGAAAAAGGATCACGTGAGATAGAGTATGAAGAGAAAAGGATGTACAGGCATGAGACGTGTACTCAATTCAAGAAAGCAGTCACGTGAAGGTGTTCGCTAGTTTTTAGGATGGCAAGGACGTGTGATATTCTTGGTATATATCCTTACTACTTTGTAGGATATATAAACATGGGTAAGATTCTTGTTTAATGCCTGCGTGATTTAAGGATTTATTTTTTGGGCAAGGTTATATAGACCCCCTTTAAAACCCTATACATACCCCCCTTGATTTTTGATTTTTTTATTTTTTTTTATTTTTATAATTTTGGTTTTTGTTATAAAACTGTGAAGCGGAAAATACGAATTGAAACAAATAAAGTTTAACAGGTTAAAACTGTTAAACTGACAAAAATACGGAACAAAAACTGATAAAAACACAATCCAGAAAATAACAGGGGGACAAAAAGTACACAAATAGTGTACTTTTTGTCTTTTTTAATGGGCCAGGAGGGGTACATATAGTAGCACCCATATATGATGTGAAGCACTCACGTGATGGCAAGTGATGCAAGGATTTGTGGGCCAAGAAAAGGAAGTACGTGGTTCAGTTGATAAAAGTCAAGAGTTTTATCAAGAGACATTATTTGCCATGAGTGTTCACTTTTATCTCATGGAATTGAATATTCTTTGGTCCAAAGAGGTGCTCACACGCAAAGAAAAGCAACAAGAGTTATGGTATTTACTACTTAATTTAACATTACTGCTGGTCTACAAAGTATGAATTGAATATTCAATGGTGAACACGTGATATCTTGCTGATTGATTATCAAAAGAAGAAAATAAGGTAAAAGTCATAACATGTGCTTGCAAAATTGTTATTTTATGCTTGTCGTTTGGATATTTATGGGCACATGAGGCATCTTTGGCATAAGGAAAAGAAGTTAGCTACGTGGTCTTAAAAGGTTATTTTATTAGCCAATGGGAAAATGTGATGTCCAATGAAAAGGACGTGATGGATTGTGAATATATGAAAAGGCAAAGGGGTACACAGTAGGGTATTTTCTATTCCACTTTTATTTATTATTTTTACCCACTGTCAAGAGGTTCGTAGTCATTGACGTTGTTAGCGGCTCCTCTAGCCGCTGACAAACATATTTTAGCCGCTGACAGTACAATGTTGTCTGATATATATATATATATATATATATATATATATATATATATATATATATATTCTATCCGCTGAACAATGTTGTCCGATATTGGACAACACACGACGGAGAGATATCGGACAAGGATGATATCGGGTAAAGAAAGATTTGCTGATGGTTGCTATTTTGATTGAGTCTTGGCACACAAAATGAGGAGGTTGCACACACTGGTACATAGGATCTCTTATTTTCTCAGAATATCATTATGATATTAATGGCTCGGATATATTTCGTAGCGAGGTATATGATTAAGGGGAATAATTTTTATGATTTGATGTTCGAAGTAGATTTTCGTGGATTGGTGTTTTATCATATCTTAAAGTCGTGAACTTCCAACCACTGACTTTTAAGATAACTTGTTTGTGCTTTAAGTTGTGACAAAGGACTTGATAAAAAGGTAGCAAAGGTACGAGATCTGTGTAATATCGCTTTATGCTCGTATTTGCTATTGTATGTGCCTCACTTAATAAGCGTGAGGATTCTTTTTGTCAAGAGACTACTCATTATAGTTGTGAGTTTTATAGTCTACTCATTATAGCCATGAGTTTTAGAGTCACATGGATAGTACAAGACACATAACACAGATTTGGGTTATTCTAATTCTACATCAAGATCATTGTATTTATTTTTCTTCAAGATCATTACATGGAGCCTACATTTGGCGAATCTTCGATGGCATACATTGTTTACTTCCTTATTTGATGTGACAAAAAGGGGAAGATATAGATGCTTAACTTGAGGGGAAGCAATTGGAAGATCATGTACCATATACAAGAGATACACAAGGAGTTTTGTCGACATCAAACAGGGGAAGATTATTGGGTCGTTTATGAGTTGATGTGACAAAACTATAAGACAGGGACTAAATCTAGCATATGATGAAAGATCAAGCTGGTGGAAGAAATTCTTAGTTGATAAGAATTCACCAGGGATATTATTTATTTAAAAGATTTAGTTGTTTTAATTGATTTTATCTCTTGTAAAATCCTTGGTATCCTTATGTTATAAAAGGAACCATAAGGGACGTAGGTTTTCATTCATTCCTACTATCAAAATGTAACCTACAACTCTGTAAGTTTATGGACTTATATTTAATAGTCGTGTGATAGGATCGAAATCGAGATTACAGGATTGCACTCAATACGTAAGAGTTAATTTATTTAATAAATATATTTATTATATTTATTAAATTAAACCGAGCAAATAATTATGTAACTTTAACGATCGTTAAGTAATTAATAGTTAAGTATTAACGAGTGTTAAATAATATATAGTAAGAGGAATAAAAAGGAAGAAGAACGGAATGTTCCGGAACACCCCACAAGGGGTGTTTCGTCGGCCGGTTAGGGCTCCAAGGGGGGGGGGGGGGAGTAGCCTTTTATTTACTTGGGCTACAATGGGTTGAGGCCTATAAATACACCTCCTTATCCCTCATAATCTACATAACTTGAATCTCTCCTTCTCCTCTCTCTTTGGTTCGATCGCAAGGTGTAACCCACGAAGGGTTTTCGGTTGGTTTTCTTGGTTGATCGATTGTGTTAATAATCTAGTCCTAGCCCCTCTCTAGGTTTGTTGGGTAGATTATTTACAAGCTTTGTAGCTCGGTTTTCACGTGCTAGAATGACGGTTAGCTCGTTGTATTATGTGTGTACAAGATCGTAATATATTCTTACTTTAGACTATATCTTGGTGTATTACGGTATAAACCCGAATTGGTAATTCGTTCTTCGTCTTGTGGATTTGCTTTAGCGTAAAGGTATGTAACCCTAATTCGATTAATTATAATTGTGTTATTATTATGATCTTGTTAAATGCTTCCGCTATATGTGCTTTGATCTCGTTTAGGGTTTTATATAATTGTTATGATGTTAATAAACCTCAGTGGTATCAGAGCCTGGTTTTAACATGTTATAATTATCGAAAATCTAAAGTTTTTTAACTAATAAGAGTTAAAACTACATGTTTTTTTAGGTTTTCATAAAATTAGGGGTTTTTTTTTAATTAGGGTTTTTGGCCGAATTTTTAATTAAAAAAAAGAATTGTTTTGTAACCCTAAATTACATGTGTGATAATTTTAGATTAAATTATTGTTATGTCATGTATGGTTACGATCTATAGAGATCTAATTGTTAAGATTTATGGGGTACCCATGATTACTTGCATGTTTTCATAGATCGTAAAATTATATGTTTATATGATTTTATGTGTTATGTGATTATTTGATTCAATAAATCTAGAATCAGAGAAGACTTATATATAAATATAAAGACCTAGATTTGATGATTATTGAATAAATCGTTTGCATGTGGCTATTTGATTCATTTATTGAACATATAAATTGTTATTATGTGTTTATGATTTAGTGGTTTTTTTGTTTATATTAAAGTTGTTGAATTGTTGTAAACAAGGGTTTTTTATGAAAAGAAATAATATGGACTAAATCATATTAAAATAATGATTTGTTAGAGATTTAAATTACATAAGATTACGTTGATTGGTGAATTGCAATAATAATCTAACGGCATACTCCTTTTGACAAACTATAAAGTGGGTATAATGCACCGCTGGTCATGTACCCGGTTAAGGAAGGAGGTGTTATGTAGTCGCTGACCAAATTTTCGGCTCGCCTATGCGTCAAATTGAAATTACCTATGATTATTAATTGAATTATACCTTAAGGGTGATTTACCACAAATTCACATCCGAAACACAATGAATAAGGGTATTGCTTTGTGCGTAGCCGAGTTCTAGCAAAAGTACGTTGTGAGTAGTTGTGGGTAAATTATTTAATTGGTTTAACCAATACCGCAACATAATTTATGAAGAATTTTAGTCTCGTGAAAAAGTTTACTAAATGTTTTATTAAACTTATGCTATGGAGTTGTATGCATTATTCTCTATACATTGATTTTGACATCAAAATTTATACCCTTAAAATTTAAGTCGAATGCTCCTAATTGACGAACACTTGAAATTACTTTGTCATCAAATGAGATTTTTGGGTGATGTTGTGATGGAGAGAAACCCATTTGTAGAATAAGAATTCGTATGATGGTTTTACGTTACTCAGATTATACGACTTAATTAAGTTACTTAGTGAGATATGGAAACTTAATGCATTCAGAAGGGATGAAACATGTTTACAATGCAAAACGTTTTTTTGGCAATGTAAATCCCTTAAATATCTAGAAATTGAAAATTGTTTGTCAATTGAATTGTACGAAAAGTCGCTATGTTGAGTACATTCATTACTAGCAGATCAATTGATGTAATGGATTTATGTCAATATAGTTCTAGAATTCAAGGAAAATAATATGGTTGTTATACCAGGGTAATTTTATTTTCTTGAAAGTATTTTGTTATCGAAAATACTAATATTTGAACTTATTTATGTAGAAATGGTTCAACCCATCAATAACACTATAAGTTCCGAGTTCAAAGCTTTCTTTGAACGTCCTGAACTTACTGGACAAAACTTCAATGATTGGTATCGCTCGCTAAGAATTGTCTTGAGAGCAGTGGGTACTATCGATATCTTGACTACTCCCTATCCGAAGGATCTTGCTGAAGGAGCATCTGATGTGCAAAGGCTTAAACACGCTGCTAATGTTAAGAAGCACTCGGAGGTGGCTTGCTTAATGCTAGGAAAAATGGATCCTCCACTTCAACAGAAGTATGAGCTATTTTCACCTAAGCGAATGCTTGATGAGCTCAAGGCTATGTTTGAGAAGCCGCAAGCTGTGGAGATCTACGACTTGGTAGATGATTTGCATAGCTGCGAGCAAGCTCCAGGAAAGTCTGTAAGTGCCCATTACTTGGAGATGAGAGGTTATATGGAACAACTAATTGCACTAGGACAACCCTATGATCATAATATGGCTATCAACTTGATCAATAGGTCCCTTAACAAGGACTTCAATGATTTTGTTAGAAACTATAATATGTATTGCACGGGGAAGACATTTAATGATTTGCATGAAATGCGCATTAACTATGAAAAGGGGTTGAAAGACAAGGCATCTATCGCTACGCCTTCTGTACTAACCATACAAAAGGGTAGAGTGAGTAAGCCAAAACCACAAACGAATAAGAAGAAAGGCAAAGGCAAGGGTGATAAGGGCAAACAAGTTGTGACTTATTCAAAACCTAAGCAGAACTTTGTCAAGAAGAATAGATCTAAGAAGGATTAGACTTGTCACCATTGCAAGACAAGTGGTCACTCGAAGAGTACTTGCCCTCTTTAGATCGAAGAATTACGAGAAATAAAGAAGAAGTCTAAGCAGAGTGCTGCAACTTCAGGTACTTTATTTATGATTGAATTGTTCAATTTAACATACAAATTAAATTCCTGGTATATGATATGGGATGCGGTATTAACATTTGTAATACGCTGCAGGGGTTTAATCTTGAAAGGAAGCTATCCTATGGGGAACAATTTATGCAAGTGGGCAACGGCGCACAAGCAGCGATTGATGCTATAGGAACATTTAATTTAGTTTTACCTTCGGGTTTAGTACTGATTTTAAATTATTGTCATTATGCACCTACAATTGTTAGGGGTGTTATTTCCTTTTCTTGTTTCTTAAATAATGGATTCGTTCACACGATTGATAATAATGGATTTTCTGTTTGGAAAAATGGTATTTTCTCTTTTAATGCAACTTTTGTGAATGGTGTATTTGAAATAGACATGCATGATAATGAATCCAAGAACAATAAATCTGTCTTTAGCATGAGTAAGAAGAGAAAGTTTGACACGAACTCTTCTGATCTTTGGCATTGTAGACTTGCCCATATTGGGAAGACTCGTATACAAAAGCTTCAACGTGAAGGTGTTTTGGAAAATATCAATGATGAATCATTTGATAAATGTGAGTGTTGTATCTCTGGAAAGATGACCTAGAAACCTTTTAATAGCAATATTGAAAGAGCTTCTGATCTACTTGGACTGATGCATACTGATGTGTGTGGACCACTTAGACATACGTCAAGGAAAGGTTCTAGCTACTTCTTAACATTTACAGATGATTATAGCCGTTATGGTTATGTTTATTTACTTAAGCATAAACATGAGGTATTTAAAACATTAAAAGTGTTTAAAGCAGAAGTGGTACTGCAATTAGAGAAGAAGATTAAAGCTCTTCGTTCTGATAGAGGTGGTGAATATTTAAGTCAAGAGTTTATATATTATCTAGGTGAGAATAGAATTGTTCAGCATCTTACTTCTCCCTATACTCCACAACAAAATGGTGTATCTGAAAGGAGAAATCGTACATTATTGGATATGGTGTGATCTATGTTTAATCTTACAACTTTACCTTTATCCTTTTGGGATTATGCTTTAGAGTCTCCTGTTCGCATTTTAAATATGGTTCCCACAAAGAAGGTTGATAAGACACCATATGAACTATGGCATGGCAAGAAGCCATATTTGTCTTATTTAAAGGTCTGGGGTTGCGAGGCGTATGTGAAACGTGACCCGGGTGACAAACTCCAATAACGATCTGTAAAATGTATCTTTGTATGATACCCTAAGGAAACTATGGGTTACTACTTTTATTATCCACCTGAGAACAAAGTGATTGTTGTTAGGTATGGAGACTTCCTTGAATCTGATCTTGTAAATCAAGAATTCAGTGGGAGAAACTATGATCTTGAAGAGAGTCATATAGATACATTACCTTCTGAAAAC
Source organism: Glebionis coronaria (assembly GCA_025667525.1). Taxonomy (NCBI): domain Eukaryota; kingdom Viridiplantae; phylum Streptophyta; class Magnoliopsida; order Asterales; family Asteraceae; genus Glebionis; species Glebionis coronaria. Next base: position 341,882,136 of record CM046880.1, on the reverse strand, counting down.
ACTAGCGATGTAATTCCTGTAGAACCATAAAGTCTGGCGGTTCCATCGGAATTAATTCCTCTGCGTAGATCCACAAGGATTAAAAACGCAAATAGCAATATATGTCTTAATATAGAGGATGATGATGAGTTAGGGGATCTTGGTGAACCCGCTAATTATAAATCCGCCATACTTGATCCCGTAAAGGATAAGTGGGTGGTTGCTATGGATGAGGAAATGAAATCCATGAAAGTAATAATGTTTGGATTCTTGTAGAACCACCACCGAATGCTAAAGTAGTGAGACATAAGTGGATATACAAGAAGAAAACCGACATGGACGGAAAAGTACAATCCTATAAAGCTCGTTTAGTAGCTAAAGGTTTTACTCAAACTTTTGACGTGGACTACGAGGAGACATTTTCTCCGGTAGCAGACTTAAGAGATATTAGGATTCTCATAGATATAGCAGCATGCTATGACTATGAGATATGGAAAATGGATGTTAAAACTGCCTTCTTGAACGGTCGCTTAGATGAAGACATCTATATGCAGCAACCAGAAGGGTATGTTGATCCTGAGTGTTGATACAAAAGTTGGATGATCCTTGCTTGATCTGAATTAGGCTTAATTCAGATAAGTTAGCGTCCGACTCTTGCACCAAGTGAATGTCTTGTTGAGACCATGCACACTAAAGCAACACGCGTTAAGCTTACCGTAGGAACGTATCCCATGATTAGACTCCAGCATGAGAGTAAGTAATCGGTTTAGGGTTATGATTCGGTTGTAGGTTGAGAGTATGAAGAATGTAATACCTTTGTGGAACCCTTGGAGGTTCCTTATATAGGCGGTGAAACCCTAATGGGTTGTCACTGATGCTTCGGCCCCAAGCAAAGGATAAGTGCCATAATTAGTTTGATTATTATCTTCTAACTATGGTTAGTGTATATCCTCTACTTTAGGGTAAATCTCAATCCTAATAAGATTGTGATTCTGTCTAACCCTGTACCGGCCGTGCCGCGCCGTGGGTCGCACACATCTATGCGGCCACTGTTCATTCGAAGCCCATAGGCTTAGATGACTTTTAATCCAACCCATCAGTGATAGGACAAATGCGGGTAATACCCGTGGGCCGGGTTCATGACCCGATTGGGACTATACGTCATCATGTCCCCCCCCAGTCTAGTTGTTACAGACATAGGCGTAACTTCTAGACTAACCAATGCCCCTAATACCGCCTTTGTAAATAAAGCCGTACCACAAGTCTATCGACCGGGACAATATTAATGTGTGCATTAATTATAGTCATGGTTCGCAGGTTTGTCTGCAAAAGTGCACCACATGGGCCCACCCTCGAGCTACTCAAAACTGTTCAAGAGGTGACCAGTGGGTCCCTCTGACGTTTCAGTTGTGTCAGGAACCCCATCCGTTAGATGGGCGTAGTGGATTACACGTGGCAATCATCCAGGGCACCTTTTAAATCGAGGCAACCCTATAAAAGGCTTGTGTGTGACTGTGTACACACACAGTTAACAACTTCTTCCACCATTGTTATACTTGCTTTCACTCCTTCATTCCTTCTCCTTATTTTCCACGGAAATCCACCACACTAGGTTAGATCACCGCGCCCTTCTCCTTATTTTCATAAATCATGGTGAAGGACAATCCTACCATCACGATTGTACTCAACGTGATGGTCCCAGATAAATATATGGCATTTCTTTCCGATTATTATAGGCTGAGAGCGTACACCCCACCTATCTGGGTGATGGTGAAGCGATCACGGACGCTCCCACTAGAAAAATAGGTGTTTATACGCGTCTATTTGACTCGGCAAACTACCGTATCCCTATGTCTAAGTTCCTTGTAGATATCCTTACATATTATGATTTTCATCTATCCCAACTCCATTGTATAGGAGCATGTAAGATGAACCAGTTTGAGATCTCATGCCACATTTGTGAGGTAACCCCCATCGTTAGTTTATTTAGGGTTTTTTACGTCCCTCAAATGGTAAATGGATGGTTTTCGTTTAAAAAACGATCCGCGACCGCCCCCATGTGTTATAGGAAACCTCTAGACTCCCTCAAGAAGTGGTATGACCATTACTTCTTTGTAGATGCCAAAGTGTTTCCCACAACTTTTCTTCTCAAAACCAAGGTGCGACACGACTATCCACCCCCAACCAATGAGTATAGCAGTAGGGATGTAAAAACGTTAGACACCCATGGCACTGACTTTCATAAGGACCTACCGAAGCATTTCTTATGCTTAGTAGGGATCAGCCGTAACTACTTTGGTAGGGAGGACAGATATACGTGCTTTCTAACTGAGCGTAGACAAGGTGGGTGTTCCCTCATATATAAATGTATTTGTCACATAAATGTTATAATCATGCTTCCAATCATACTAACGTACATGTATGCGTATGTCCACAAAGATGAAGCTATTCGGGCTACTACGCCAGGGAGATCCGAACAAGGTCGCGGAGGGATCCCGACCACTACGTGAGGGCGAGCCCCCTCTACTTGTTGCGACTGATGGCATAACCACCCCTCTTGAAGAAACACCAGAGCCGCAGTCTGGTGAATAAGGACCAGTAATAGAGAAGTCGCCATTGGACTTCACCAATGAAGATGGTGGTGAGCTGCTTTTAGAGAACGCCACCGCCCTCCAAGGTGAAAACCAGGGTGAAAACATCGAGCAGCCAACTGACCCATCCATCAACCGTCTATTTGATGACGACGATAGAGAGGAAGTGGCACAGGAGACCGGGGCCTCCAAGCAACCCAAACCCACTCCCAGAAAGCGTAAATCCTCAAGGAGGGTTGTTAAATAAGTTGAGATGGAAGCGGGTGCCTTCAACGCGCCTCGCAAGAGGCTAAGGGAAGATCACCCCCAATACCAAGAAGGGAGCAACACTACCCTGCCACAAGACAACCCCATGCCCCGACCTGCCAGAATAGAGGATCAGGTAAATACTACCGTGTGGCAGGCGACGCCGGTGTGTGTCGTAGCTCCCACCATTATAGAACCGATAATAGCTGCGACATAAGTATCCCTTTATACTCCATTATATTTGTTGTGTATAAAACTTTCCAAAAACTTATAAGTGTTGTCTAAATAACAAGGCGGATCCTACGACCGTGGCGCAAGAGGGGGAAATTGATAGGGAACCCTCCCCCATGATAGCCGTTATCCCACCATCTCCTCCTCCCACTCATGCAGAAGAGCCACAGCCCGAAGGCCCAGACTCCTGCCTGCGCCCAACCTTGAATTTGTCCAAGCTGACAAGGCTAGAGGCAGAGTCGGAGTGTAAGGAATTTGTGGACTACTTGACTCCTCCCGCCCTAACGTAAGACCTCGATGAGCTCGAGCACGAAACTCTCCTAGAGCAATACAACGTTGCCTCGGCGCATCAAATGACTCTTGGTGCAGCCCTGCGACGTCGCCTTGAAGCGGCCTTGGGCCATGTGGAAAGAGCTGATAGAAGAGTTGTCCGCCAGGAGAAAATGGTAGAGAAGCATGAGCAGACAATATCTACCTTGCAAGCAGACTTATCCATGGCGGAAGCAACAATAAAAGAGAAGTCCAACCACGCCGCTGTCCGAGAATGCCAGATCGAAGAGATGGAGGCTGATGCGCGAATCCTTTGTGACAAGGTAAGTTCCCCATCCTTCCAAATGCTCCAATATAAGTAACTTATGACCACAAAAATAACCCAGTGTTTATACAAACAGGTAGCTGCAGCCGAGGCTTCTACTAAGACCGCAACTAATCAAGCATCCGCCCTTACCGAAGAACTAGAGAAGGTGCGGTCGTTGGTAAAGGGAGAGGAAGCTCTGAAGGAAGAGTTTGACAAGGAGCGGGCCGAAATGGAGAGGCAAATGGCCGAGGCCCTGGGCAAGGTGGAGCATGAACTGAGCGCCCTGGCCACAGATTGTGCCAAAGTGTTGTGCCCCTCACTTCTTACGACCATTGTCGGTCGTAGGTGGATGGTAGGCCAAGGGACGCGCCTAGCAGTGATGAGAGTGATGGAGGTGCCGCAGTTCGTACAGTCTTTTGCTGATGTCGTGTCAGATGGCATTGACCGCGGCAGATACGAAGGTTTGACTAAGGCTGCTGAATTAATAAGCAAGAATGAAGACATCACCAAGCACGCCTACTAAACCCTGTGGCTGAGGCAAAGATGACTGCATCCATGGCCGTCTTGGGGGATATGGAGTACCCCTTCTTGTCTGACCTCGAAGCTATGAAGAACGCTACCAATGAGGATATTATGGCGAAGCTTCGCCCAGATGTAGGGTCAGAAAGCAAGTGGATCCTCAGGCCCATATTATACCAGACCCCAGCCAGCCCACCCTTCCAATTTATGATGCAAACTTAAAGGTCGTGAAGGGTGAGAAAACGCTGGGTGAGGCGTTGGAGGCCAACATAGCCAGAGCGCGTATCGGGAAGGACGCCCGTGGTGAAGTACGTCGTACATTGATAGCCAAAGGTAAGAGATAAGTAGGGGAGTTCCTGTCTTCTGTTTAGTTTGTCAGTTGTGAACACTTGTTATATTCGTCCGTGGTTGTCCACGGCTTTAATTTGTAATTCTATGTTTAAACACGTAGAATATTTATGAAGATACATGGCCGTGGTAATCACGACGACTTTTGTTTGTAGATTTGAAACTTGTGTTTATTCTTAGATATCATTTATCTGTTGCATGACGTGTCACGGCTTGGTTAAGAATAACACTAAGTCTATATTTTACTAGACGTGCACTGTGTGTCTTTATCACGTCCGGCACTATGTGAGTACGGCATGTGGGAACTTATTACAACGTCTTGTAAATAAGGTGTCTAGTAAGGATACATGATCCACGTCACGGGGTTGCATCCCTCTTATGCAACAAGTTGAATTATTAGGTTCACTTAATCCTTTTACTCCTCATGGGAGCGAATAGAACATGTACAGCTGAATGAATGAATGCATATGAATAAGAAATAACACATAAGAGTATAAAAAATAATTCTAAGGACACAAGATAATAATTTGCACAAGAACAAGCCGCGAGCTAGCTAGGCACCACGACATTTTATTATAACGGTTACGATTTCTTTGATAGAATTAAAATCCTAAGACAAATAGAACATAGAAAACATGAAAGCAAAAAATACATGGATCTTTATTGAAGCTGACTACAACGAAGTGTCCATGCGGAGGCCGTAGCCTTTCAGAGGTAGCATCTTTTAAGGTTGCAAATATTCCATGTACGATCTAAGTATTTTTTTTTGGTAACCGTGATTTCTGACTCATTGGCTGACTAATCCACGGGGTTTGAGCCCACCGCCACACAGACTCAAACCAGGTAAAGCCCTCCCTTTTCACGCAACTTGTACGCGCCTAGCCCCAAAGCTTCCGTGACCTCATACGGCCCTTCCCACTTTGGACCAAGGTTCCCCGTGTTCTCTGCGTGACTTGCCTCGTTAGCACGATAGAAAAATCCCCCGGTCGAAAGGAAACACCCTTGACTTTGGAGTAGTAATAAGCTTTCATTCGTGCCTTAGATTTAGCCTCACTGATAGCTGTTATCTCCCTTTTCTCCTCTAACAAGTCTAGATTCACCCGGAGTTGCTCATCGTTTGTGACGACGTTAACTTCGACCGTGCGGATTATTGGCATCCCAATTTCTTCTGGGATAACAGCCTCGGTTCCATAGGCCAACGCGAATAGAGTGTCCCCATTGGCTGTTTTGATCATTGTCCTACGTGCCCATAGGAAATGTGGCAGTTCGTCCACCCATTTGGCGCTTCTTTCATCTAAGCGCACCTTTATTCCTTCACCTAGGCTTCTATTCGCCCGCTCTACTAGACCATTAGTCTGTGGGTGTTTAACTGATGCGAAGCGCCGTTTGATGTTCAACGCCGCGCACCAATCCTTGAACGGATTGTCCGCAAACTACTTCCCGTTATCCGAGATGATCTCCCCTGGTAAACCAAAACGACATACAATATTTTCCCAAACAAACTTATTTACCTGTTTGCCCATGATTGTTGTGACCGCCTTAGCTTCTATCCAGCGAGTGAAGTAGTCCATAGCCACGATCAAGAACTTAACGCCTCCGGCAGCAACAGGCAAAGGACTTGCTATGTCAATTCCCCACTTGTAGAATGGACATGGGGATGTGATGGGTGTCAGCTCTTGTTGTGGATGCCGCAGTACTGGCCTATGCACTTGGTAGTCATTGCACCTAAGAATCACATCTCGTGCGTCTCGATGCATAGTTGGCCAATAGTATCCTGTGCGTAGAGCCCGTGCTACTACTGATTTGGGGCCTGCATGCATGCTGCACGACCCTTCATGTATTTCGCTAATCACATAACTAGCTTGGCGTGGTCCGATACATCGCAACCACGGCTGTAGGAAGGATCACTTGTATAGGACACCATCTCGGAGTTCGAAGTGTTGTGACTTCCTTTTGACGCGCCACGCCTCCGTTTCGTCCTCAGGAAGGGTTTCATCCGTCAGGTAGTTTATGATCGGGGTCATCCATGTAGGCCCCTCCTACTCAACTATGGTCACTACCTCCCCTCCTGTAATGGATTTCTCCTTGAGTATTTCAACCAACACTTGTTTGGATAGATGGGCAAAACTTGTAGACGCGATCTTGCTAAGAGCATCCGCCTTCTTGTTCTCGCCTCTTGGCACCTACTTGATAGAGAACTTACTAAAACTGGTGATGAGTGACTTGACTTTCTCCAGATATTAGATCATGTTTTCCTCCTTGGCTTCATACCCCCTAGGATGTGATTCACAACGAGTCGTGAGTCCACGTAGGCTTCAAGGTTGCAAACTCCCATCCTAGCGGTGATTTTTAAATCCGCAATCAATGCTTCATATTCTGCCTCATTATTCGTGGTTGTGAACTCAAAACGCAAGGTGTAGGTGAATTACATGCCTTCCAGATTTGTGAGTATGAGGCCAGCTCCTGATCCGTCCCTGCAAAAAGATCCATCCGTGAACAAAACCCATGGTTCTGATGGGATCTCTTCCTTTTGCACCATTGGCTCGTCCTCATCGGGCTTCCCAATTATGAAATTTGCCAAAATTTGGCCTTTGATGGCTGTCCTTGGTCTATAGGAGATGTTGTATTCCCCAAGCAGGACGCTCCACTTCTGTAATCTTCCTGCCACGCATGGTTTGGAGATCACCTGTTTTATTGGTTGGTCCGTGACTACCACTATTGGGTGCGCCTGGAAGTACCGGCATAACCTTTTTGTGGCATAAACCAACGATAAGACCAATTTATCCATTGGTGAGTAATTCAGCTCTGGCCCTTGTAGTGCTATGCTTATGAAGTAGACTGGAGTCTGGACTGAATCCCGATCGGTCATGAGAACTGCGCTTATTGATCCATACGTAGCGGATAAGTACATGATGAGTTCCTCCTTAGGTCGCGGGGCGACTAGCATGGGAAGAGCTGCGAGATGTTGCTTGAGCTGCCCAAATGCCTCTTCCGCCTCTCTTGTCCAGTGAAAGTCTCCTTTCTTTAAGCACTTCTTGAGTGTTTTGAATAAAGGAAGTGACTTTTCTGCGGACTTTGATAAGAACCTATTGAGACCGGCCAACTTTCCATTAAGTGACTGCACCTCTATGAGTGTCTGAGGGGATGGCAGCTGTATCACGGCGTCCCTCTTCTCCATACAAGGGTTGATGCCGTTTGGATTAATCATATACCCAAGGAACATTCTTACGGTTTCTCCAAACGTGCATTTTTTGGGATTCAGTATCATGTTGATTTTTCTCAATCTGTCGAATGTCTCTTGGACATCGCGGAGGAGTTCGTCCTTCGTATGGATTTTGATAACCAAGTCGTCTACGTAGACTTCAAGGTTACGTCCTATATGTGAGTCGAAGGCTTTATCCACAAGTCGTTGATATGTCGCACCCGCGTTCTTGAGTCCGAACGGCATTTTAGTGTAGCAATATACGCCCGGAATGGTATGGAACACCGTTTTCTCCTCGTCTTCCTCTGCCATCTGGATCTGATGGTATCCTTTATATGCATCCAAGAAACAACTTCATACTTTATTAATACTTCAAAAAGTTACAAGTACAATACATGAGTAAAACAAAATATGATAGTAAATGTTCAGCTTTGAAAACTTTAATAATCATCATTCTTGATTTTCTCTTCAGCCTCAGCTATGTCTGTCCTAGTATCTAATTCAGCCTTCAATGCTTGGGCAAATTCCTTGGAGTATTATGTGTTCAGTTTAAGCACCTTTTGAAACAAAATAAGCTGAATAGTTGATGCAAGCCCCAACTCATCTTCCCTTTGGAACACATACTGACATCTCCTGTTCATGTAGGCCATTCCTTTTTCAGGATCAGTGTAAGTCTGACCATCAACAGGCCCTACAATCCCATTTGGAAGAATCAAGTTCCTGTGCATCCCATCTACCCGGATATCATCAGTCACAAAGGTTTCTTGAAGGAATTGAGTCATCCTTTTTCTTTTCTTCCCAGCCTTTGTGGGTTCTGCTTCAAATAACTGTGGAGGTGGATCAATCTTGAGTTTGGCAGATGTTTCTTTCAACCAGTTGAACTTAGCTCTCAGGGTTTTAAGAGTAAGAAATTTTCTTATCCAGTTCTCTTAGCAGCTAAGGCTTCAATTTCTAACCATTCAGCCAGACTAAGTGTCTTAAGCTTGAAATCCTCAAACACATCCATGTTTCCTTGTTGGCTATCTCTCCAAATGACCATCTGTGGGGTATGAGTTGATTTCTTGACTGTGTATTTGAACTTGGTGATAGTGCTTGGATCATATCTTTTGTTAACGCATGCATCATAGTCAGCCTTTACCTTTTTCAGAGCCTCTGCGCGTTTAATCTCCATTTCTCTTAGCCTTTGTCTTTGCTCCTCTATGAGTTGAGGAGACATGGCTTTCAACTTTGCTTCATCCAGCTCTTTGGCTTTCTTGATTTCATTCAATCATTTAAACTCAAGTGCCTGTTTCTCAATTTCTTCAACAGTTAAGGGTTTTTCATCAGCTACTTTGAAAGTTGAGAATTGTGAGATTTTGGTAGTGGATCCTCCTGTCTCTATCATCACAGCTATTTTCTTTAGTTTGGCGTCTGTGTCTACCACAACTATTTCTTTCCCTTTCTTCGAGACAGAGGATTCTTCATTTGCTTTCTTCATTTCTTCAGCTTGTTTAAAAAATTGCTAGTTGAGCTTGGTCTTGAACAGCTTTTGGTAGGGAGCTTATAGTGAATTTGAGTTTCTTAGCTTTTGGTTCACCATCATCCACAACCTTATTGGTGTTATCCAAAGACAGGGAATTTGATGAATCAGCTGCTTTTTTGTCTTGTTGCTCCCCCTTACTCTCATCATCATCATCAGGTACAGTGATTGGTGTAATGACTTGGAGAGGAATGGGGTTTTCAGTTGTACCTATGGTGTTGTTGACAGGTTCTAGTTTTAGTATGTCAACTTTCTCCCCCCTCACGTTAAGCCTGTCTCTTGAGACGTTTGGCTGAACGTGACTGAAGGTATCTAGCAACCTGTTCAAAAGAGGTGGCCATTTTCTTTTGCCTGTTACTTGATCCTCTAGCAATTCTCAAAACCATGTTGCAGTTGTGATTCACAGAGTGATCAACATGCCCAGCCAAATAGGTAGTGTGACGTTTTTGCTTGTTGCACACAACCTCAAATTCTTTGTGCAACACCAATTCATGGGCTGAAAGCATCTCATGGAGTTATTTAATAATGGTATCTTTGATGCAAGCAGATATGTGACTAAGTCCCTGGGAAACCCCTTTTCTTATGCCATCTTGGATGGGTTAAGTGATGGCTTCTTTAACAGCTTGGGAAATGATCTTGGGAAAATTGACAGTGAAGGAATGCATTTCAGATCAATTTTTATCTAACTTTCTTGACAGGCGTTCAATGTATGAAGAATGATGATAGGGCCTCAAACCATGAATGTTTAGGCTTTGTTGCTCATAGTCATCTTCCCTGGGAAAAAGATCAAAATTTGTTTGTTGTGGATGATCAAACAACAGAAACTCTGTTGTAAGATCATACACAACACTGTTAAGCTCCTTTGTGACAGATGGAGCTGAGGTAGGAGTCACAACAACTTCTTTTGGAGGAGGAGTTGGTTCTCTAGCTGGTGTGGACACAGCTTTGGGTGGTGACATTTGAGGCTGTTCATCTTCTTCATCATCATCCTCCTCCTCAATCATCCCCTCAGGGAGAATTTCATCATCTGGCATCGATTCAGGTTCAGATAGGTTTTCAATGAAGGCAAGCACATCCTCTTCAACATCAGGCATGGGCTCATCTTCTTTTGGCTGATCCTAAATCAAGTTATCAGCTCCTTCAGGGGTAGCCAGAGAGTCTACATTTGGATGTACAACATCAGCCTGCTTGTTTAAGTTAGTAACATGGAAATAGATAAATGGAATGGTCGCCAGTTCGTTGTCCCAGAGAGGCTGAGGATGATTATTCAGCCACTCCAAAGGATAAATCCTTGGGATTCTTTTAAGTGTGAAAGTAATGAGGTTAATGGTTGTCATTCGCTGCCCATAGGAAAGTTGAGCGTGATTATTCAGCCCCCCAAAAGGATAAATTCTTTGGGACTCTTTTATCTGTAAATTGTATATGGGTTAAGATCGCCTGTTACACTGCCCCTAGGAAAGCTGAGGGTGATGATTCAACTCCCCCTGAAAGGATAAATCCTTTGGGACTCTTTTAGTTGTGAAAAATATGTAGTTAAAGATCGTCATATTACACTGTCCCTAGGAAAGCTGAGGGTGATGATTCAGCTCCCCCTAAAAGTTAAACTTTTGGGATTCTTTTTCTGAGGGAACCTAGAGGCTATGTGAAGTACAACTACTCTAGGTCGAGACATATGTATAGTCAGGTTGTTGTTTACTTGAATACTGTCTAGAGGGTGCAGGGTCATCGGGGTGCTTTATAAACACAAATGAAACACTCCCTGGTGTAAAGACAGGGTGTACAGAAGTCTTAAAATATTTCTAAGTGAATACATAGACTCCTATGGATCGAGGATAACCCTAACTTCACCACACTCACCTACAAACATTTGAGAGTGGCTACTTGTGGACCTCTAAAAATTATAAACTGATTACCTGTGAGATATCAGCGGAATTAGGCTGGTTCCCTGTTGTCTCTGCTGATGTAGAGATGCTAGACTCCTGTTGTTTATCAGTTATTGTCTATGTGTCCATAGAAATCTCTGTACAAGAGGAAGGAGTGGCAGTCTTCTTAACCCTGGCCTTAGCAACAGTTTGGGTTTTGGAAGAAGAGGGGGTTTTCTTCTTTTTTAGCTGTTGGCCAGTTGTTGCCTTGGACAGCGTGGTGTGTTTCCCAGAGGTCAAAGACACTGACTTACCAGACACACCAGCTGCAATCACCTTCTCAGAGGAAGGGAGCAAGGGCTTCACAAAAGATGGTTGTTTATTAGCAACATTCTTCATATGAGCTGTCGTTGGTACGTCATTGCGTCCCATTACCTTGTAGATAGCACCAGTTATGTGATAAGGATTCATGGCTGTCATTGCAGAGTTGTGGTAGTTATCACCCAACAGACTTTCAAAGATAAGAGAGAGAAAACGAACATAGCAGATGTTTTTCCCTCTGACTTGGTTGATACCCTTTAGCTGTTCGACAAGGTTAGAGAATAAGATGCTTCCAATATCGATGTTTGTTCCCCATACTAGTCCATAGGAAATGGTTTGATGGTTGAAGGGAAATTGATCTTGAGATCCCTGCATACCACCCATATATTTGACTATGTGAGTAAAGAGGACTCTCCACATAGGGGGAAAAAACTTGATCTTCAGGGGAGACTTCAGGACCATTTCAGCTGGTGTAAGGTCTGGGTTAACATCAGATACAAGGAAGAGTGTGGCAAGGGCGTCCTTTACAGCCTTTTTATCAATAGATTTTAGGCATTCTTCGCCATGTCTTAGCCCAGCCACAGAGGAAAAATCAGCAATAGAAAATGCAAGGGGATGTTCATTACATGAAAGGTTAAAGGAGATGGTGTTGTCATCGAGGATCTCAGCAGAATACCAGAATTCCCTAAGGTATTCTTGGTATAAAACAAATGGGGTTCTTATGAAAGCTTCTCCTACATCACAATTCTTCATGAAGTTCACCAGATATGAGTATGTGTCATTTGGAGCTTTGAGCCATCCAATAGAGTTGTTAGTGGTGAGGATACAATCATTCATCTCGAATGTAACGTTAGAGGCTTTTGGTACTGGAAACGCCATTGAATCGAGAATGAAGAAGACGAAGATGGTGATAGGGTTTAGAGAGATATTTTAGTAAGAGAAATGCAAATGATGAATAATGATAAAAGTGTTTGGTGAAAAACCTTGGGACAATATATAAATTTAAAATTTGAAACAGTTATTCAACCGCATTTAATGCGTAGTGGGAAAACGACTGCACATAAGTGAGTCCCTTGACCTTTCAAAACCTTTTGTTTCCTCGTTTATCGAAAAAATGTGAATTAAATATTAGGAATGTTTTTAGCATTTACTTGGAAAGTAAATACCTAGTTTCATGTGAAAAACATTTAATATTTATTCAGACATAAATGACACACATTAAATATCAGCCACAGGCTTTGAGATATTAAGCATACCCAGCTCAGCAACTAGCCTGTTGAACGAAAGTTTAGCCAAAGGCTTGGTAAATATGTCAGCTAGTTGCAGCTCAGTGAGAACAAAATGCAACTCAATATCTCCTTTAATAATATGATCCCTGATAAAGTGATACATGATATCTATGCGTTTGGTTCTGGAGTGAAGCACATGGTTTTTTGAGATAGAAATGGTACTTGTATTGTCACAGAAGATCGGTACTTTATCATATAGAATCTCATAGTCAGCTAGTTGACTCTTCATCCAAAGTACTTGAGCACAACAACTAGCAGCTGCAACATATTCAGCTTCAGCTGATGACATAGCCACAGAGTTTTGCTTCTTTGCACTCCATCCAACCAACTTGCCTCCTAGGATTTGACAACTCCCTGATGTACTTTTGCTGTCAATACAACACCCAGCGTAGTCTGAATTTGAATTAGCCTTGAGATCAAAGCCTGATTCTTTGGGATACCACAGACCTAGAGAGGTTGTTCCTTTGAGGTACCTAAATTTTTTTTTAACAGCCACTAGACGGGATTCATTTGGGTTAGCTTGGTACCTTGCACAGAGACATATGGAGAACTGGATATCAGGGCGACTGGCTGTGAGATACATGAGTGACCCAATCATGCCTCTATACATAGTCTCATTAATAGAGACCCCTGACTCATCAGGGCCCAAATTGTTGGGTAAAAGCATGGGGCATTTCACTGATGCACAATCAGCCAATTCATATTTTTCAACAAATCTTTAACATACTTTTCTTGACAAATTGAAATTCCTTTAGGACATTGTTTAATTTGAAAACCCAAAAAGTAAGTTAATTCACCCATCATACTCATCTCATATTTCTTGGTCATTAATTTAGCAAAACATTTACTAAGATTAACATTTGTAGACCCAAAGATGATATCATCCACATAAATCTGTACAATGATGAAATCACTTTTATCCTTGAGGGTAAAAAGTGTTTTATCAGTGGAACCCCTGACAAATTTATTTTCAGTTAAAAGAGTAGACAACGTTTCATACTGTAACACCCCATTTTGATAAATGGAATGTCACGCGTAATTATGGCGTGTCATCAAAGCATACAAGGATAAATGCCTAAACATTACATGACCATAGGGAAAACCGGAATCAAACATCGGTTCCCAAACATAAGCCCAAAACATAAATAAAGTAAATGAACAAAAAGGAAGACTAGACAAGCATAAATATGAAGGCAAGAGGAGAAGGAATCTAAGGTAGCTCCCATCCTAAGCGTGTCCTCCAAATGCTCCAGTCAGTCCTTGAGTACCTATCGTTTTGGGACATGGAAAGGAAAGTAACGGCTGAGCAAAACGCTCAGTGCACGGATATAGACATAGTATGAATGACTAAACATAATAAAGACTTAATAGCAGCGGAAATGTATAAGTCCTGGAAAACCTGGAACATGTTCATAAAACTGGTTTTATAGTTTGAAAAGCCTTATGTTTATCTTATGAAAACTGTTTAACATATTTTACCATTAGCCAATATAGGTCATGAAAATCCACCGTGCATGAATACTTGGAGGGGTGACCTCATCATGCAAATTAGAGGGGCTGCCTCTAATTTAATATATTGGTTTTTTTTGGGTAGGAGGGATCAGCTCCTTGTGAAGGATGCAAGGCACACACCACATTCACCATGAAATCCTGAATAAAAACATGTAACTAGGATGCACCCATACGCCCCACATGATAAATATAATATAAATGGCCAAAAGCTGAAGGGACGCCACGAGCGATCACTCCGTCGTGGTGAAGTCATAACATCAGTGCCTCTAATGTTATGGTTATGGTACCTCTATAACTAGGTGAAACTGGTCATGCATGTATATGGCTATAGGTAATCTTAATTAAACATAAGCAATCAAACACGTAACTTATACTACGGGAAAACATATGACTGCATACGGGGAATCCTAATAAGGAAAGAATGTCCATACTGAAAGGACGGGAATCCGTACCTTATGTCCAGTGAACGAAGAAGATGAACTGAGAGGAATCCTACTTCCGTAACACTAGTGCTACATAAATACATACATGAATAAGTATCTGCTTACTAAATACGTAACTGGTTTTATGTCATGTCTTAGCTTATTTTATGTGTTCTTACCATGTTTTACTGTTTTTAAGCCTTACACTGTGTTTATCTTATATTCTGTTTAATCTGATTAGGTATTTATGGTATTTCATGTATTATTATACTTACTGTGTAATAATAAGTAACTTTCCAAAAATAGCAGGTTTCCTAAAATAGAAAGTTTCCAAAAATAGAAAGTTTCCAAAAATAGAAAGTTTCCAAAAATAGAAAGTTACCAAAAATAGAAAGTTACCAAAAATATAAAGTTTCCAAAAATAGAAAGTTTCCAAAAATAGAAAGTTTCCTAAAATAGAAAGTTTCCAAAAATAGAAAGTTTCCAAAAATAGATTTACTGCTTAAAATAGATAAGTTTCTAAAATTAGAAAGTTTCCATAAATAGATTAGCTGCCTTATATAAATAAGTTTCCATAAATAGATTAGCTGCCTGAAATAAATAAGTTTCTAAAAATAGAAGGTTTCCATAATTAGATT
Organism: Glebionis coronaria; assembly: GCA_025667525.1. NCBI lineage: Eukaryota > Viridiplantae > Streptophyta > Magnoliopsida > Asterales > Asteraceae > Glebionis > Glebionis coronaria. Next base: position 341,866,880 of record CM046880.1, on the reverse strand, counting down.
AGCTGCCTTATTTAATTAAGTTCCTAAAAATAGAAAGTTTCCATAATTAGAAATAAGCTGGTTAAATAAACTAAGTATATAAGTGTAAGTGTTTTCATGATTATTTTCTAAGTCATATGATATAAGGTATAGTTTAATAATTATTTCATGTAATTAAATTAAACTATAGGTTAAAATATTTAATTAAAGTATAACATGTTTTTAATTAAATAAGTTAAATACTTAGGTTAAAATATGTATTATTATACATTAATAATATAACCTAAGTCATGTTAATTAATTAATTATATCCATAGTTTTAAAATAGTTAATTAATTATAAGTCTTAAATGTATAAAATACTTAGGTTAATAATTCCATGATTCTAATAATTAAATTATAACCTAAGTCTTGTTTATTAAATTAATCATGTCATATTTATTAATTTAATTTTAACATATGATTATATAAAAAAAATAATCTTAACATAAACCGTTAACCGGATCTTGACTAGAAACCATGAACCGGACCCGTAATCAACACCATACCCCGAACCAAGGTCGGGGTATCCCTTGTTTGCTGCTGCCGTGGGACCCACACCACCAAACCGAGACCTTGAGGTCTCGGTGGTGGTCCATGTGCCAAGCCGAGACCCCTTAGGGGTTCGGTTTAGGTGTCGGCTAGACAAACACTCCTAAAAACCCTTGTTTTGATCTACCCCATAATCATAAACATGTTAGATCTATGTTTTTAATTAGTTTTTTTTTGAAAAAACATCATGTTTTTATTTAATTTATAAATCCAAAACAAAAGAAAAAGGATTAAAAAGGTATACCGAATACATGGATCAATCAAGGATGAACAAACACGAACACTTGCACCAAAAACCAAGATCAAAATCAAACAAACACCCCTCCATGGTGTTTTATGGGTGGCGGCCAAAAGAGGAACCAAGAAAGAAGGAAGAAAACTTTTAGGGTTTTTGATAAAGTCTTCTGTAAAAAAAAAGAGTAGTGTTTTTCCCCTTAACCCCCTTTTAGTAAAAATTGATGGGCTAAGCCCATCCTCCCCCTTAATTTCGTGGTAATGGGGCCCACAAGGGGTAACCCGAATGTTTTCCGTGTCTAATTAATAAGTGTGTTCCCGTGTTCGTGTTTTACGTGTTTGTTCGTGTTTATTTGTGTTCGCGTTTGTGTGTTCTCGTTAAATAATTACCGTGACCTAATATATTTATTTACGCTCGTAATATATATATATATATATATATATATATATATATATATATATATATATATATATATATATATATACTTAATAGTAGTTCGTGATTAAATTACGTTCGTGATTTCATGATCGCATGTTCGTGATTAATTATTGTCAAATAATTATTGCGTGTCCGTGCGTAGTAAATACTTATCGTGTACTAACACGTACGTAATACGTAATATCCTAACACGTAAACGTAATCGTACTATAAAAGGAAAGTTTTCATCTAGTATGTACAATCTTAAGGGTACTATTCATGGTAAAAGCATGCGGGTTTTACAACTCTTCCCCCCTAAAAAGAATAATTCGTCCCCGAATTATAGATAACGTAACTGAAAGAGAAACATACCCGAATCAAACTGAAAGGGTATGTAAGATTAATGAACGTGCGGGTTTCCTGGCAGAAGGAACGCGGAACGTGACATGTCTTGAAAGGCCATGGAACGTGACGTGACTGAAAGGACATATCTAGTTGATAAGAGAAAAACGGATAAAAGTTCGGATGAACTTGTCCATTTCCAAGTGGCTTCCCTCTTGGAACGGTTCCTTTATAAGACCTTGACCCGAATGATAAGTCTTGGTCCTCCTGACCTTGACTTGGAATACGAAGAAGTTCTTGGTTATCAACGTAAGTTAGATCCCCTAAATTCGATCGAGGGAATAAGAATTAACGTGTAAGAGTAACTGAAACATTATGGTGCAAAACAATCCAACTTAACTGATAACTAGCAACGATGCGCGAGACATATAGAAACGTAGTATGTGAAAAATTTTGAACGTGATACGTGAAAAATTTTGAACGTGCTACGTGGAGATATGGCGAGTGTAGTATGAATAAACATATCGTGATCCATGATACGTGTAACATATCTTGATCATGATATGAGGAACGTGGAATGAACATGACATGTGAAACATATCGTGAACATAGAATATACTGGCGGTAACGCCAAACGCTACCAAGTGAGACATAGAATATGACGAGAAACGTCTATCTGAGGATAGGTAGTTATACTAAACTTGGGTCTGGTCTCCCAAGTTCTTGCAAAACTTTCCAGAATGAGAAAAATGAACTTAACATCGTAAGCCGAGATACCATAGTGTCATGAACGTGAGCGCGAAAGCAAGTCGTGGAATGAAGACGTGAATTAAAGAAGGAGCACAATTGCGAATCTTTGTCTGACTCGATAACTGAGGGATTGCCAAGTGATCGGATGAGCCTTGGTTGGAACATGTCCGATCAATCTGTTGGTTCTGAAATCCTTGCGGATGTAAGGATTTTGCAGACTTGATCAAACTGTTTTCAATAACTCAGATAGCATCATGCTTCTTCTGAGTTTGCGTTAAACTGGTAACCAAAATCCGTAGAGATCTTGTCCCATTTCAATTTACCATTTCAGATGATGAAAACATCCCAGTCTGTTGGTGTCCTATCTTAACCTGTTGGTATGTCAGGTACCTAGATATGAACGTAACTGTATCTTGCTTCTTAGAACTTGATACATAGGAGTTTGCGGAACTCCGAGTCTCTGAATCTAGACTTCTCCTAGCGTAGGATTTTCTTGAACACCTAATGTAGTGTAGGGTTCTCTCCTTTACGCATAAGCTGAGTCATGGTAAGATTAACCATAGAAACCCATGTGATTCAGTGTGTTACTGTAATCAAACAGAATTGATATTGGAAAAAATTTCCAGGGTAGAATTTCTCTTGTCATAGAATTTGCAACATAGTGCAGATAGGGTCTTCCTGTTCTTCTCTAGGCTTAGAGGAAATCAGGTTATCCTCAATGAAAACACTGATGAATTTGCTATGAGTTCATGGAAACTCGTTCTTGTAATGCCGTTGGAGCATTGATGAGACTAATTCAAAATCATAAATCTAGCATGACCGAGCCGTGTACGAATAGCAGTCATGGACATGTCCTGCTTTTTCACTCGTCACTATTGGCAGCATGATCATGATTTCGATCTTGGGAAAGTGATTAACATTATAAGGTCGATTGGACATGTTGTCAATACGTGGAGGAGAATAACGGTCATGAATGGTGATTTATTTAAGTCGACGGTAGTCAACACATAATCTCATGGTACCATCCTTCTCCTTGTAGGTTCTTCCGGAATGTATAGGAAGACTTTGGAATAATCAACTGGTTATGCGTAAAAGGACTTAAGTAGTCGTGTCTTACTGGCAGCTAGAAAATTTTAGCGACCATGGCTAACAACGCACATGCTTGTAAGCCTAGATAATTTGTACAGATTTTCCTGATGGAAAATTAGGCTGAAAGTATTCAGGAGCCTGAACATTACTGTACATAATTATGAATCGTAGCATGGTGTGCTGTTCATAGTCCATAATTTGGATAAAATTCATCTCGTGTCTGTCCGAGGAACTGCGTTAGCAGCTTGGATCTCATCATTAAGCTAAAGGAAAACCTTCGTATACGTGGGAATACGAAAGGCGTCCTTCATGGTCATGAATATATGAACTATGGTGAAAGAAATGAAAGTGACATCGGCAACGTGACAGTTCTCACTGATGCGCCGATAATGGTATAGAAATTCTTGTGGCCTGATTAATACATGGCACAACAAAATAGATATACCCTTGGAGGGTGCCCTGAATTTCTTAGAAATGTTCCATAGTTGGACGTGAGTCATGTGTCTTGACTCGTTCCTTGGAACTATAAGCATGACATATGTCTTGACTGGTGTCTTGACATGTGTCTTCAGGAGATATACGTGAGACATGTGTCTTGACTGATGTCTTTACATGTGTCTCGAGATGTGAAACAAATATAACCACAATATAAGGTTATTATGCCAGAATTGGCGGATCGGTTGGACTACTAATCCTTGTATTTCTGATCACGTCCGTGACCAGAGTTTCGGTTGCGATTTCTAGGATAGTTTCTGTCATAGTAGTGGTTACTATCGTCCTGTCTATCAGTTCCATGACGGTCATTCTCATGACCGTGATTCATGTAACTATTCAGTTGAGTGGCCGGTTGGTACCGGTTTGCACTCATATGGCTGAAATGACAGCTGAATGACGTGTGACATATAACTAAGAATTAGGGACAATGATTGATGGGAATCGTCTGATGGTGAAGCATTTTCTCGTCCAATTTCTTTGCTCCGACGCCTTTGTCTTCGTCTTGTAGGATCTCCATGTTGTGAACAGCATCCGCATCTCGTAGCGTCTCCGAACGTCAGCAACATCAACCTTTAGTAACATTTCCAAGTTATGAGCGGCATCAACAATTTGTAGAGTATTAGCAAGTGGACAAATGCCTGAGATGATTCAGAATCGACTAGCGAATACTCGTGCAGTATTGCAAGTGAAATACACATGGATTTAGGTACGTGTAATACACATGGAACACGGTACATAGAGTACACGTTGAATGCACATGAAATGATCGGTATGGGGTCGATCATTTGTCATGAATTAAGGAAAGTACACCGGTTAAACGGTTAGGAAAACCATCATGATAACCTGTCCGTATTAGCATAGACATCATTCTGGTTATAACGGAAACGTTAAAGTGTGGTTACACAAATTCAACGATGATTTGCCTGACAGCATGATCAATGAAAACCAACCATGACTATCATGAAAGCATGATTCAATGAAATCTAACAATGTCTTGCAGGACAACGTAAATAACAAAAGAGGCGTAAAACATAATCAACATGAAGACGGAATTATCATGAAGAAACATGAAATCATCTATCAAGAAGAAGTGTATAACATAATCAACATGAAACTGAAGTTAACCATGACAGTATGAAAACATACTTGACATAAAAACGTAATAACTTATGAGGGGACATGAAAAAAAATTATGCCAATTTAAATCATGAGAAAAATTTTATGCATGAAAAAACAGTGCATGAATGCGTAATGTAGTTTATAAAACCTTTATATGTGCGAGGGAACGCCTATGGGTCGGTTCCAAAACAAAAGACATGGCGAGGGGACGCCTATGGGCCGGTCCCAAAGTTAAAATTTTCGATAAAAGCACATGCGACTAAATAGGGCCAGTCCTGTACCAACCATTACTTAGTCATAATCCCTGCAACAATGATACATGAAACATAAATAAATGAAACTCATCTGTCAAAACTTATCAGAAAAAAATTTTATGTGACTAATTATGAACTACTGGGGTTCAGTCCACATAGCCACAGTTCACGAGGAACATTATGCATGAAACAATGACACATAACTAAATATGAATGGCGGTTGTCCATCCATATTAGTAAAACAATATCGATGAAAACATCAAGGTGCTGAAAACATTATGGTTAAAACAACAATGCGCTGAAAACATCAATACATGGAATAACAAACGTTGGCTTAGGAAGCTCCTGGTGACTACCCACTAGTCACAGGTCGAGTTTTAGAGCCTACAGGTCGAAGCTTTGGATCTGATACCATAATTGTAACACCCCATTTTGATAAATGGAATGTCACGCGTAATTATGGCGTGTCATCAAAGCATACAAGGATAAATGCCTAAACATTACATGACCATAGAGAAAACTGGAATCAAACATCGGTTCCCAAACATAAGCCCAAAACATAAATAAAGTAAATGAACAAAAAGGAAGACTAGACAAGCATAAATATGAAGGCAAGAGGAGAAGGAATCTAAGGTAGCTCCCATCCTAAGCGTGTCCTCCAAATGCTCCAGTCAGTCCTTGAGTACCTGTCGTTTTGGGACATGGAAAGGAAAGTAACGGCTGAGCAAAACGCTCAGTGCACGGATATAGACATAGTATGAATGACTAAACATAATAAAGACTTAATAGCAGCGGAAATGTATAAGTCCTGGAAAACCTGGAACATGTTCATAAAACTAGTTTTATAGTTTGAAAAGCCTTATGTTTATCTTATGAAAACTATTTAACATATTTTACCATTAGCCAATATAGGTCATGAAAATCCACCGTGCATGAATACTTGGAGGGGTGACCTCATCATGCAAATTAGAGGGGCTGCCTCTAATTTAATATACTGGTTTTTTTTTGGGTAGGAGGGATCAGCTCCTTGTGAAGGATGCAAGGCACACACCACATTCACCATGAAATCCTGAATAAAAACATGTAACTAGGATGCACCCATACGCCCCACATGATAAATATAATATAAATGGCCAAAAGCTGAAGGGACGCCACGAGTAATCACTCCGCCATGGTGAAGTCATAACATCAGTGCCTCTAATGTTATGGTTATGGTACCTCCATAACTAGGTGAAACTGGTCATGCATGTATATGGCTATAGGTAATCTTAATTAAACATAAGCAATCAAACATGTAACTTATACTACGGGAAAACAATTGGCTGCATACGGGGAATCCTAATAAGGAAAGAATGCCCATACTGAAAGGACGGGAATCCGTACCTTATGTCCAGTGAACGAAGAAGATGAACTGAGAGGAATCCTACTTCCGTAACACTAGTGCTACATAAATACATACATGAATAAGTATCTGCTTACTAAGGTTTTATGTCATGTCTTAGCTTATTTTATGTGTTCTTACCATGTTTTACTGTTTTTAAGCCTTACACTGTGTTTATCTTATATTCTGTTTAATCTGATTAAGTATTTATGGTATTTCATGTATTATTATACTTACTGTGTAATAATAAGTAACTTTCCAAAAATAGCAGGTTTCCTAAAATAGAAAGTTTCCAAAAATAGAAAGTTTCCAAAAATAGAAAGTTTCCAAAAATAGAAAGTTACCAAAAATAGAAAGTTTCTAAAAATATAAAGTTTCCAAAAATAGAAAGTTTCCAAAAATAGAAAGTTTCCTAAAATAGAAAGTTTCCAAAAATAGAAAGTTTCCAAAAATAGATTTACTGCTTAAAATAGATAAGTTTCTAAAAATAGAAAGTTTCCATAAATAGATTAGCTGCCTTAATTAAATAAGTTTCCATAAATAGATTAGCTGCCTGAAATAAATAAGTTTCTAAAAATAGAAGGTTTCCATAATTAGATTAGCTGCCTTATTTAATTAAGTTCCTAAAAATAGAAAGTTTCCATAATTAGAAATAAGCTGGTTAAATAAACTAAGTATATAAGTCTAAGTGTTTTCATGATTATTTTCTAAGTCATATGATATAAGGTATAGTTTAATAATTATTTCATGTAATTAAATTAAACTATAGGTTAAAATATTTAATTAAAGTATAACATGTTTTTAATTAAATAAGTTAAATACTTAGGTTAAAATATGTATTATTATACATTAATAATATAACCTAAGTCATGTTAATTAATTAATTATATCCATGGTTTTAAAATAATTAGTTAATTATAAGTCTTAAATGTATAAAATACTTAGGTTAATAATTCCATGATTCTAATAATTAAATTATAACCTAAGTCTTGTTTATTAAATTAATCATGTCATATTTATTAATTTAATTTTAACATATGATTATATAAAAAAAATAATCTTAACATAAACCGTGAACCGGATCTTGACTAGAAACCATGAACCGGACCCGTAATCAACACCATACCCCAAACCAAGGTCGGGGTATCCCTTGTTTGCTGCTGCCGTGGGACCCACACCACCAAACCGAGACCTTGAGGTCTCGGTGGTGGTCCATGTGCCAAGCCGAGACCCCTTAGGGGTTCAGTTTAGGTGTCGGCTAGACAAACACTCCTAAAAACCCTTGTTTTGATCTACCCCATAATCATAAACATGTTAGATCTATGTTTTTAATTAGGTTTTTTTAAAAAAAACATCATGTTCTTATTTATTTTATAAATCCAAAACAAAAGAAAAAGGATTAAAAAGGTATACCGAATACATGGATCGATCAAGGATGAACAAACACGAACACTTGCACCAAAAACCAAGATCAAAATCAAACAAACACCCCTCCATGGTGTTTTATGGGTGGCGGCCAAAAGAGGAACCAAGAAAGAAGGAAGAAAACTTTTAGGGTTTTTGATAAAATCTTCTGTAAAAAAAATGAGTAGTGTTTTTCCCCTTAACCCCCTTTTAGTAAAAATTGATGGGCTATGCCCATCCTCCCCCTTAATTTCATGGTAATGGGGCCCACAAGGGGTAACCCGAATGTTTTCCGTGTCTAATTAATAAGTGTGTTCCCGTGTTCGTGTTTTACGTGTTTGTTCGTGTTTATTTGTGTTCGCGTTTGTGTGTTCTCGTTAAATAATTACCGTGACCTAATATATTTATTTACGCTCGTAATAAATATATATATATATATATACTTAATAATAGTTCGTGATTTAATTACGTTCGTGATTTCATGATCGCATGTTCGTGATTAATTATTGTCAAATAATTATTGCGTGTCCGTGCGTAGTAAATACTTATCGTGTACTAACACGTACGTAATACGTAATATCCTAACACGTAAACGTAATCGTACTATAAAAGGAAAGTTTTCATCTAGTATATACGATCTTAAGGGTACTATTCATGGTAAAAGTATGCGGGTTTTACACATACCATGCCCTTGGAGCCTGTTTCAGCCCATACATTGCTTTGTGAAGCCTGTACACATGGTTGGGAAATTCGTTGTTCTCGAATCCTTATGGCTGTTCAACATACACTTCTTCAGCCAAATCTCCATTGAGGAAGGCACTTTTAACATCCATTTGATACATAGTGAAGTTCATATATGCAGCGTAAGCAAGGAAGATTCTGATGGCTTCAAGTCTTGCTACAGGTGCAAATGTTTCATCATAATCAATCCCTTCAGTCTGTGTATACCCCTGTGCAACCAACCTTGCCTTATTCCTTATGATATTACCAATTTCATCCATCTTGTTTCTATATATCCATCTAGTGCCTGTGAAGTTCTTACCAGGTGGAGCTGGAACTAGAGTCCATACCCTGTTTCTTTTAAACTGATTAATTTCTTCATGCATTGCAGCGACACAGCCTTCTTCAAGAAAGGCTTCATCTACACGCTTGGGTTCAATTTGGGAAAGAAATTCAGCAAACAAACATTCATTGGTTGAGGCTGATTCTAACTCATGAATTCTTTATCTAGTAGTAACCCCAACATTTGGTTCACCAATGATGTTGACAAGAAGAATGTGCTGATCTCTTGACCATTTGCTTTGAGGAGCTAGAGAGTCATAGACAGGTGCAAGTATGGAGGATGAAATTACAACTTGAGTTTCATTCTGCTGAGTAGGAGGACTCTCTTCAAAAACAATCTCTGTGTCTGTGTCTGCATCATCTATTTCAAGATGTGATGATCCACAGACAACAAGAGAGTCTTCTTGATTACAAACAATAGGTGAGTCATCTTCAGCTGAGGTGGAACATAAATGTGTGGAAGGCTGACTTTCATTTTCAGCTGTCATTTGAGTAGAAGGAATTTCAATGTTGTGTGTTGACAACAGATCATGTGCAGGAACATATGGCACAAGAGTATCTGTGTGTGGATGATGATGAAAGACAGGCCTTGGTTCAGAGAACTCATCAGACGGGAAATACCTATTTTCGCTGAAATCAATTTCATCACCTTCTGTTCCTGTTCTTTGTAGCACGTCATCATCTTTATTGAATGTGACATGAAAGTATTCTTCTAGTTCCTATCTTCTTGTGTTGAATGCTCTAAAGGCTTTAGCTGTTGGAGAGTATCCTAAGAAGAAACCATCATCAGGTTTTTCGTCAAACTTTCCAAGTTGATCCTTGTAGTTATAAATAAACACAGGGCATCTAAAGACACGGAAATATCTGACGCCTGGTGCTCTTTTTGAAAAACTTCATAAGAGGTTTTTCCATGTCTTTTAACAATGATTGATCTATTCTGGGTATAGCAGGCAGTGTGGACAACTTCTCCCTAAAAATTGCTTTGGTAAGGTTGCACCATTTAGCATGGTTCTAGCTGCTTCAATCAATGTTCTGTTTCTTCTTTCAGCTACTCCATTTTGTTCAGGAGTACCAGCTGAAGAGAAGTTTTGTGATATTCCCTTTTCATCACAAAAAGCTTCAAGCTGTTGATTCTTGAATTCAGTCCCATTATCACTTCTTAGAGCTTTTACTCTAACTTCGTTCATGTTTTCAACCTGCCTGATGAAGGACATGATGGCATCAACTGCATCACTTTTCCTTTTGAGGAAGAAAACCTATGTGTACCTTGAAATTTCATCAACTATGACCAAGGTGTATTTGTTGTGATTAATGGTCTGTGGTTTGACCGGTACAAACAAATCCATGTGAAGGAGATGTAAGCACTTGTCAATAGAAAATGATTTTCTGGTCTTAAATGATGACCTGTGATGCTTTCCCTTAACACACGCTAAACATGTCTTGTCCTTAGTGAAAGTCACAGGTGGTAGACCAGCAACCAAGTTTTGTGTGGCTAGCTTGTTGATGTTCTTGAAGTTGAGATGAGAGAGTCGTTTGTGCCACAACCAATTGACACTTTCAGAGGCTTTTGCTAGAAAACAATTTGAGCTGTCCTCTGAGCAAGAAGCCATGTTGATGACGTACACATCTCTTCTTCTTGCCTGCAATTAACACCACATCATTGTTCTTGTTGAATATGGTTCCTTGAGTCTTTGTAAACAAAACCTTGTAGTCAGCATCACACAACTGGCTGATGCCGATGAGATTGTGCTTAAGATCATTCACATATGCAACCCTTGTAAAAATTATTCTATTGCAATTAACTGAGCCATATCCCTCTGTGTCGCCCGAAGAGTTATCCCCAAGCACCACTTTAGGACCAGGCTCTTTTGAATATCTGTGCAGATATTGTTTGATTCCTGTCATGTGTCTAGAGCAGCCACTCTCTAGATACCAGACCGATTCCATGAGATGTTTCTACACAAATATATAGAAACAGATTAGTTCCTATGGTGAACCCACTTTCCAGTGGGTTCCCTAAATTGCTGATTAGCAACTCTTGAGTTCCTGTAGAACTTGTGTTGTTGTGAAGGAAAATTGGTTGTGTCATGGGTGTACCTTCCACAGATGTCACATCCAGGAAAGTCCCTGCACTCATCTGAGTGATGGTTTGTGAGACCACAATATTTACAAGGAGGGTAAGGTCTATAGTTACCTAATGGTCTCCTAGTAGCCTGTTGTCTGTCCCTAAAAGGTGTCTGAGCTCTCTTAACAGCCATATGTCTATCATGATCTATGGTCATATGATGAGAATTCTTACACACATTACAATAAGGTTTGATAACCTTTTCACCTTTGGGTTATCCTAGTATAGACTTAGGTTCAAAGGAAGCAGAGCATTCAGCGGAAGGCTTAATATGTTCTTTTAAGAGTTCTACTTCTTTCATCAAAGACAACAGGCGTTCTTCTGTTGAGGGTTCAACTTTGTTTACAGGGTTTGTTGAGACAGGCTTATAAACATTTTGCTTAACAGATGGTTTCGCAGGAACAACAAAAACTTAGCTGGAGGTGTCTCAACATCTGGTTTGAGTTCAGCCTTAGCTCCTCTATAAGAGCTGCTGGGTTCAACACCAAATAGTTTGGGCAAAGATGGTAAAGGTTCATTGTTATCTATAACCTCTTTAGAGACATGTACATCAGTCATAAGAGGGTCAGACACATGTATAGTCTCCGTGTACTTAAAAACAATCTATTTGGGTTTCTTAAGTGCCTTCATTTTGTTTCTCTTAGTAGTTAAAGCCCTAGATATGTCAGCTAGAACTTCATCATCAAGTAATTCATTTATAGTGAACCTACTGCACAACCATTTTTCTATTACCTTGTTTAGTTCAGTTGATCATTTAAGGCACTGTTTCTTAAAGTTAACTTATTAACTTCATTTTGAATAGATGTCATTTCAGAGTTAACATGTTTTAAAGTTTCACATTCAGCCTTAACAGTCAACAATTCATGTTTAACAGAGTGAAATTTATCAAGCAGGTTCTTTCTTTTTTCCTCAACAAAGTGTAAGTCAACTATGGTATAATCAAGGACATGTTTACGTTCATCACTTTCAGACATAGAGATAAGCCTATATACCTTTTTCATAGTGATGTCAACCCATTGTCCTGATCTAGCATCTCCTTTACCAACAACAGGTTCATCCTCATCTATTGCCATAAATGCCATGACCCTGGTATTATCTTCTTCATCAGATGTCAGCGGCTCATCATTCCAATCATAAGCTTTAGCTACCAACCCTTTATCTGTCCTTTTCTCACCCCCTTTCATCTTCGACAGAGATTCTAACTTCAAATTCACCTGTTCCAACTCAGCCTTTAGTGCCTTGTATTTTTTTGTAACCCTTTTTCTCATTATCAGAGGAGTTGGATTGGTGAGATGAGTTGTTTTATTGTGATTTGAATTTGTAAGGTTTGAATGATGAAGGATAAGATGGTGAGGATGTTTTTGTGGATGGATAGTCTTTTTGAAAATGTCCAAGTTTTCCACAGGCAAAGCAAGTCTCTTTGGATTTATCAGTTTGTTTACTAGCTGATCCTACTCTCCCTGACCTTTTGTAGAATCTTCTTTGATTAGCTAGTAAAGCTATTTCATGAAACTCAACATTAAGGTCTGTCATGAATTCCTGGCTGCTATGAGTGTCTTCTTCAATATATGAATCGCTGTCATGAGTGTGTGAGGTGGAAATCAATGCTTTGGATGTTGCTCCCTGAACTACAAATCTTTCAGACTCAGATTTGTAAATGGTATCTATCATCCTTTTTTCATAGTTGTATTTTCCATACAGTTGAGCAAAAGTATCATTCTTGATAGAGTTATTGGCTCTCTGGGTCTGATTCATGCTCAACCATTTTCTGGGAAGGCTGTTGACAAAGGTGGGGTTTACTTCAGCTTGTCCAATGGTGACTTCATTCATGGCAAGATCATTGAGATGAATCTCCAGCCTTGTGTACGTCTGTTGTACCTTTTCACCATCAAGTGCCTTGAAAGCATTAAACTAAAGCCTGAGTGCCTGAATCTTGGTTTCTCTGGTTTCAGAGGGTCCTTCGTGGCCTAGGATGAGGTCTGTCCACATTTGTTTGGCTGTTGGACATTGGATTACTGATTTCTTGATGTGTTTTGGGAGACATGAGATGATAATGCTTTTGAGACGTTTATCTTGGTTTGCCAATTTCCTATCAGCTGGAGTGTACTGCTTGAGAGGTTTGAGAAGAGGATTCTCATCAGTAGAGGTAAGCGTCGTGGGAACATATGGTCCATTTTCTAGAATTTCTAGAAGAAATGGTTCAAGTCCATCTAGATAGACAAGAAATTGACTTTTCCAACTTGTAAAGTCATCTTTATCAAACACTGGTACGTTGGTAACATGGGAACCCACCTCTTGAATCAAGAAGTTGAGGAAGATCGTCTTCATTTTGAGTGGGGGTTACTCTTGGTGAGTTTGGAGGTGGTGGTGTGTTGTTCCCAGGAACCAAGTTAGGTGGTGGTGGTGGGGTGTTGCTCGTTTCAGACATGGTGGATCTTGATTATAAAACTTAGAACGATGTTTATGAAGGTTTTAATATCAAACACCGCTCTGATACCAATTGAAAGTCCCTAAAATTAGCTTGAAACGAATAAGAAGGATAATTAACACAAGTAAATACTTTTCAAACATAGTTCTTTATTATTGTATAACAAGTATTACATGTTGTTGATGCAAGTGATGCCTAAAAACATTATTAGTGTTAACTAATCTTTCTTAGTTTTGATCACAACAAACTATACAACACATTTAGTGTAAAACATAAAATGAATTATTTAACTAACACTATCATCAAGGTAATAATCATATCACTAACCTTTCTTAATCATACTTAGTGATCATCAAAATGATTGTCCTTAAAACTCACTTTTGTTAATATGACAAAAGACTTTTTAATACTTTCTTTTTTAGAAAATGTTTTATTAAAATGGAAAATATAAATTTGAAAATAGCATATTCCATATGCTATTAGAATATCCTTTGAAGGCTTAAAATACCTCAGATATTCCTACCCCACTAACAGACAAAAAACGAAGCGTAGTCTACGGGCGAAACCTTAAGTAGCTAGGCGGTTCCCTAGCGATAAGGAACCGCCGGGCTAGATAAGGTACCGCGCCCAGATAGCCGTTGTACATTGTCTCCTTTAAATAGTGGATCAAATCTCATTTTCCAATAAGCCTCTCTGGATGTTTTTCCTCAGCCCCTTTCTCTTTTCTCTAGCATAATCATTAGTAAATGATCACTTAATATGTTAAGTATGTTTACATATGATTATCCTCTTGATCCCCTCCTTTACCTTGTCCAAAGAGAAGATCACTCACTAGTGTTGTGATAAAGGTGAATCCATGAGCTAGTCATATTCATCATGATACCCTTTTTGTTTTATGTTAATCCATTGTATTTATGAATACTTGGACTAGTTGTGTTCATCCAAGTTATTTGTGAATACTTGGATTTGTTGTGTACATCCATTGCATATGTGTTTGCTTGGATTTATGTTGTGTAGATCCAAGCTACATGTGTGTACTTGGATATGTTTAGTTGAGTTGTAATAGATTGATTAGAAGTTCTCACTAAACCATAAAGTGATGTGGTTGTGTCTTGTAAGTTCTCACTTAACTTGAAAGTGATTAGTAGTTGTGTTGTGTGAAGTTCTCACTTACCTTCAAAGTGAAGAGTCGTGAAGATTGGTTCTAGCTTTGGATTAGAACTCGACATCTAGCCTTGTGTCGTAAAATGGTGAAGTAGGCAACGTCGGGAATATTGGTTCTACCTTGAGATTAGAACTCGACATCTAGCCTTGTGTCGTTAAATTGTGAAGTAGGCAACGTTGTGTAGATTGGTCCTAGCTAAAGATTAGGTGTCGACATTTAGCTTAGTGTCGGAAAATAATGTAAGCGATGATGTAAGGTTTTCTCCGCCAAGAAGGGAGCTTGTGGATATAGTGGAAATCTCGAGTAGGTGTACTCGAGGAGTGGAGTAGAAACGAGGATAGAGCCTCGTTGTCGAACCACTATAAATCTTGGTGTCTTCCCACTAGGTTGTCTCCTTCCTTACTCTTTACTTATTTCATTATCATTACACTTACCTATTATCTTTGCTAGTGCATTTGAATTGAACCTAATCATTATGCAACTTAGCTTTAAGTAAAAGATAGTTTTGATACAAACCAAATTGAAAGTAATTTTAATTAGGTTGCCAATCGAAGAGAAACTATTCAACCCCCCCTTCTAGTTTCTACAATTGGTATCAGAGCGATGGTCACTCAAGATCTTTGAAGTATATTGTACTTTGAAACTTGGATCGATCCATTGTCTCCTCAAATTAGAAGGTCAAGTTGTACTAAAGTTTCTCTTTGGTCTAAACTATTTCTTCTTGGAAAATAGGTCTTTTAATTGATCATATTGCATTAGTAGCATTTATACATTTTAGACCTACCTTTGAAATGTATCTACTAGTTTGGTATCTTGCTTTGTGTAGGTACTCATGAAAATCAATCATTTAATTGGTTGTGAATTGAGTCACTTGCACTTGTAGAAGATTCATCTTCATCGATCTTCAACATCCTTGAATGATGACATCAAGATGATTGGGAATGATACTAGTCATTGAAGACCTAGTATTCATCATATTTACTCTTGGGGCTTGCATTGATGGATTGGAATGCTTTTTGTGGCCAAGGTACGTTTTCGTTCTTCCACACGCCCTTTGATCAATCTTTTGATCATTACTTGACTATGTGCTTGTTATTGGCATCCTTGCCTTGACATTTGCTTGTAATTTGTGATTCCTTTCCTTTATCCTCTCAAACCTTCATTGCTTGGATACTTGACTCACTATGGTGATGTAGAGTGAGTTAGTAGTAGCTTAAAGTATCAAGCATGATATCCATGGTTTGCACTCATACGGTTAGTAGGCCCTTTGTGGGAGAGAAAGTAAATCAATACCTTGCTCATACTTTGGTCTAGACTAAGGCTATTATTGAAAGTGATCTTAGTCTACGCATCAATATTTGCTTTGTGTTTATTCATTACCAAAGCCGTTTAACACTTCGCCAGAAAAGCACGTCTTAAACCACTATATATGACACAAGCTCTTCGTTACCACTATTTGAAGATTGTCATTAATCCCTTGAGCATTAGTCCTAGTCATGATTCACTTCCCTTGACTTCTCTCCACTTTGCTGTTTTGCTACGAGTAGTCGTTTGTCCATTTCGGTTCTTTTCGATCTCAATTCAACTTGTAATCCTTCATTAAAGCATATTGCCTAGTGTTATGATAATCCAATGTTATTCTAAAAGGTTCATGATATAACTTTAAGTATTTTAAAAAAAACTTGGTTTTTAAAATTTGGCGTTTTTCATTGATAAAAACCAGCCTCTGTACGCGGTTCTTTATCTCTGGCGGTTCAAACCCGCGGTTCTTTATCGATAAGGAACCACGGGCAGTAAAGTTTGTCAGAGCGCGAGTTTTAATAAAATAACCTTTTTCAAACCAAACCCTCTCTCTCCCAAAAACACACAGCCAATGTTTTTCATCTTTTCCACCATTGTTGAAGCTTCAAAAACCTTCAATCAATCAAATTAATTGATTCCAAGTTATGGGTTTCACTCATCCTTCATCAAACATCAATTAATCATAAGTACCTTCTTTCAATTTCATCTATTTTGTTATGGGTTCATCCTTTCATAATTGGGGATTTTTAAAATTAAAATTGAATTAGAACCTTAATAGGAATATTGGTTGACATGGTTACTTTACTATGATTCCTTAGGTTCATATTCATTGAGATTTCACTAAAACCTACTTGTAGAACAAATCCGAATTTTGGCTAAATGTTTTTGGTTAAAAGATGGAATTGAGATTAACCCATGAACAAATAGGTAGTTGCATTGTTAATGCTTACCTAAAAACATTGTTTTGAAAAACCAATGTTCTAGTCCATTGTTGATCCAACATAGGTCATATGTTCTTGGTTAATAATGGAATAGACACATTGTGAACATGAGAATGTTATGGATTCAATCCTTTGTTTGTCAAGAAATTGATATAACACATTCTCATATTTTTGAGCTTTAAGTTTATTTTTCATACGAGTAATTGGAAAAATATTGTCTTATGTTTATATTAGGTACTAATCATGCCTTCTCAATATCAAAAGGATCATCAATTCACTAGACAATACATGCCAAACCTTTCCCAAACCTATGCTTCCACTCAACTTCGAAACTCATTTCCATCCCTTTCACTCGTTGTTTCCATGAGGGTAGGGTCGTTGAAGAGGGAATAACGGGTTATGACTATATCCAATCTATGTTTGAGCTTTCGGGGTTTGATTGCCTGCTCAACATAGAAGAAGATATTTACCCCTTGTTTCTTCTTCAATTCTTTAGCACCTACTCCATGCTTGAATACAATGGAGAAATCTTTATTCGATTTGTGTTGAATGATCAATTGATTCAATACTCCCTCGAAAACTTTGGTGAAATTCTTGGTGTGCCATATGAAGGCACTTGTCGTTTTACGGATAAATGGAGACTTGATGCTCTCTTGGAATCCTACGATAAACCTCCAAATGACCTCACCGAAATTGATCTAGAGTTTATCCTTGACATCATTTCGAAAGAGCGTGATGGAAACGTTGTGAGAAGCCTTCATTCAAATGTGCGAAGTGTGAACCAATATGAAGTGCTCTCTAGCGACCTTAAGGATTTTATGGTCCAATGGGTAAATATCCTTAGGGATAATGTCCTTTGTCTTGGTGGAAATCGAGATCATATCCCGGCTTGTATGGTGCATATGTTGAGTTGCATCTTTACATCCACCAAGTACAATTTGGCATTCTATATCGCTCGACAAATAAATAATGCCCTTTCAAAGCCCAAAGCAAACCTTCCCTATGCTATGCTTCTTACTCGCCTTTTCAAAAGGGTTGCTCATGACTTCCCCACCTCGATCTTTCTCGCTTTCACCCGGTTTATCGGGTTATGTTGCCTATTCAATAGGTATATGCAAGAAAGCCAAGAAGTGATCGAGGTTCGTGAAAATCCGATCATCAAGAGACGGATGATGAGGACACCTATATGCCAATAAGTGATGGTGATGGCATAGGTACTAGTTCTCACTTCAAATCTTCGAGTAATTCCCACCCATCCTAAAACTCATTCGTGGATGGACTTGAAGACTTAGCTCTCCCACCTCATTACTCCTCTAGTGAAGTACCAGAAGATCTCAACATGGAGCATCCCTCCCGTAAAAATCTTAGGACTAGAGGTGAATTGCATGAACATCGGGTTGAGTCAACGAAGGGATTCAAGTATTTGGGGAAAATGATCAAGGGATTGGGCAAGAAGAGAAGGTGAACGCTTTGAAGTATTTCAAAGAATACATGTTGGTAAACATGTAATGTTGAACAAATTTTTTTATTTTGGTTGTGCATTAACTTATGCTACATGTTTGGATTACTATTTATTTCAATCCTAAATGTTGCTTATGCCATCATGTTTGTGATTTACATAGCTTTGTGCATCCTTTATGATAGTTAGCTTCTTAGATTTTGGTCAGTAGTTAACTTTGGCTTGTGAATCCTTTGGTAAAAATATGGGTTAACCAAAATTTGGGATGTGAAATTTTTGAAACACCTCTGGTCGCGGTTCTATATCCACCAGCGGCTCCTTATCGATAAGGAACCGCCTGTCCTAGATAAGGAACCGCCGGCTACTGTGTCCGACAGAATCTTTTGTTTTACACTATTTTCTTCAATATGTGTAAACATTGCATGATTCTTTGCAAAAACCTGCACATTTCCTAAACTAGGTTACCTAAATTCATTATTCACCTAAAATGATGTTAACCCATTACTAGTTTGGATCATCCCCTCACCCATTTAAACCCACCTTGTTAGTCATGTTCTTCACACATCAAAACATCCTTCCCTAACCCTCAAACCAACTTTGTCAACCATGGTTTCTACAAAAACCTCAAACACTTCCAAAACCTCCACCCCAAGGAAAACACTTAAGATTAGGATTAAGGTACCCAAGCTTAACTCCTCACCCTTTCACACACCCAAAAATGAGATGGTTCCAATCCTCATTTCCTCATCACCTTCACCACCCCTTGCACCATGTAAGACAACCTCCACCCATGGTACTAACCACTCTATTGGTTCTACCTCCTCTTCATTCCACTCAAGAATGAATGAGCTCTCTTCACCCTTCACTCCAAGTGCACCCTTGGATGTGACTACACAACCACAACCAATCCAAAGCATTCCATTTGTGAATGACTTTGATGACACCTTGGTGACTTCACCATTTACCCCTCCAAACTCACCCATTTCACCAACCTTGGAGAACATACCTCCACACTCACCCATTTATCCTTTGGAGAACTTGCCTCCACACTCACCCACATCACCCTTGGAGAACATGCCTCCTCCACCTCCACCACACTCAAACATTCCAATTTTGGGTGTCCCACTTTCCCTCCTCTTGGGTGATTCTTAATATGGGTTTCAAGAGACTCATGGTCCTTGATAGGTGTGTAAACACCCATCCTTTTACCACTTAACTACAATAATAACCAAGCGAAAACGTGTATTTTATGTCGTAAATGTCGGAATTATGCGTGGTTTGTGTTTTTGTTATGATTTAGGATCAAAATGTGAAAAGGGAGGAAAACACGGGCTTTTATCGAAGAAAAAGACAAAAGACGAAGTCGAAAGATCAAGAGTGCTAAAAGAACGGAAGTCCAAGGCCAATTCTGAAGATTTATCGAAGAAAAAGTCTAAAGACGGAAGTTTAATAAAAGCCGAAGAACTCAAGTCTAAATTAATGAAGAAATTACAAGACGAGTTTAATTAATCCCGAGACAAAGTCGAAAAAGTCGAAGAAATTAGAAGACGAGAGTCGAGAAAGAAAGAAGAATGAACCAACACATGCTTAGTTTTCCTAATCACTATAAATAGACTCCTAATGTGTCATTAGGAGTTGTTAGCTAATTTGACACATTAGTCTTTCCACCTTATTTTTATGTCATTTTAATTAATTGTCATTTTAAATACTTGTCTTGCACTTTAATTCCTTTAATTCCAAGTAAGTGTTTTTAATTTTGTTGTTGAATCTTTTCTTTAATCAAGTTTTTATTAATATCTCATTCTACCTTTCTCGTTTTGCTTAATCTTTATGCGTATGTGCTTATTGTTATGCTTGTTTGATTATTGGTTATGCTTTTATGTTTTTTATTATGTTTGCTTATTTATTTTATAGCTTATTGTGTTTTTCTTAAAATTAATTAAGTGCTCTTTAGTTATTTTTTATAAAAAGTTGATTTTAGATATTTTATTATTTAGTGTTTTTAAAAGTTTTTAAATTTTGGTTCAATTGCTTTTTCTTAAATTTGATTTGGTAGAAGTCTTAGTTAAGTGCTTATTTGTTTTAGCATAATTTAGTTCGTAGCTTATTTGATTTAAGTTCTTATCCGGGTTTTGGTAAAACCCTTGTATTCCGAATATCACCTCCATCTCAACATTCCGGATAGTGATCATCTGATTATTCCGGATAAGCTACACGGGTAGATATTTCGGATAAGTCTTCTATTGTGTTTTCCGAGTAAAGTGACAATTTATTCCGGATAAGCATCTGGAAGATTATTCCGGATAAGAGGCATTTGTTTATTCCGGATAAGCAACTAGATGGGTAATCCGGATAAGCTGCGGGACAACATTATTCCGGATAAGTGTTTGAAGGAGATTCCGGATAAGGCTTCGGTATTATTCCAGATAAGGTGACAATTTATTCCGGATAGGGACTATTGGAGGAGATTCCGGATAAGCTTCAGAAGATTATTTCGGATAAGGAACAAGGGGAATTCCGGATAAGGAGTGACAGTCATATTCCGGATAAGCCTTGGAACCATATCCCTGATAACTTGTTGAAAATTATTCCGGATAAGGACTCAGGGAAGATTCCGGATAAGCAGTACTTAGTTGGGTATTCCGGATAGTGACAGTGTTTCAGGGTCCAACTCAGGTTTTGTTTATCATCTGTTTACTTTTCAAGCATTTATTTCTCTCGCTATTTTTCTTTAAGTGTTATTTTAATTGTTTAGTTTAATTTTAATTCTCAAGTTACATTTTCAATTTAATTTTTCGTCACACTTTTATTTTCTGTCATCTAATTCATTTACTTTTAATAGTCTTAATATTGCACCATTTAAGTTTAAATTAGTTTTAGATTTAATTAACCGTCAATTTACTTTAAAGTCTTGCACATTTTACTTTACAACGACCAAAACTATTGTTTTCCACCAAAAGACGACTGAGTCGCACTTAAACCCTTTCTCAATTCGAAAAGATTGGACGATAAAAATTTTCTTACTAGGCAAAAGCCTCGTATTAAATGGCGACTTCTATCGAAGTTAAGTGGTCTTTTCCTTTTTTTGTCCTCATTTTAGCCGGAAAATCGATTTTTCGACATTTTTCAGAATTTATTATCTATTTTGGCCTATTAGTTTTTCCCTTGTTATAGTTATTTTCTTTCTTTGCTAGAATAAATTTTAATAAAGTTGTTTTAATTTTTAAACGTTGTGAATCTTTTGACTCAACCCGATTTTACTTATCTAAGTTTACTCTAGCTAGTATCCTTAACATGTTTAAGTCAAGTTTTGCTAGGCTTTTATATAGGGAACTTTAAAACGCGAAAGTCTTAACTCTCACGGGATAAGAACAAGAACTTTTCGCAAGTTCCTATAATTGATCCTAGAGAGTCGTTTATCAAGGGAACTCTAAAATGCGATTTCTAAACTTGAAAAAGTCTAAGAGTTTACAAGATCCTATAGATGACTCGAAAACCCAAAACTTTGATTTAATTGGCTAAGCATCCACGAGTCTCATTCTTTGAGATTTTAAATTGTGGAGTACGAGAGATGATAGAGTCAATTATAAGTTTGGTATTCTTTCGTGAATTTATGTGAGTTGATTATAAGATTTTTCTCCCATCGCTTGCTAATAAAGTTTTATCTGCAATAAGTAATGTTGTACGATTTGAAAAGTTACTTAGCTTCTAGTGTAACACCCACCATGGCGGAATATGGGGTGCAACGTATGGATATCATCACGACAAACAGTGTCTCTATAGAGAAAACTAAAATGCAAATATAATGTCATAAATGGCGACACAAATGTCATGACAGTATCTCAACATAGCAAGAGTCTAGGTAAGTAGGTAACAGTCCTACCTCTTACCCAATACAAACAAATAACACTAACAATCAACATATAGGTTCATAGTATCACTTATTGAAACAAACAGAAAAATAAACTAAGAAGGAACGGGGATCTCCTTCTAAATGCATTCCTACTCGACTCCAATCCTAGCCACATATGTTCTCACGCTTAACCACGTTATCACCTGAAAGAGACACTAAAACACGTCAACATAAAGTTGGTGAGAGTCATAGGTTTAGACTCAAATGCCAAAACATACCATAAGCTGTGAACCATATCCAACTTTAAGAACATATGGACAATGTGATACAAACATGCATTAACAACTACTATTCAAGATTAAACAAACCCAACCAAAACCAAGGCTCCCAGCCTTACCAAACACCATGGTCCCATAGGTGCCCATGCACCTATGAACCAATCCCAAGGCCCCGCCTTGTCATCGTCCCCTTGGTACCAAGTCATAACATAAAAACAATCAAGAATCATCTAGCAGTTAATCACGTAAGTAAGCACAAGTCCATCACCAAACATAAAACATTCACAGCATAATTTATAAACAAGACAGTGTCTCTTCCATCCCATCTGGAAGTCAAAAGCATTAGTAAACATGGGACTATGAAACTCACCTGATTGAGCTTCTCCAAAAATCCGCGCACTAGCAAAAAGCTAACAAACCAAAAACACATAATCAAAACATGAACCAAACACTAAAATGGCTCATCAACCTATGATGGACATCTAAGCTTCTCCCATATATATACCTCATATATATGCTCTAAGCATCTCATTACACCCTTATATAAAGCCCTTAACTCATTATACTTCATAACCCGTCCCGTTAACATTTTACCCAAAACAGTCCCGGTTTTAGGTATCCAAACTATAAGCCAAACGCCAATTTAAACATACCCATGATCTCTGTAAAGGAAATATTTATGCCCTTACGTATGTTAACTAATACCTCTCATTTTACCCAACCTTAAAGATACTGTTAAGGCCCCGATATATATATATATATACTTTTGTCATTCTAGATTTACTGATTTTAAACATACAAAAAGTTTGTTATGATTAGGGGGTCTTACCCTAACCCACCATCTTAGCGCCAATGCAGATACTTACTATAATATATAAACCATCTCTAATGTTCGTTTGAATGTCCCAATGCAACCCTAAGTACCTCAAACAACCCAAAACTTAAAAAGAAAACAGGTTGACTTCAAAACTGTTTTGACCTCCGACTGTTGTAACCTGTTTTTGACCCACTTCCCGACCTCCAATTTAGTTCTCGTTTCTTGCATTGGAAATCCACTTCAATTACCTTTTCAGAGATACATGGATCTCAAAATAAGCGTTTTTAGAACTCCCGATATGATCAAAACAATTGACTCAAAATTCTGCCCAGTTTTTAAAAACGGGTTTAACTAAATTAACCTCATTAATTAACCCTAATCCCACTAATTACAAGCCCTAATTTATGTAATCATTATAACATCATTATTATAACATTAATATACTGTTTTTAAATTAAACCCTAACCTAAATCCATCATAAGATGATTAAGAAATCATTAAAGCAATTAAAAAGAAAAGGGTTTTGAAGGTTTTACCTTTAGACTAATGGAAGATGTAAAAAAACCCCAATTTTATGAAGAACCCTAAAACCCTCTTACAAACCGTCGAATTTTATCTCCAGGGGATAAACTTATGTTTTTTCAAAGGTTATAAAATGTGGTGCGGGTTCATCTCTCTCGACCAGTTCAGCTTCAAGGGAGGGTGATCGAGGGGACCCAGACTATTAGAAAACCTTATATAGTGTATACATAAAATCCTTGTCCAAGTATAACACTTGTTTCCTTTTTTTTCCTCTTTTCCTTTTTTTCCTTTCTTTTTTTTAAACCGACCTAACCCCTTAATATTCGTTTTTATTTCTTTTTTTATTAATATATGTATTAATAATATTACCTTAATTTTCCTTAATTTATTTCAGCTCCTAAAGCCTCCAAAACCTCAAAACCGTAAAACTAATCAAATTTACGCGTTTTTCTGTAAAAGACGTAAAATATACACTTTTATAAAAAATCTCAAATTTTGAAATAAACTTTATAACTAAGTCCTAAATGACTTAAAACCATCCCGAAAAATATCCATATGACTAATTACCTCTTCCGAGACCTCAAAATGCTAAACCGTAAATCGTAAAAATACGATTTTCTATAATACATATACGTATACGTAAAACCACCAAATATCACCATCTCATTTCATAGTCACTACCATGTGAGCTCATGAATATGAAATCATCTCACATCGTTTCACTCACAAGGTACCCCGTACCAGAAACGATATCCAAACCACAATCTATACACACCAATAAGCACATAAACACGTAAAGACACGTAACTAGCACAAAATAAAACTAAGTGACGAACCTCAAAACCAGGGTTGTCACATCACTCCCTCCTAATAGAAATCTCGTCCCGAGATTTACTCCTTAGGATCAAAACATACCATTAGCAAACAACTGAGGATACTTGTTCTAAATGAACTCCTCTCATTTCCACGTAAACTTTAGTTCAAGTTTCAAAATACCACATATACAAACCAAAAATAATTAAACTCATTGCCAAACTCTTGACCTCACAGTCAATAAATCTCACAAATGACTCTTTGATAAAACAAAGACTCTTATTAACACAAGTCCCGAATAACCGTACATGCAAAATGCATTCTCAAACAACATTTACCAATCTCAATACATGAAATGTATCATGTATACAACTCATTTCCCCAGGTAATTCTATACTCATAAGCTACTGGTCCGATCTTTCCAAAGATCATAAATGGACCTACAAAACTTTACATCAACTCTTCCGTTTTACCAAAACATACCACCCGTTACTATGGGTGAAACTTCCTACATAACTTTGTCACTAACTCTAGTGGTTTCCTCCTTTTCTATATAGCATCCCTTGTTGCTCTCATCCTTTCCACAAACACCATTACCACATTAGTAGCCTCTTTTACCAATTCTAGTCCACAATGGGGACAACTCAACCTATCCTTTCATATAGTGCCTCAAATGGCATTTATCGACTTCTAGTATGATAACCATCATTATATGAAAACTCAGCCATCGCTAATGAGTTTCCTAACTACCTCTAAATCAATCTCTCATGCCCTCAGTGTAACTCCTAAGGTTGTATAAATATTTCACTAGTAGCACCTATATACTTCTTTCTCACTTTTCTTCATGATTTTTTTAATACCCAACACTTCCTTTATACCTACACAATGTCCTACCTCCAAGGTCATATTGCTCCTCATCTTGTCTTAGTTAGACCAAGCCCTTCGTCCCTATGGCACATCACACCTATAACTCCTCATCCATTCGACCATCGATACTAAGCCTCCTAAATAATCAGCATAGGTCAATGTCATTTCCTTTTCCACACTACGATAGTATTAGCCCGCGTTGTGCTTTATTCTACTCATTAAGCTCTACCAAAGTTTTACCTTTGGTTCCTATCTCGACCTATTTCATTCATGCTTCGCTTCTATACACACTTCCTTATTCTTCATCAACTCCTACCATACATCACGATGTGATGCTTCCCTACGTTTCTTCCCTTGCCATAATCCTTCATAAGGCACTCCATACATATTAGGCTAACCTTTACGCAAAACCCTCTATTCCATCACATCCGTACGCAATCCTTCCAACTTCTCAACCACGTGACTTCTCATTCCTCTTGAAATAGGTGTTGAATTAGTCAGTCTATCGACTATCACCCAACTCTCATCGTACTTAATCCTCCACCGCATTATGTATCCCTTCCACCAACGTCGTCCTTACATCGCCCTTTCTAAACTACTCCTATCTATGTAGGAATTATAGTCTACGTCCTTTTCCTCCCTACGATTGTCCAAGCCACACAACATAAATGTTGACGCGTTCTCTGCTTTAGACAACTCAACTCGTGCAACCTACATCCTTCATCTAAGCCACCCTAATACGTCATCCATATAGTTCAAGTTCGTCTTAGCTTCACTTCATTCTTCTTATTCCATGTCTCATCAACCATGCTTGCCTTTCCCAGATGGTACTTGGCCTTGAAATTTTATTTCATAAATTAACTCCACCCACCACCTTTGCCAAATGTTCAATCAAGATGATCAAATATATGTTGGAGACGTTCATGATCCGTATAGACCATTCTCTACGTCTCGTACACCAAATGCCTCTAGCATTCTAGGCAGATATAGCAATCCAGCTCCACTAACTAAGTCTTATCTAGTTCTTCTAAATATTCAGTTCTTACAACGTATAAGCCATCGCCTTTCTTTGTCGTTCTTGTACACATCCAAATCCTTGCTCCACGTATCATCATGCTTCGCGAATTCATCCAGTCCTTCCGATAATGCCAAGATCGGCTCATTATCCAATCTACCTCTTCAGCCTCCAACACGCTTCCCCATCCTTCTTCACTTCACCCTTGCTGGTTCCATGATATGCCACCATCTCTAACTGCTCATCATAGGAAACTTAATACTAAAACTCACACTTGAAAATCTCACGTATAACTCCACTCCAAAACCAACACATAATTCGCCTCACTCTTCTTCTTAGATTTGAGTAGATCAAGATGTCGTCGATGCTCCCGGTGACAACTCGTTTATACACGTTCATGCACACTTGGTTCATTGACTCCATGAAAACCGCTAGTGCTTTGGCGAAGCCAAATGCATAACCGTAAGCCCAAAGCGTTCATATAACATCCTTAGCAGTTTCAACTACATCCTCCTTGCACCCTCTCTTAGCGGCAATACGAATAAATTCCTACCTCGTTTTACTTGCAAAATTCTAAACGTATTTTAAAATACCAATACTTCCTCTCATCAGACCACTCAACCGCTTTCCACATCCAATCTACTACTAAGCAACTCAAATTTTACCTTGCATCCGTTGCAATTTCTAACAACTCTTGTTTTTAAATCATCCATCAACAATTGCTTTTGAAAGGCACTAACTACAACTCCTCTCAGTTCTCCTACTTGCTCTATTCATGGTTCTACCTCAAAGTAATAGGCAAACCTACTAAATCTCATGTGACAATCCGTCAATTTACGATTGATATTTTATTCTCAATATTATTTAAAAACAATTTACAATATGAACTCACATATTTTTGGGAAGAAATTTGGATTTACATCTTGGAGTAGCATCGACTACGTCTAAACCGGAGGATTCAACGTTACGTGCTTACGTTTACGTACACCGTCTTTGGTGACAGTCCGACATTTCAGAAAATAAATTTATCCGTGAATATTATTTTGGAGTTTTAAATTTGTGTTAGTTCATAAACTCACAAATTTACGAGAAGAGATTAGGACTTACGATTTTATTTTAACGTCCTTTACGACTAAACCGGAAACCTTAGGATTACGTATTTACGTTTTCGAACTCCGTTTTTTTATGAGACAATTTTTATTGGATTCGTTTTGTGACGTTGATTCATAATTTATAAAAACGTTTTTCGTAAAACGACCCGAGGGCACGCAAATCGAGGAAACTAGAATCGAGGAGTACCCGTAAATAAATGGGGATGAGACAAGTGGGACACTTGTCCCACCCCCAAAACCCACGGCTAACTTGCTACACCACACCAACCTTGGTGTCAATTGTAAGCTAAGTAACCAACACATGTCATAAGCTTACAATGTAAGCTAACAATACACAAAAACCACTAACACTTAAACCATTTCCTCATTTGCAACATGCAAAAACCATCTCAAAACACTCTCTCCTTCCTCATTCATGCCGTCCCATTCTTCACTCTAAAACACCCTTTGATCTTGATTCAACCATGAAACCATATGTTATACTTGCATATGTTGAAGCCCTTTCAAAACCCTATTGATTGGTGGTACTTATAACATCCATGGAAGAGTTTTCATGGTGTCATGAGGCTGATTTTCCACAAGAAGTCCATGGAGCATGGTGGTCTTGAAGATGGTCATGGATATCCACAAGTTTCTCCATCAAAATCCATGTTTTGATCACAACTTACATCATCATGGTGGTATAAAGATTGTCCTCCTCATCATCTTAATATTTTTATTATGTAAACATGTATTTTATTTCCTATTGTATATATTTATGATGATTATATGATGATAAAAATGTTATGTGGGGATTTGTTGTTGATAATCATGGATGAAAAGATGAAAAACTATAAGTAAAAGTGGGTAAATCTTGTTAAAATGATAGGCTGTATAAAAACAGTAAAGAACCACATGTTAGACTGATGAAATGATGAAATAGAATCCATTTACAGTAAGCTAAATGTCTTGTACACATGTGAGAGTTGGCCATGCAATGGAATCAAAATAATGAGTGAGATATGATCAAAACAAGTTTAAGATACAAATCTGAAGTTACTGTTTTGGACGATTTTTAGAAAATACTTAAAGGATGATTCAACAGTAGCTATAGAAGAGTTAAATGTATAAAATATCATGTAGTTTATGTGATAAAAATTTGAGCTTCTATCTCCATGTAGAACTCAAGATATGGCATTTTTGGTGAAGATGAAGTTAAAAATCAGATTTTTGGAAATTAAAGAATAATACTATTATATAAGCACTCACATTTTAATATATAAAATGTAAATAAAAACCCACTAACTTATAAAACTTATTTATATAAATATATAAAAGGTGTAATAAGTGTATAAATGATAAAAATGGAAACTTGTTAAGTTTTATAAGTTATAAAACTATAAACATGATTTTTACGACTTTTTCGGCTATTGCCGTGAAATTAACGTTTTTCATCAAATAAAACTTAGACGACCAAACCCGTCTAATGTAAAGTTTATAAAAGTTGTATACTGATGTATAAGTAACTAAGACAAGTAAAAACCGATAAAACCCTAACTATAAGAATTACGGACATTTACGAGCTAAATAAACGTATTGGACTAATAATTGGACTTAATAAGATAAAAACTTGTAAAAAGAATTATTGGGCTTAACCCATTTAGGCCCAACTTGGAAAGTATACATACTGATAATATAGGTACTGATTAAAATAAGTTAAATAACTTATAATAAGCTTATTGGGCTTAAGACACGTAAACGGGTAAAACTAGTAAACTAGTATAAAAGTTATCGACATATAACACTAAAAGGAGTAAACGAGAATATGTAAACCCACTTGATCATCATATATATATAATCATCATATGTATACATAGATGTTATTTTTATGAAGTCATTGGACAAACGTCTAAGACCGAGTATTATTTGTCTAGGTTTCCGTGATTGAAGCACGTACCGTACGTCCGAATTGCCGATAACCCGCCTTCCCACATCAACGTGAGTTCATAGCCTCGCACTCTTTTAAATGTTTTATAAATGCTTTAGAAACCCGCGAGGGAGATAACATGTTAGTTTTTATAAAAGTTTGGACACCATTTGTCCCGATTGTTTGTTTATTGGATTTTGGACCCGAATGATTGAATGACCCGATTGTATGACCCGATAAATGATTAATGGACCCGATAGACGAAATAAAATGGATTATTAAAGTTAGGTTATGTCACTAAAAGTCCCATTAGCATGAATTGTGAACTACCGGGAGTTGGTAGACGCTTATGCATTTAATAGTACTATTTGGGGACGATCACCCCAGTTCGCGCCTTGACGGTTGATCCCCGTCGTGCCACATTGATTGGTAAGCGAATTAATGTATGAGAAGATTTTCAATAGCGTGACCTTTGTGACGACACGCTACTTTAGATGGGCAAAATTGGTATCGGGTTAGCTACCCGTTGTTGGCTTAGTAAGGTAACAATGTCATGCGGCTTATAATAATCCGAATTAACAAAATAATAATAGACGCTCCGAATTACGATGTATTGCCTGACTAGCAATACAGGGTCATACTATTGATATTATGTTTGTATTTTGGTTTTCATAACCATATTCATATAACGGTTTTTATTTGATTTTATACAACGTCATAAGACGTATTGTATGATTGTTTTTACGACATTGGCTCGTATAATGATTTTTAAGGCAAATGCCTATATTATGATTTTCGATAAGGATTTGTATAAAATGATTTTGGCTATTTCATGGCCTATCAAAATGATTTGTACAAGATGATTTTCAGTAATAATTTTATACTGATATTATATTGATGGATTTTATTAAACTCTATGAATTCACTCGGCGTTATCGCTGACCATTTCTTTTAACATGTTTTATCTCAGGTACTTGAAGGTAATTCTCGGGAAGACAACAAGAATTCATGGCCCGCACCTAAATACTTATTTTCCATTCAAATACTTTGTAAAACTTTGTATGAAATATAATGACTTGGGACCTATGTAACTTTGATATTTATGAATGGAAATGCTTTATTAATAAACGACGCGATTTTTATGCGTTGTCTATGATGTGAGTAATGTGCTATCCCGTAACACCAACTAGTCTTCCGCTGAACTGAGTTGTATAAATTTGGGGGTGTTACAGTTTGGTACCAGAGCTCTCGTTATAGAGAACGAAAGATTTTTAAAACTAAGGTTTTGAATAAAACTTTTCAAAATCTTTTAACTATAAACATTTTTCTAAAAATGTCTAAAAATCTTTTGACTATAACGGTGCCGAAGAATTCCCGAGTTACCGACAAGGCCAGACTGAGAAGTGTTATTTTAATATATATAACTTGGATTATATATATATGATGTAATTTTATTACATGATTGTTTGATGATTATTTTGATATTTATACGAGGTATTTATACGACGTCGATTGTCACAATGTACCCTAAATCCCCTAGTAAATTAATCGAAGCTATTCTCGTAGGAATTCTAGCTATCCTAGATCTAAACCATGTTGTGGATATTTATGATCCCAACAAATGGTTGATATTCGTAGAAATATAGATATTAGTTGATTGTGATATTAAAGAAGAATTGGCGAGATTAAATCTGATATCGATGTCATGACGATCTTTTCTTATAGAGTGGAGTTTGACAAAACGTTACCACCTAGAAAGATGTCATCTGATTCGTTGTCATCCAATTCTTAAATTGAAATCGAAAGGGTGAATGTTGCACTTGAGGTTGTTACTGGAACCATTACCCGAAAGCCTCATGCCACTAATACCTTTCCGAGAAGTCTAATTGAATGATCAAGTCATTTCATATTAACGACTCATTTGATAATTGTTGTTGTAAGAACTAATAGGATTGGAAATTAAGTGTTGATTCATAATGAGATTGTATTGCCTCTACAAGGCCTAAGAATAAGGTTGAAGTATGGGATAATGAGGTAGGATATCGAATTGAGTATAAAATTGATTGAAACTTGAATAAAGTAAAATTTAACTTGTATGGGATATAAGATTGTTAAGAGGAAGTCATTAAGTTCTGTGATTGAATTATAGGATTTTAATTGATTGTTGATTCGTGTTAAGGGTTGTTCCTAGGCCATTGTCCACTAACGAGGATGCCCAGTACCCAAGGAATAAATTGAAGAAATCTTCTTCTGAATTGAGACCAATGGATCTTCTGGGACATGTGGAACACCTAATGACTCTTGTAGATTAGTATTCATTGTGGTATCTTTTAAAAATAATCCCTAACTTAACTGAGATATCAGTTGGTAGGATGAGTTCTGAGAATTGTATGACATAGTGACACGTAATGTGTTACGGTACAATTTTGACTTGTTTGTGATTAATGAAAAGACTACCTTTGATTGCTAAATTCTACATGTATCGACGTTATCTATCCTTTATTGCTTCATCCTAATGTTCGCATTAGTGATGCAACCCTTGAACAAGTACTCATCTTGATTTGAGTTACGTTGTGAATCATTCTTCGTGAGTGCCATCGAGGTCATGAACCTCATGATTATTTGGCTAAAGCTCATTTCCTATTATATCGTAGTAAATTCTTGGTGAACAAGCCTTCATCACTTTTCTGCAGATCACACATTGTTTTTATAAAGTTAAAACGGTATCCTTTGAGAAAATTGAATTTTCATCACTAAAAGGATTATTCAAGGTGAGATTTATAAGTGATCGTTATTGAAATGAAGCTGTTTATAAAACACTTTGGAAAACCTAATTGTTTTCATAACAAAGAAAATCTTTGTAAATTTATTTTTGATTCTTATTTAAGAATTAAGCATGAAAATGTTTTTATTATAAACATGATGAAAAAATTTTGACGAACTGAGTATTGCATCGTTAGTCTTGAAATTGTATATAGTTGCGCGCCTACATACAATTTGGAATGGACTATGCAAGACTGATTAGTAGTCACCATAAAACTAATGAATGAACACTACATTTTCTTTGAGGATTGTGAAAGATTAAATTTTAATGAGATCTGCAAGAAGTGAAAAATAAGGACATAATGTTAGGGACACCTACATATGTGCCTGTAGCATCTATTCTTCTGAGTCGAATTTACTCATCTGTGGAAATTGTCTTATTTGACAATTGACAGTTCTTTCTTGTCCAATTCTCCCGTAGTGAGATTCTTAGGAAAAGTATCTGATTACCGAGTGTTGATACCCGACTGGATGTATTGACGTTCTTATCATTTATTATGATTTGATTTCATTTGAATGACCTGGGTAACGATCCGAGGAGCTTTCGAATGCGTACTCAAATTATGAAAACATGGAATATTTCATATTCGTTTAATGTTTTCGTCTGTATCTGATTTGAAATTCTATCGCGTAAATCATGCGTTGAACTTACTCTTTTAAGGTTAGTTGTGTCTCCATATATCCTCGAACTTGTGAAGGATTATGAGTTATTATTAGTCTTTTGAGAAATTCACATCTTATCGACGGCAATGAAACTGAAAAGTTGATAATACCGGTAGAATGGATTGATTGATTTTGACATGACGACATTGTCTTAATTGATGGGAACCCGAGTAGAATTCCCTAAATGATAAGATGCTGATTATCAAAAGTAATCTAAATAATTCTTGATGGATGACCATATCCTGTATTAAGACTTGAAATAATACCGTGAATGATTGTGAATTAGTAATAGATATTATAATATAGAAGGAACTTAATATGTATTTAGTAAAAGATATTTATCTTATCTGAATTTAAGAAATTACCGTACAACTGAGAAAGTTGTTGGAGAAAGATTTTATTATACCAAGCCTGTCATCCTGAAGAGCTATGGTGTTATCTTTCCTTATATTTATAGATTACTGTGACTGAGTAAATTGACAATCGAAAACGATATCCATAACTCGAAATGGAAGAATTGTTCGATCATTTACAAGGTTCTAGCAAATTTGATCCACGGCATGGTTATCATCAACTTCGCATCTGCAAAGAAGATTATGTATTCCAATCACTACATCTAGAACTTGTAATGAACATTATAAGTTTCATGAGATGACGTTTGGATTGACTAATACACATGTAGTATTCATAAATTTGGTGAATCACGTGTGTAGGCTGTAATTTGATAAATTCATGCTCGTGATCATTAAGGACTATTTGTTTGTATATAAGAATAAGGATGAGTTAATAATTATTAATAAGAATGCCCTGAATTGGCTAAACGATAAAAACCTGTACCTTGAATAATTAACACGTGATTAAAGACTTAATACTTTACATGATTTGACTATGGGATTACAAGGATAATGGAATATAAATTGACTCTTCAAAAATTAAGAGCCCTTTTAAGACTTTGGATTTTACCAAAAAGAAATGGAACTATGTTTTGACAAATGTTTTAACAAATGATTTTAAGGAATTATTCCCTTATACACAAACCATTTAACTAAACTTCTGTTTAGGGGTAAATGTTTGTGTATACCTCAAGATAACTTAAGAAGGATTGAGTAAAACCATTTATACCATGACTTGAAATTTGAAACGACAATTTTTGCTTTTCAAACTAAGAAAACTTTGACCAAAGTATAACCAAAGATTTTTCGAACATTTACGAATCGTATTAATATTTTCGATAAATCAACAAAAATCTTGTTAATTAAATTCAAATTTATTTTGAACATTTTATATGATTGGTCGAACTAAGAAATTTAAAACTTTTACGTTTACGCTTCATAAAAATTAACTAATAATTATTTAACTAATTATAATAATTTTCAACGCTTTAGACGACGGATTGAGTAAAACGGATAAAAATGATAGTAAAGACGAAACAAAAACATAGAAGATATGGAGAAATAATTTTGAATAAATACGGTTGTGATATTTATTTCATCAGAAAAGTGAACGTAATTACTGACGCATAATATAGAAAGAATATCTGAGTGAATTATGGACATGATAATTATTTATCTAGAAAAGTGAATATAGATACCGACGCATTATGTAGAAAAGATAAAGAAACCAGTTAGGACATGTTCCTTAAAAATGAAGGTGCAAAATAATTTGCCGAACGATATAAAAACAAGCAATGTTTGTATAGAGGATAATATAGATTATAAAAGAGGCTCGCGGCTAATGTGAACAATTAAAAATTGGGAAGCCGATAGCGCTGAATGTATAAAAGGCCACTTATGGTTGCCTAAATATAGAGGATTGTGAGATATAGTTATGTTGAAATTTGTAAGTATAAGTATTATATGTATGTCATTTTTGACTAAAAATATCTTTGTCTGAAGAAGTTGTACTAATGGCGATTATGAAGGCAGACATCGCCTCATACATTAGTAAACGTTTAGCTATTGCAAAGGTCATCATCTGAATTTGATTCGATTTGAGTCATCGTCGACAGACTGACCAAATCTGCTAATATCATTCCCGTTAATGATAAATGCAAAAGAGTTATGTAAACATAGTGTGCCTGTATCGAACATCTAAATCAAGATCCTCGTTTCGCATCGAATTTCTAGAGATTTGCTCAGAAATCATTGAGAACGAACCTTGATGAGAGTACTATGTACCACCCCAAATCGAAGGGACGAGGTAAAGTAACGATACAAGGTAATATAAGTGCTGTTTTGTGTTTGAATGATTGACCTTTGGTAATGAACCGTATAATCGTTTTCCCTTGAAGAGATTATCATTGATAATTATCGTATTAGGATCAAGATCTAATCTTGTTAGGATCTAAATCTTAGAGCATATGTAAGCAAGAGTTGAGATGAAGACACCCGACATACACCCATGGTGAGTTGGACATGTCTTTTAAGTTTAAGGTTTCCTATAATGGCGAACCTATCCTTGCAAAATACCCGACCCGCGAAATCTGAAATGATTGTTGAAATTAGGATTTGATTATTAACTGCCGATAGTGGGCAAGAGGTTATGTGAATATGAAATGTAGATCTTGAAGTGCCAAATAGGTAGCGAAGTTATGCCACAATTTTTAACCTTGGAAAAATGAAATTCATGATCTGACAAATCATGGGATATAAGTCCCCGTTGTATGGGACCATTGAGATGATGTAAAAGTTGGGATTGAAAGGCATATAAGCTGGATCTACCTTAGGACTTCAAAGACTGCGTGAATTATGTTTCGTAAATCGAACTTGATGGAATATCTATCAAGTGAAAATCTGATTGTTCTTAGTAAAACTTAGATCGGCGAAAAGTTGCATTCATCAGAAACCCGTGAACATCATGGATAGAGAAAGTAAGTCAACATTAAGCCTGATCTTATTCCCGTAGTTATGTTTGATGAAACTCGCGTATTATAATGAATTGAAGTTGTGAGAAAAGACCGAATGTGGAGGAAATACCCACATGGCTTTAACTCTATAAGAAGCGAGTAGTAAGGTAAGATGATCTTTGAGGACAAAGATCCTGTTTAGGGGTAAATGCTGTGACAATCCGTCAATTTACGATTGATATTTTATTCTCAATATTATTTAAAAACAATTTACAATATGAACTCACATATTTTTGGGAAGAAATTTGGATTTACATCTTGGAGTAGCATCGACTACGTCTAAACCGGAGGATTCAACGTTACGTGCTTACGTTTACGTACACCGTCTTTGGTGACAGTCCGACATTTCAGAAAATAAATTTACCCGTGAATATTATTTTGGAGTTTTAAATTTGTGTTAGTTCATAAACTCACAAATTTACGAGAAGAGATTAGGACTTACGATTTTATTTTAACGTCCTTTACGACTAAACCGGAAACCTTAGGATTACGTATTTACGTTTTCGAACTCCGTTTTTTTATGAGACAATTTTCATTGGATTCGTTTTGTGACGTTGATTCATAATTTATAAAAACGTTTTTCGTAAAACGACCCGAGGGCACGCAAATCGAGGAAACTAGAATCGAGGAGTACCCGTAAATAAATGGGGATGAGACAAGTGGGACACTTGTCCCACCCCCAAAACCCACGGCTAACTTGCTACACCACACCAACCTTGGTGTCAATTGTAAGCTAAGTAACCAACACATGTCATAAGCTTACAATGTAAGCTAACAATACACAAAAACCACTAACACTTAAACCATTTCCTCATTTGCAACATGCAAAAACCATCTCAAAACACTCTCTCCTTCCTCATTCATGCCGTCCCATTCTTCACTCTAAAACACCCTTTGATCTTGATTCAACCATGAAACCATATGTTATACTTGCATATGTTGAAGCCCTTTCAAAACCCTATTGATTGGTGGTACTTATAACATCCATGGAGGAGTTTTCATGGTGTCATGAGGCTGATTTTCCACAAGAAGTCCATGGAGCATGGTGGTCTTGAAGATGGTCATGGATATCCACAAGTTTCTCCATCAAAATCCATGTTTTGATCACAACTTACATCATCATGGTGGTATAAAGATTGTCCTCCTCATCTTCTTAATATTTTGATTATGTAAACATGTATTTTATTTCCTATTGTATATATTTATGATAATTATATGATGATAAAAATGTTATGTGGGGATTTGTTGTTGATAATCATGGATGAAAAGATGAAAAACTATAAGTAAAAGTGGGTAAATCTTGTTAAAATGATAGGCTGTATAAAAACAGTAAAGAACCACATGTTAGACTGATGAAATGATGAAATAGAATCCATTTACAGTAAGCTAAATGTCTTGTACACATGTGAGAGTTGGCCATGCAATGGAATCAAAATAATGAGTGAGATATGATCAAAACAAGTTTAAGATACAAATCTGAAGTTACTGTTTTGGACGATTTTTAGAAAATACTTAAAGGATGATTCAACAGTAGCTATAGAAGAGTTAAATGTAGCAAATATCATGTAGTTTATGTGATAAAAATTTGAGCTTCTATCTCCATATAGAACTCAAGGTATGGCATTTTTGGTGAAGATGAAGTTAAAAATCAGATTTTTGGAAATTAAAGAATAATACTATTATATAAGCACTCACATTTTAATATATAAAATGTAAATAAAAACCCACTAACTTATAAAACTTATTTATATAAATATATAAAAGGTGTAATAAGTGTATAAATGATAAAAATGGAAACTTGTTAAGTTTTATAAGTTATAAAACTATAAACATGATTTTTACGACTTTTTCGGCTATTGCCGTGAAATTAACGTTTTTCATCAAATAAAACTTAGACGACCAAACCCGTCTATTGTAAAGTTTATAAAAGTTGTATACTGATGTATAAGTAACTAAGACAAGTAAAAACCGATAAAACCCTAACTATAAGAATTACGGACATTTACGAGCTAAATAAACGTATTGGACTAATAATTGGACTTAATAAGATAAAAACTTGTAAAAAGAATTATTGGGCTTAACCCATTTAGGCCCAACTTGGAAAGTATACATACTGATAATATAGGTACAAAATGGATTAAAATAAGTTAAATAACTTATAATAAGCTTATTGGGATTAAGACACGTAAACGGGTAAAACTAGTAAACTAGTATAAAAGTTATCGACATATAACACTAAAAGGAGTAAACGAGAATATGTAAACCCACTTGATCATCATATATATATAATCATAATATGTATACATAGATGTTATTTTTATGAAGTCATTGGACAAACGTCTAAGACCGAGTATTATTTGTCTAGGTTTCCGTGATTGAAGCACGTACCGTACGTCCGAATTGCCGATAACCCGCCTTCCCACATCAACGTGAGTTCATAGCCTCGCACTCTTTTAAATGTTTTATAAATGCTTTAGAAACCCGCGAGGGAGATAACATGTTAGTTTTTATAAAAGTTTGGACACCATTTGTCCCGATTGTTTGTTTATTGGATTTTGGACCCGAATGATTGAATGACCCGATTGTATGACCCGATAAATGATTAATGGACCCGATAGACGAAATAAAATGGATTATTAAAGTTAGGTTATGTCACTAAAACTCCCATTAGCATGAATTGTGAACTACCGGGAGTTGGTAGACGCTTATGCATTTAATAGTACTATTTGGGGACGATCACCCCAGTTCGCGCCTTGACGGTTGATCCCCGTCGTGCCACATTGATTGGTAAGCGAATTAATGTATGAGAAGATTTTCAATAGCGTGACCTTTGTGACGACACGCTACTTTAGATGGGCAAAATTGGTATCGGGTTAGCTACCCGTTGTTGGCTTAGTAAGGTAACAATGTCATGCGGCTTATAATAATCCGAATTAACAAAATAATAATAGACGCTCCGAATTACGATGTATTGCCTGACTAGCAATACAGGGTCATACTATTGATATTATGTTTGTATTTTGGTTTTCATAACCATATTCATATAACGGTTTTTATTTGATTTCATACAACGTCATAAGACGTATTGTATGATTTTTTTACGACATTGGCTCGTATAATGATTTTTAAGGCAAATGCCTATATTATGATTTTCGATAAGGATTTGTATAAAATGATTTTGGCTATTTCATGGCCTATCAAAATGATTTGTACAAGATGATTTTCAGTAATAATTTTATACTGATATTATATTGATGGATTTTATTAAACTCTATGAATTCACTCGGCGTTATCGCTGACCATTTCTTTTAACATGTTTTATCTCAGGTACTTGAAGGTAATTCTCGGGAAGACAACAAGAATTCATGGCCCGCGCCTAAATACTTATTTTCCATTCAAATACTTTGTAAAACTTTGTATGAAATATAATGACTTGGGACCTATGTAACTTTGATATTTATGAATGGAAATGCTTTATTAATAAACGACGCGATTTTTATGCGTTGTCTATGATGTGAGTAATGTGCTATCCCGTAACACCAACTAGTCTTCCGCTGAACTGAGTTGTATAAATTTGGGGGTGTTACATCTCAGGAAATTTTCGGAAAACTTACATGCCTTACGAACAATCATAAATACCATTGAGGTATTATATCCCCTTCCAACACTCTCTATGGCACGTTACTTGTGCCAATATCCATACATTACACATATATCTATTCATCTCCCTTGGCACTCCTAAGAGACCTCATGACCACATTAGTTCGTCTACGAACTTCTTTCCTCCCCGCTAAGGGCATTCCGACCGTTCTCTCATGGCCACCTACTTAATCGTGTAGGCGCGACCAAGTCTTTCATATGACTACCTCAACGCTCCCAAACAATACGAAACCAAAACTACATCCTGAATCCACCAGATACGATCAACGAATCAAACCCACGGATAACTAACGACATTTCACGTGCACCCATTAAAACAAGTCAAAAACCACGAGACTCAAAAGAAAACTCAAACCCAGAACATGTATCAATTCAAAATGATCCATGACAACGAAAAATAATCCAAGAAACACCCAATGGCAACCAAAACATATTAC
Source organism: Glebionis coronaria (assembly GCA_025667525.1). Classification (NCBI taxonomy): domain Eukaryota; kingdom Viridiplantae; phylum Streptophyta; class Magnoliopsida; order Asterales; family Asteraceae; genus Glebionis; species Glebionis coronaria. Next base: position 341,826,672 of record CM046880.1, on the reverse strand, counting down.
GCCCCGCGACATATTATTTAAACCGTACAAAAGACCGACCTTTCCAAAAGAATATATATATATATATATATATATATATTTTTTTTTTACCTCCCCACATCTATGTGACTCAAACCATCTACAAACAACCTTCTAGGCGATCTCAAAACTCAACCCAAAGATTAGGTATCCCGTGCACCCCAAATAAAAATAAACTACTATTCAAACTCAACCTTTAACCCGACACTTGTACAATAATTTCGGCCAAAATACTGACCTCCCATGACTATACATTCTGAATATTTGAAAAGTACGTTCCGACTACATAATTGTAGGCTTTTGAATCACTCAAAAAGCTTTAAAAATAACAAGTTACGACCAAAACAATTTTATACTAGTTGTTTTAAAACTAAAGAATAAACTTAGTGATTAATGCAATCCTTTTAAATGAAAGATATAATTGTATGTGTAACCTTCATAAACTCAATTTAATCTTGTATTAATAATTATAAATGGCGTGAATTGGTTAACCCCAATTATATAAACTATGTAAGTAGAAAGAAATTTTACTTCGCTCTATTTTAAAGAAAGTCTTTTAGAATTTGAAATAAATAAGTGTTGATTAAAAGAAATCTTATGTTACATCTTGTTTCAAACACGACTCCAACACCTTACCCTTATTTTACCGAATACAACCAACTATCTAACCCTATAATAGATTTCAAAGTCCCCCTTTTTCTTAATATATACCGACCAAAAGAAATGTAAGACCCAACACAAAAGATTTCATTATTTCAAAAGAAATCCCAAGTTATTTCAATAGACTTAAAACCAAGAACACCATTTTAAAACGTACACGTGAAATACGAAACTCAAAGAATACGCTACACGACACACTTCAAAAGATTCAAAACTTCGTTGAAACTCCACCAAACTCGAGCTCTAATAAATTGTTTAAACACAAGAGAGTACTAGGTACGTTCAAGTTTTAATAACTACTGAACGACCGTAAATCATAACATCTATTAGTATATATACATCCGCATATGTATACCTATCGAATCTCCCAAACATACTCGTTATCATACATGTCAAGTCAATCAATCGCTTTATACGCTCGTTTTTCCATACGAGTAATCACCATCTCACCGTGCCACAACAAGGCATAAAGCCCACCTCCAAAACCAAACCATATCGTGTGACCCCATAATCACACAACACAACTATGACCCAAAACAATAACACACTAAAAAATATCCATATCGTAGGCAACCGTTACATAAACCCATATATTATAAATATACCCACAATCCACATCTCATCATATACAAGCATGTACTAACCCTCTTTCATGCAATCATACTTGAGAACCCATTGAAGTTGTGGTACTTGTATAACTATGTTGGCCACCATACTTATACAATTACCCTTTCCCCAATGCACTCCCTCCTATGATGACACTTATAAGAATCAATACAACACATAAAACATAAATCCATCAACTCACCTAAGCACATAACCACATAAACAATAAAGTCCAAAAATCCATCTATTAAAATAACATAGTAATACTCTTGAAATACGTAAATCCATAGTCTAGCTAAAACAACATAGACTAAATCCAAAACGAAAACATAATCAGTTATAAGTCATGTCGCCCGTAAGAGTGGAAACATCTTAAAATCCTTCCTACCCATGTACTCCTAGTAACTCGAACCACCACACGATTCTTAGGGAACATGACTTAAACATCAAAAGAAAAATAACATACCTCAGGTATGTAAAATAACTCGACAAAAGATAGAAACTACCTTGTACCAAATTATGTACTATAATGTACAATTTAAGCAAAATACAACAATGACTAGTGTGGACGATTATGGTTCAACCCGCACTAGTCACAAAGCCGAAAAGAAAATAACATGTGACTAAGTATGAACATACTACGGTTCAATTCATACTAGTCAAAACATCGCAATAAATAACATCCAAACACATCAATTATTATAAAATGCACACATACTCCTATGACGTCTATATGCAGGGACCCTTAAGCTATAGACTAGGCTACGTGACTAGGCAACCTAATTCTCTATAACCATTGTCTCTGATAACATTCTGTAACACCCCACCATGGCGGAATATGGGGTGAAACGTATGGATATCATCACAACAAACGGTGTCTCTATAGAGAAAACTAAAATGCAAATATAATGTCATAAATGGCGACACAAATGTCATGACAATATCTCAACATAGCAGGAGTCTAGGTAAGTAGGTAACAGTCCTACCTCTTACCCAAGACAAACAAATAACACTAACAATCAACATATAGGTTCATAGTATCACTTATTGAAACAAACAGAAAAATAAACTAAGAAGGAACGGGGATCTCCTTCTAAATGCATTCCTACTCGACTTCAATCCTAGCCACATATGTTCTCACGCTTAAACACGTTATCACCTGAAAGAGACACTAAAACACGTCAACATAAAGTTGGTGAGAGTCATATGTTTAGACTCCAACGCCAAAACACACCATAAGCTGTGAACCATATCTAACTTTAAGAACATATGGACAATGTGATACAAACATGCATTAACAACTACTATTCAAGATTAAACAAACCCAACCAAAACCAAGGATCCCAGCCTTACCAAACACCATGGTCCCATAGGCGCCCATGCACCTATGAACCAATCCCAAGGCCCCGCCTTGTCATCGTCCCCTTGGTACCAAGTCATAACATAAAAACAATCAAGAATCATCTAGCAGTTAATCACGTAAGTAAGCACAAGTCCATCACCAAACATAAAACATTCACAGCATAATTTATAAACAAGACAGTGTCTCTTCTATCCCATCTGGAAGTCAAAAACATTAGTAAACATGGAAATAGGAAACTCACCTGATTGAGCTTCTCCAAAAATCCACGCACTAGCAAAAAGCTAACAAACCAAAAACACATAATCAAAACATGAACCAAACACTAAAATGGCTCATCAACCTATGATGGACATATAAGCTTCTCCCATATATATACCTCATATATATGCTCTAAGAATCTCATTACACCCTTCTATAAAGCCCTTAACTCATTATACTTCATAACCCGTCCCGTTAACATTTTACCAAAAAATAGTCCCGGTTTTAGGTCTCCAAACTATAAGCCAAACGCACACTTAAACATACCCATGATCTCTGTAAATGAAATATTTATGCCCTTACATATGTTAACTAATACCTCCCATTTGCCCCAACCTTCAAGCTACTGTTAAGGCCCCGATATATATATATATATATATATATATATATATATATACTTTTGTCACTCCAGATTTACTGATTTTAGACATACAAAAAGTTTGTTATGATTAGGGGGTCTTACCCTAACCCACCATCTTAGCCCCAATGCAGATACTTACTATAATATATAACCCATCTCTCATGTTAGTTTGAATGTCCCAATGCAACCCTAAGTACCCCAAACAACCCAAAACTTAAAAAGAAAACAGGCTGACTTCAAAACTGTTTTGACCTCTGACTGTTGTAACCTAATTTTGACCCACTTCCCGACCTCCAATTTAGTTCTCGTTTCTTGCATTGGAAAGCCACTTCAATTACCTTTTCAGGGATACTTGGATCACAAAACAAGAGTTTGTAGAACTCCCGATATGATCAAAAAAATTGACTCAAAATTCTGCCCAGTTTTTAAAAACGGGTTTAACTAAATTAACCTCATTAATTAACCCTAATCCCACTAATTACAAGCCCTAATTTATGTAATCATTATAACATTATTATTATAACATTAATATACTGTTTTTACTAACCTAAATCCATCATAAGATGATTAAGAAATCATTAAAGCAATTAAAAAGAAAAGGGTTTTGAAGGTTTTACCTTTAGACTAATGGAAGATGTAAAAAAAAACCCAATTTTATGAAGAACCCTAAAAACCCTCTTACAAACCGTCGACTTTTATCTCCAGGGGATAAATTTATGTTTTTGATTTATTATAAAACCTTATATAGTGTATACATAAAATCCTTGTCCAAGTATAACACTTGTTTCCTTTTTTTCCTCTTTTCCTTTTTTTTCCTTTCTTTTTTTTAAACCGACCTAACCCCTTAAAATTCGTTTTTTATTTCTTTTTATTATTAATATATGTATTAATAATATTACCTTAATTTTACTTAATTTATTTCAGCTCCTAAAGCCTCCAAAACCTCAAAACCGTAAAACTAGTCAAATTTACGCGTTTTACCGTAAAAGACGTAAAATATACACTTTTATAAAAAATCTCAAATTTTGAAATAAACTTTATAACTAAGTCCTAAATGACTTAAAACCATCCCGAAAAATATCCATATGACTAATTACCTCTTCCGAGACCTCAAAATGCTAAACCGTAAATCGTAAAAATACGATTTTCTATAATACATATACGTATGCGTAAAACCACCATATATCACCATCTCATTTCATAGTCACTACTATGTGAGCTCAAGAACATGAAATCATCTCACATCGTTTCACTCAAAAGGTACCCCGTACCGGAAACGATATCCAAACCATAATCTATACACACCAATAAGCACATAAACACGTAAAGACACGTAACTAGCACAAAATAAAACTAAGTGACGAACCTCAAAACCAGGGTTGTCACATCTAGCCCAAGATCGTTTAAAAGTTGCTCGGTATTAATTAGAGTTCATAGGCAAGGCATAACTTATTGAAGCGGGATGCGAAGATTGGCGAGTCTGAAAAGGCCCTAACAAGGCATGAGGGCTACATTTTGTTGCTTAAGATCCCAAGTGATGTGAAGAATCATTTATCAAAAATCAATATGAAGGATCGAGACACACGACGAAAAGCAAATACTCCCCTAAAGATCATGGAGAAGTCTATCCAAAAAGACCCTAACAAGTTATGAGGATAAATAGATCAAAGTCCTAAAAGGAGGTGGATCGTTGTATATCAAAATCCCAATAAATATTGGAGAAAAATGAAGAAGTCGTGGTCCAAGTATGAAGAATATCTCAAAACTTCAAGTGAAGAAATCCCTATTATGAAGAGAAGACCATAATTTCAAGATCGTCTCTCAAAGATTTGAAGTATAAAGTCGCTGCCAAATATCGGTCCGAGAAAGGTCTCAAATCGTGAAGCGAGTTATGCCAAGATATGAACTTTATGAGGTACCAAGAAGCAGTTTTAAAAGATTTTGTCCTTTAGCTAACTATTGATTAAATCGTCCCACTTTATTTTCAGCCTAATAACTATCGAAATAAGTCAACAATGCATCCTTGTGATCATTCAAGACAATAATAAAATATAATAGATACACCTAGGAATAAGGGAGTCTAAGTAAATAATTGGCCCAAATGAGCTTGTGTTAGTTTGTTAACTTATAATAGCAATGACCTCGTTTTTAAGCTTGGTATGGGGAACGTGAAACTTGAGGATGATGAACATTCATGACATTTCCAAAACCCGAAGGTAAGTTTTTGATTTCTTTACTTATTTTACATCCTTTAAACATTTTGTAATAAAGGCCAATGTGGATTGATTATGATGGAAAATATAAAAACTTGCTTTGTAATTAATGCAATGCATGAGGACATTGCAATGGTCAAGTGTAGGGGATTTGATAGGTGTGTAAACACCCATCCTTTTACACTTAACTACAATAATAACCAAGCCAAAACGTGTATTTTATGTCGTAAATGTCAGAATTATGCGTGGTTTGTGTTTTTGTTGTGATTTAGGATCAAAATGTGAAAAGGGAGGAAAACAAGGGCTTTTATCGAAGAAAAAGACAAAAGACGAAGTCGAAAGATCAAGAGTGCTAAAAGAACGGAAGTCCAAGGCCAATTCTGAAGATTTATAAAAGTATAAAGACGGAAGTTTAATAAAAGCCGAAGAACTCAAGTCTAAATTAATGAAGAAATTACAAGACGAGTTTAATTAATCCCGAGACAAAGTCGAAGAAATTAGAAGACGAGAGTCGAGAAAGAAAGAAGAATGAACCAACACATGCTTAGTTTTCCTAATCACTATAAATAGACTCCTAATGTGTCATTAGGAGTTGTTAGCTAATTTGACACATTAGTCTTTCCACCTTATTTTCATGTCATTCTAATTAATTGTCATTTTAAATACTTGTCTTGCACTTTAATTCCTTTAATTCCAAGTAAGTGTTTTTAATTTTGTTGTTGAATCTTTTCTTTAATCAAGTTTTTATTAATCTCTCATTCTACCTTTCTTGTTTTGCTTAATCTTTATGCGTATGTGCTTATTGTTATGCTTGTTTGATTATTGGTTATGCTTTTATGTTTTTGATTATGTTTGCTTATTGACTTTATAGCTTATTGTGTTTTTCTTAAAATTAATTAAGTGCTCTTTAGTTATTTTTTATAAAAAGTTGATTTTAAATATTTTATTATTTAGTGTTTTTAAAAGTTTTTAAATTTTGGTACTTTTTCTTAAATTTGATTTGGTAGAAGTTTTAGTTAAGTGCTTATTTGTTTTAGCTTAATTTTAGTTCGTATCTTATTTGATTTAAGTTCTTATCCGGGTTTTGGTAAAACCCTTGTATTCCGAATATCACCTCCATCTCAACATTCCGGATAGTGATCATCTGATTATTCCGGATAAGCTACACGGGTAGATATTCCGGATAAGTCTTCTATTGTGTTTTCCGAGTAAAGTGACAGTTTATTCCAGATAAGAATCCGAAAGATTATTCCGGATAAGAGGCATTTGTTTATTCCGGATAAGCTACTAGACGGGTAATCCGGATAAGCTGTGGGACAACATTATTCCGGATAAGTGTTTGAAGGAGATTCTGGATAAGGCTTCGATATTATTCCGGATAAGGTGACAATTTATTCCGGATAGGGACTATTGGAGGGGATTCCGGATAAGCTTTAGAAGATTATTTCGGATAAGGAACAAGGGGAATTCCGGATAAGGAGTGACAGTTATATTCCGGATAAGCCTTGGAACCATATCCCGGATAACTCGTTGAAAATTATTCCGGATAAGGACTCAGGGAAGATTCCGGATAAGCAGTACTTAGTTGGGTATTCCGGATAGTGACAGTGTTTCGGGGTCCAACTCAGGTTTTATTTATCCTCTGTTTACTTTTCAAGCATTTATTTCTCTCGCTATTTTTCTTTAAGTGTTATTTTAATTGTTTAATTTAATTTTAATTCTCAAGTTTACATTTTCAATTTAATTTTTCGTCACACTTTTATTTTCAGTCATTTAATTCATTTACTTTTAATAGTCTTAATATTACACCACTTAAGTTTAAATTAGTTTTAGATTTAATTAACCGTCAATTTACTTTAAAGTCTTGCACATTTTACTTTACAACGACCAAAACTATTGTTTTCCACGAAAAGACAACTGAGTCGCACTTAAACCCTTTCTCAATTCGAAAAGATCGGACGATAAAAATTTTCTTACTAGGCAAAAGCCTCGTATTAAATGGCGCCGCTGCCGGCTCTTTACGTAAAGATTAACGATTTTCTGTGAGAGACGCGTTGAATTTTGGGATCCGTTCACTCGTGAACGTTACTTTTCTTGTTTAAAAATTCTTAAAAATCCAAAAAAATTAAAAAAATCCAAAAAGATTATATTTTTATTTTTATAGTGTATATATATTGTCTATTGCTTTGGTATCTTTTTCTTTTGCTTTCGCAGGTGTATGCGTACTAGATCTTCAACTTATCCAGAGCCCGAGACCCGTGAAGATTTAGCTACGGCAGGTGTGAACAACAACAATAACCCACCGCACCTCAACAATAACAACAACAATGTTCCCCACCCGATCTTCGGACAATGGAGGAGCTTTGTCAACCCACCATGAATGGACGAGGAGGACCGATTGCGCCGATGCAAATCACGGCTCCGGAATTTTCGTTGAAGCATCACATGATCCAACAAGTGCAGAACACTTGTCCATTTCGCGGATTACCGGATGATGATGCCAACAAACACCTCGAAAAGTTCATTACCGTTACTCAAATCATGAAGTTGCCCGGGGTTACTATGGATTTTCTTCGCCTTCACCTATTTCCACACACCTTATCCTACCATGCCGAAAAATGGTTTGATCGTCTTCCAAAGAATTCAATTCATACTTGGGATGAGATGACTCAACGCTTTTTGTCGCGCTACTTTCCACCATCCATGGTCACGAGCCTTCGAAATCAAATTAGTGGATTTACTCAGGAACCCGATGAATCACTTTTTGATGCTTGGGAACGATATAATGTCTTGATCGATCGATGTCCAAATCACAACATGCTCCCCGTCACCTTAATTGATACTTTCTACAATGGTTTAACTTTTCGTGATCGTGATATGATTAATGCAGCCGCTGGTGGCACATTTATGAAAAGAAGACCCGAGGAGTGTAGAGAGCTTATAGAGAACATGACTACTCACCACAAAAATTGGGATTCATCCGCATCTTCAAGATCAAACCCGAGAGTCAATGTGTCTTCTGTTAATGCAATAATGACTAAAAACGTTACTTGCATTTTTCGGTCTCGCTTAGTTTTGATTACGACAATATGTAAAAACAAACATTTACGAAAACAACGAAAAACGAATTCTTGAGTTCAAGTATTTTTCATTTTACCCATTTTCACTTAAGGTATGGATAAACAAGTACTAACCTTAATCAAGTGATCAAGTGATTTAATCTTTTCTTAAAACTCACTTTTTATTAAATGTGACAAGTTTTTATTAAACTTTATTTTTAAGAAAATGTTTTATTAAATTAATTATTTGAAATTTGAAAATGGCATATTCTTATTCTGTTAAGAATATCCTTTCAGGATATTTTTTATACCCAGATAAGACCTTCACCACTAAAGGACAAAAAGGAGCGGAGTCTAGTCCGGCGGTACCTTAGCGCCTAGGCGGTACCTTATCGATAAGGTACCGCGGGCTGTGATAAGGTACCGCGGGCAGATATAGCCGTTGGCTCCTTTATCCTTTAAATAGTGGACCATTCTCAGCTTTTCACCTCACCTCTTTTGCACATTCATTTCCAGATTCAAACCCCTTCTTTAATCACTCAAATCTTTGATCATTTGTTTGATTATTACTTGTTTAAGAAGTGAATCTTGTTCTTCCATCCCTTCCTCTCCAAGTGCAAAGAGAAGAACACTATCCTAGTGAAGTGTTGAGTCCACCACCAAAGATCCATTGAAGATCAATTTTTATATACTTGTAGTTGTGTCATAGTTGTGAAGATCCAAGTAGTTGTGTCTATTTGGAAGTTGTGTATGTACTAAGTACAGTTGTGTAGATTGGTCCTAGCTACGATTAGGGCTCGACTTTTAGCTTAGAGTCAGAAATTGGTTAAGCGACGTGTACGGTTTTCTCCACCATAAGGAGCTTGTTGTGTAGTGAACTCTCGAGTAAGGAGTACTCGAGGAGTGGAGTAGGAAAGAGGAGTGAGCTTCGTTGCCGAACCACTATAAATCCTTGGTGTTCGGTTTGATCTTTCTTTACCCTTAACTCTTTACATTCTTTATTCTTTTTGAATATACATGTGTTAATATTAGATTAGCTACACTATCATTCTTTATTATTTGTGGATATATTTTTGTTAGTATTAGTTTAGCTACACTATCATTGTTCATATTGTGCATAAGAACATTTCACATATTTCCTCAAGCCTAAGTTTTTGAAAAAGGATTTTTGGAAACCATATTTTAACAAGTAAATATAAGAAACTATTCAACCCCTCCTTCTAGTTTCTACATCTTCTACTTCTGCAAACCCTGATATCACCGAATTGACCCGCGTAATGGTCGAAATGAGCAAGAACATGCAACTCTTGGCTACAAATCATCAACAACAAGTTAAATCTGTAGCAATTTCTTGTGAGACTTGCGGGGGTCCTCATTCATACATTGATTGTCCTTCAACTCAAGACAATCCGGAAAACGTGTATGCGGCTTATGGTAACTACTCAACGGAAAACCATCAAGCTCGACCTCAAGGTGATCGTAACTTGTTAAGTTACCGTTCTAATAACTTTCTTTCACCCGGTTTTTCTCCTCAAAACCACAACCCCAATAACTACAATCGAAGCAACCAAATCCCACCTCGAGCTTCTAATCCTTATCACCCACCCGCTCAACAAGCCCCACCCATTCATCAAGATGTTGAAACCTTAATGAGAACCCAAGGAGAGCAAATTAAGAATCTGCAAAGCCAAATTATCAACTTGAAAGGGGATATCACTAAGCAAGGTAATGACATTCGATCCGAGCTTCGACATGATATACAAACCTCTTTTAGCACTCAAACAATTGATTTGAAGAATATGCTGGCTAGTTTCTTACCAACCACTCAACCCTCTACTTCGGGCTCTCTACCTTCAAACACCGTCACCAACCCAAGAGTGAATGTGAGTGCTATTACTACATGCAGTGGAGCAACCGTAGTAGGACCATCTATCCCTCCCCCAGTTACTCCATCTACACCTCCTCCACCACCATTTATCCCTCCTACTCCCACGCCTAGTATTAGTTCTCCATTACCGTCTCCACCTCCTACTGAAGTACCCAAGAAAAAGAACCCTTCACCAACCCCACCTTAGACCTATAAACCCAATATTCCCTATCCTTCTCGCTTAGACAAGGCTAAATTGCAAACCAAGGATGACATTCAAGTGTCGAACTATTTGAAGATGATCTCTCAAATGAATTTCAACATTAGCCTTGTTGAAGCACTTGTCCACATGCCGAAATTCGTCAAAGCATTCAAAGAATTGCTTAACAAGAAGGAAAAGCTGGTTGAGCTTGTCAACACACGCTTAAATGAAAACTGTTATGCAGTTATTCTTAAAGAACTTTCGGAGAAACTTGGAGATCCCGGTCGTTTTGTGTTGCCTTGCATTTTTAACAAAACCGAAGAATTTACTGCCCTAGCTGATCTCGGGGCAAGTATTAATTTGATGCCTTTAAGTGTTTGGACAGCACTATCATTACTTGATCATACACCAACAAAGATGACTCTTGAGCTAGCAAATCGTACTCTCGCTTACCCCGTTGGTATTGCTGAAGACGTGTTTATTAAAGTTGGCACCTTCACTTTTCCGGTCGACTTTGTTGTTGTTGATTATGAAGTGGACCCTCGTATTCCTTTAATACTTGGTCGGCCATTTTTAAGAACCGGAAAAGCCTTGGTCGATGTTGCCGAAGGTGAGTTAATTTTAAGGGTCGAGAATGATGCATAAGTGTTCAAAATGGGGAAGATCACAACCAAATCTAATGGAAGAGAATCAGCGAATATGATTAATGTGCTTGATGATTTTGTCGTCTACAACAATCCTCTATTCGATTCTTGCTATGATAACCCACTGTTCCAAGATGATGTGGATGATTCTTTATCCAATTCTGATCCTCCACCAATTTATGATTCTCCACCGATCTTTGATACTTATGATGACGATTCTAGTTCCAATGGAGATGATTATGATGACTTTACTTCTGAGTCTCCAGACATGCCCACTTATGATGATTTTGATGAGGCTGATACTCTCTCGAGTGATTCTTCACATGATGAAGATCCTCCGCCAACAACACTTGATCCTACTTTGGATGACTACTCATTTGAGGAAGACTTTGCTACTTTTCTCAACACATACTTCCCAAATGAGAGTGATGCTCCTCCTTTGGACTTTGATGATTATGGTCTTTATCCTACTTTGGATATGAAGAAACCCGCTTCAAAGGAGAAAACGCCGGCCGACACCGATATCCGCAACACTTATGTCTTGACACCTCTATATCCACCTTTTGAGGATGAAATTGCGAGATTTATGATCGGATCTTCTTCAAGATCTGCTGAGCCTGAGTGTTATTTTTCCCTAAAGGGAAAGGTGTTCGACCCCGGCATTGCACTTTTTAAGCCATCTCAGTATCCATCTGATGAAATAAAAGGAAAAATCTTTGGAACTTATGGAGATACGCTTGCACTTCACCCTTGCTACCACCGTGCTCAATCGCTGCTTAAGGGAACCCTGCCTACTCTTCTTTGGCTTGCCTTGTTCGCCTTAAGCTTGTGCTATTTGATGGACGAAAACCATGTATTTTATCCCGGTGGATGTTCTTCAAGCTTCTTCCTATGCTAATCAAGGTCGAGTCAGGCTCATGACTCGGTTAACAAAAACAAGCGCTTCTCGGGAGGCAACCCGCAATATCTATCCTTTTTCTCTTGTTTTTATAATAAGTGTAGGGGGAGACCCTAGTATGTGTTTGTTGTTTTCTTTCTAATCATATGGAGGGATTCGAGCTTTCAAAGATCCATTCCTGATGACTTTTGATGACCCGTGATTCCGTGTACCCGTCTTCCCGATTTTATCCTAAACTCTTTTGATTCTCTATTTTATATTCTTCCATATTAAAATCGGAATCACTTTAGTTGTCTCTTCCTTAGCAAGATTTAAACAAAGTTCCCAACGTCCTAATTGTAGGGGAGTTTACTTCCACATGCTTAAACATTGAGGACAATGTTTATATTAAGTGTAGGGGGGACTTCTATCGAAGTTAAGTGGTCTTTTCTTTGTTTTGTCCTCATTTTAACCGGAAAATCAATTTTTCGACATTTTTCAAAAATTTTGATCTATTTTGGCCTATTAGTCCCTTGTTATAGTTATTTTCTTTCTTTGCTAGAATAAATTTTAATAAAGTGGTTTTAATTTTTAAACGTTGTGAATCTTTTGACTCAACCCGAGTTTACTTATCTAAGTTTACTCTAGCTAGTATCCTTAACATGTTTAAGTCAAGTTTTGCTAGGCTTTTATATAGGGAAATTTAAAACACGAAAGTCTTAACTCTCACGGGTTAAGAACAAGACCTTTTCGCAAGTTCCTATAATTGATCCTAGAGAGTCGTTTATCAAGGGAACTTTAAAATGCGATTTCTAAACTTGAAAAAGTCTAAGAGTTTGCAAGATCCTATAGATGACTCGAAAACCCAAAACTTTGATTTAATTGGCTAAGCATCCACGAGTCTCATATTTTGAGATTTTAAATTGTGGAGTACGAGAGATGATAGAGTCAATTATAAGTTTGGTATTCTTTCGTGAATTTATGTGAGTTGATTATAAGCTTTTTCTCCCATCGCTTGCTAATAAAGTTTTATCTACAATAAGTAAGGTTGTACGATTCGAAAAGTTACTTAGCTTCTAGCCCAAGATCGTTTAAAAGTTGCTCGGTATTAATTAGAGTTCATAGCCAAGTATTAAATCTACTTATAAATTCTATTAACAAAATGAGATCTACACAAAATCCAATTGTATAATAAAACTCTCACTACTAATTCAGCCCAAATTCTTTAAGAAGCCCAATGGACCTAAACTACAAACCCAAATTAAACAGATTTAACAGTCCAACAAGGCTGACTTAACAAACTTAATGAATAGGACTAACAATGGAATTGATCTAACTGAAATTCTTAACGGTAAGGACCTACAGCTCAATTATAGACTTAACAAAGGGTTAAACGAGCTAACTGAATAGGACTGTGCACGACATAACAGAATACAAGATCAGGGACTAAAATCATACACTACTGAAACTTAACGGGAAAGAACTTAAACATGTAACATACATAACAGTATCAAACTAACATTTAACAAAGTAAAGGACCTTAACTGAAACGAGTTTATACGGAAACAAGGACCAAACATGTATACTAGAGAAACTCCTGAAAATGAACAGATTAGAAGCAAAATCAAGTGGGATTATCACAGACTGCCTATCGCATTTAAACTCTAAATCTGCAATTGACATAGTTTGAACCGTAGGATCTTAACAGAAATTGCATTCTATTTCTGACATTGAAGCGACTTACTCAAAATTCTAATCTAAACTGAACCAAGGCTAAATTAATCATGTTTTAACATCCTACATACTCTAGCTTACAACAGTAACCCAGACTAATGTAATCAAGTACAGCTTACCCTAGCTTATCCCAAACACCGATTTAAACAGAAAATTTGAAAACTCAGAAAAGGATCATGCAGAAATTGAAAGCAGAATTGAACAAACACCAAATCACATTCAAGAGCAGGATAATTCAAGCATACAGCAGAGACAAATTATGAACTACACTAGAGCTACAGAATATACTATAATATGTAGAAAACAAAACGCGCTTAACCTGCGTCTTCCATGCCAGCCCTTTGATGTCGAAGCTAGCGGAGCGCTGAGCTCGCTTAAAACCAAACACGCCTAATCTCTAACCACCGGTCTGCTAACCTGCCAAATCAGTCCTGCAAAACAAACTAGAACAAGCGAAGAAAAATATATGTTGTCTATACCTACAGCTTAACAGTAATATCTCTACTAAACTGAATCGAAAGCTTTAACATATAATACTCATCAGCTTAACGAAAACTCATGAACTTTAAAAGACAACGATAACAACTTAAAATCAATCTAACTACTAATATATCAGAAATTCTAAAACTGATCTAATTTCTTCAATCTGAAGTGTTTGATCTGCTTACCTTGGTCTTGATCAGAAAACCTTTACTACACTAATTTTAATTGACTAAATGATTATTATCAGTTAACTACGAAACTGAAAGCTGAATCCTACTATCACACTGATAAGATATCTGTCAATTTAACAGACATAAAAACTGAATGAAAAGCTGAAACTGAAGCTAAAAACACTTATCCCTAAAACTGAAATCACAATTTTAACAATCTAATTACTACGTGAACAGTACTCGAACAGGTATATAAACTCTGTGAACTAACTAGTAACTCTAACTATTATCAATATCAAAGGAGCACAATTCATTATATTCTGAAATCAAATCTAATAAGCTAGAAAAAACTTATGACACAAAAGCTTATCCAAATAAGACGAAAAGATGAAAATAAGAGATAGTAAAGGATTTAGAAAACTGAAGTTCTTAAATTTCATTAATGGAGAATTCGGTTACAAAAGGAAACTGAATCGTAACTAACTTCAACAGAATGTTAACTGCAATTGAGACTAACTAAAGACTTAAGCTAATCCTACTCCTAATTTCTAACTAACTGTGTGTGTAAACTACTCCTATGCTAACCGAACTCAAATGAAGGTCTTCTCTTCTTTTTATAGCCGTCGAGAGGAGGAAGTGACGTGTCTTGTCCAATCAGGTTTCGACATGTGGAAAATACGAGGTTGAATTCATCCATCTTCATCTTCATCCCATTTGGGGATTTCTTCATCTTTCACTTTTGCTCTAATTAAGTACCACCATCATGTAGAGGAGAAGGAGATGAGCGTTTTTTATTCTTTAAGTTTCTTTTGAATCTTCTTGTGTCTTTCGTGAAATTGATTTGCAGGTTTGAGGTGGTGAAAAGATAATATCGTCTCTCTCTCTTCGTTGGAGAATAAGATGACTTGTATGTTTGTGTTTTGACCGGACCTTGGTCAATTGACCAAGTTTTTAATAAACTTTCCAATGTTTTCCTTTGGTCCCTCATCTTCTTCCATTAATCAAAAGTGCTTAAAACTTTTAAATTAAGTTTCTTTATCATCCTTTGTCTTGTAGAAATTGCAACTTAAGCCCTTGATCTTTAATAATATGGCATGATGGGTCCTTGAATCATCTTTTCGTCTTTTTCTTCGTCTTTTTTATCAAATAAATCCATGAAAATGCATCTTTGCTTCAGAATGTATCTTGTTTACCTGAAAACACAAAAACACAAATACACGCGTAATTCTGATATATTAAAGTTAAAATAATGTATTTGACTGTGTTTTGAGTGGTTTTTGGATCATTATTGATGAGTGTTTTCACACTTATCACCAAGGCATAACTTATTGAAGCGGGATGCGAAGATTGCCGAGTCCGAAAAGGCCCTAACAAGGCATGAGTGCTACATTTTGTTGCTTAAGATCCCAAGTGATGTGAAGAATCATTTATCAAAAATCAATATGAAGGATCGAGACACACGACGAAAAGAAAATACTCCCCTAAAGATCATGGAGAAGTCTATCCAAAAAGACCCTAACAAGGTATGAGGATAAATAGATCCAAGTCCTAAAAGGAGGCGGATCGTTGTATATCAAAATCCCAATAAAGATTGGAGAAAAATGAAGAAGTCGGGGTCCAAGTATGAAGAATCTCTCAAAACTTCAAGTGAAGAAATCCCTATTATGAAGAGAAGACCATAATTTCAAGATCGTCTCTCAAAGATTTGAAGTATGAAGTCGCTGCCAAATATCGGTCCGAGAAAGGTCTCAAATCGTGAAGCGAGTTATGCCAAGATATGAACTTTATGAGGTCTCGAGAAGCAGTTTTAAAAGATTTTGTCCTTTAGCTAACTACTGATTAAATCGTCCCACTTTATTTTCAGCCTAATAACTATCAAAATAAGTCAACAATGCATCCTCGTGATCATTCAAGACAATAATAAAATATAAGAGATACACCTAGGAATAAGGGAGTCTAAGTAAATAATTGGCCCACACGAGCTTGAGTTAGTTTGTTAACTTATAATAACAATGATCTCGTTTTTAAGCTTGGTATGAGGAACGTGAAACTTGAGGATGATGAACATTCATGACATTTTCAAAACCCGAAGGTAAGTTTTTGATTTCTTTACTTATTTTACCTCCTTTAAACATTTTGTAATAAAGGCCAATGTGGATTGATTATGATGGAAAATGTAAAAACTTGCTTTGTAATTAATGCATTGCATGAGGACATTGCAATGGTCAAGTGTAGGGGATTTGATAGGTGTGTAAACACCCATCCTTTTACCACTTAACTACAATAATAACCAAGCCAAAACGTGTATTTTATGTCGTAAATGTTGGAATTATGCGTGGTTTGTGTTTTTGTTGTGATTTAGGATCAAAATTTGAAAAGGGAGGAAAATACGAGCTTTTATCGAAGAAAAAGACAAAAGACGAAGTCGAAAGATCAAGAGTGCTAAAAGAACGAAAGTCCAAGGCCAATTCTGAAGATTTATCGAAGAAAAAGTCTAAAGACGGAAGTTTAATAAAAGCCGAAGAACTCAAGTCTAAATTAATGAAGAAATTACAAGACAAGTTTAATTAATCCCGAGACAAAGTCGAAAAAGTCAAAGAAATTAGAAGACGAGAGTCGAGAAAGAAAGAAGAATGAACCAACACATGCTTAGTTTTCCTAATCACTATAAATAGACTCCTAATGTGTCATTAGGAGTTGTTAGCTAATTTGACACATTAGTCTTTCCACCTTATTTTCATGTCATTTTATTTAATTGTCATTTTAAATACTTGTCTTGCACTTTAATTCCTTTAATTCCAAGTAAGTGTTTTTAATTTTGTTGTTGAATCTTTTCTCTAATCAAGTTTTTATTAATCTCTCATTATACCTTTCTTGTTTTGCTTAATCTTTATGCGTATGTGCTTATTGTTATGCTTGTTTGATTATTGGTTATGCTTTTATGTTTTTTATTATGTTTGCTTATTGATTTTATAGCTTATTGTGTTTTTCTTAAAATTAATTAAGTGCTCTTTAGTTATTTTTATATAAAAAGTTGATTTTAAATATTTTATTATTTAGTGTTTTTAAAAGTTTTTAAATTTTGGTTCAATTGCTTTTTCTTAAATTTGATTTGGTAGAAGTTTTAGTTAAGTGCTTATTTGTTTTAGCTTAATTTAAGTTCGTAGCTTATTTGATTTAAGTTCTTATCCGGGTTTTGGTAAAACCATTGTATTCCGAATATCACCTCCATCTCAACATTCCGGATAGTGATCATCTGATTATTCCGGATAAGCTACACGGGTAGATATTCCGGATAAGTCTTCTATTGTGGTTTCCGAGTAAAGTGACAGTTTATTCCGGATAAGCATCCAGAAGATTATTCCGGATAAGAGGCATTTGTTTATTCCGGATAAGCTACTAGACGGGTAATCAGGATAAGCCGCGGGACAACATTATTCCAGATAAGTGTTTGAAGGAGATTCCGGATAAGGCTTCAGTATTATTCCGGATAAGGTGACAATTTATTTCGGATAGGGACTATTGGATGGGATTCCGGATAAGCTTCAGAAGATTATTCCGGATAAGGAACAAGGGGAATTCCGGATAAGGAGTGACAGTCATATTCCGGATAAGCCTTGGAACCATATCCCGGATAACTCGTTGAAAATTATTCCAGATAAGGACTCAGGGAAGATTCCGGATAAGCAGTACTTAGTTGGGTATTCCGGACAGTGACAGTGTTTCGGGGTCCAACTCAGGTTTTGTTTATCCTCTGTTTACTTTTCAAGCATTTATTTCTCTCGCTATTTTTCTTTAAGTGTTATTTTAATTGTTTAGTTTAATTTTAATTCTCAAGTTTTCATTTTCAATTTAATTTTTCGTCACACTTTTATTTTCTGTCATTTAATTCATTTACTTTTAATAGTCTTAATATTGCACCATTTAAGTTTAAATTATTTTTAGATTTAATTAACCGTCAATTTACTTTAAAGTCTTGCACATTTTACTTTACGACGACTAAAACTATTGTTTTCCACCAAAAGACGACTGAGTCGCACTTAAACCCTTTCTCAATTCGAAAAGATCGAACGATAAAAATTTTCTTACTAGGCAAAAGCCTCGTATTAGTCCTAATTGTCCATGTTGCCTCTACAACCACTACATCATCCATAACCTTAGGATGGAAATGTTTGGACTACATGGGAGGTTGTAAGAGTTCTTTCTTGCCTTGTTCTCCATGCCTCCTCCTAGGAGATGAATGATGAGTTTTCTAAATAATTATTTTTTAACAAAACCAAGCCAAAGAAGACTACTCATCTAGATTTAATGTTAAGCTAGCTTTGTATTAGTTAGTTGTTTTTCTTTTCATTTGTCATTGTATTTGCTTCCTTCATGCGTGTTTCATGAAGTTGATCTATGGATTTGTCTTTATGTGTTTCTATCCTTATGTGCACATTAATCAACTTTAATTTGGAATTAAAATTAAACCTAAATCTATCACAACCTCTAAAAACTTGACTAAAATTGGTTCAAACTTTTATCTAAATATTTTGTCACCCTTTGTCAAGACATTCTTTGTGAATGTGTTGCTTTTATGCAACCCTAGCATAATTTAGTGCTAATAGAGGTAAAATTCCAAGATTTGCAACTTTTTGAAAAAGTCTTAGTTTTTCTCAAAACCCTGGAAAAACTTGGTTTCAAGTCCACTGCATGCGCCTCCTTAAAGTCGCGCGGTTCCTTAAGTGATAAGGAACCGCCGGTCCCTATAAGGTACCACGGACAGCAACTAGCTTTTGACTCGTTTTTGGTCAAAAAAATTTAAACCCTATACCCTGTCAAGATTCCTTGTTTACTCAATTTGGCTAAACATTCCTTGACACTTCACATTTTGTATTCAAATTCTTACCTTGATTACATTCTACTTATACCCCAACCTTGAGATTTCATTCTCACACCTTCCCAACCTTGAGAATTCATTCTCACACATCTCCAACCTTGAGATTTCATTCTCACACCTTCCCAACCTTGAGATTTCATTCTCACACCTTCACTATGCCTAACTCCTCCATTCATAACCTTGACATTTCTTTGTCACAACCCCACTTACCCAAAGCTTCCTCATCCAAGCTTTCAAAGAAACCGAAAATCTCGGTTCGACCTATTTGGATTAAGAAGAATGAACCATCTTCTTCCAAACCACCCAAAAACCCTACCTTCTCTCCAATCAAGTATTGGAATGAGACTTATACCATTAACCCCATCACCGGAGCAAAAGAAAATGTTCCCCCACCACCACAATCCTTCAACACCCCTCAACTTAATGACCTTTCAACCTTCCCAAACCTCACAAGGCATTGTGAAAACATTTCCTACCCTATTACCCCAACACCACCAAACCCTAGGTTTGATGCCCTACCCCCATCAACCGATTTTGTGTTGCATCATGGATCCTCGTGTGCTTGTTGTCGATTTCAACAAATTGAACTTGCTCATGTATATGAGAAGTTAAATTTCCTTGAATTCCTCCTCACTCGACCTCCTCTCCAAGTTTTCGTTCCGGTGGACAAAACTTCGAATGATGTATCGTCGTCTTATTTTTCCAACTAAAGGACTAACTACTCCTAGAGTCTTTATTACTTTAGTTGTTTTAGAGTCTTTTTATTTTTTAAGTAATCTTGGAAAATTATCACTATTAGAATAGCTTATGCTTTGTGGTTTATTTTCCATATTTTTTTTGCTTTAGATACTCATATTGTGTGTATGACTATCTACCTTGTTATGTCTTTTATTTTATGTAACATTTATGTTGATTATGTGTTATTTCCTTAGTTCTCTTTTGAGTTGATCATGGTTAATTTTTACAATTGCTTATGGATGATTCCATCAATTCTAAAATTTAACCCCTTGACAAGTTTATCATCTTCATTGGATTGAAGTTTGATTTTGTCAATTACCTTTTTGGACATACTTAGCAAAATACTTGCTTCTAATTTGAGATTTCTTCTCTCTCTCCCTCTCAAGTTACTTAGTAGGTAGTGATCATATATACATTGGTGTTTCTTTTATTTCTACTAACCTTTGTGTAACATGTCACCTTAGCTCATTTACTTGGTGCCCCAAGCAAGGGGGAGCAACCACCAAGGGGGAGCTACTAGCAAAGTCCGGTTTTCTTCAAAGACTTGTGCTAACCTTTTTGCTACGACAAAGGGGGAGAAATGATAGTGATAAACTCGTTAATAATTCGATATTTTGTGTTTCTACGTAAATGAGTTTATCTTTTGTCATAATCAAAAAGGGGGAGATTGTTAATGCAAGTGATGCCTAAAAACATTATTAGTGTTAACTAATCTTTCTTAGTTTTGATCACAACAAACTATACAACACATTTAGTGTAAAACATAAAACGAATTATTTAACTCACACTATCATCAAGGTAATAATCATATCACTAACCTTTCTTAATCATACTTAGTGATCATCAAAATGATTATCCTTAAAACTCACTTTTGTTAATATGACAAAAGACTTTTTAATAAACTTTATTTTTTAGAAAATGTTTTATTAAAATGGAAAATGTTAATTTGAAAATAGCATATTCCATATGCTATTAGAATATCCTTTGAAGGCTTAAAATACCTCAGATATTCCTACCCCACTAACAGACAAAAAACGGAGCGTAGTCTACGGGCGGAACCTTAAGTAGCTAGGCGGTTCCCTAGCAATAAGGAACCGCCGGGCTAGATAAGGTACCGCGCCCAGATAGCCGTTGTACATTGTCTCCTTTAAATAGTGGATCAAATCTCATTTTCCAATAAGCCTCTCTGGACGTTTCTCCTCAGCCCCTTTCTCTTTTCTCTAGCATAATCATTAGTAAATGATCACTTAATATGTTAAGTATGTTTACATATGATTATCCTCTTGATCCCCTCCTTTACCTTGTCCAAAGAGAAGATCACTCACTCACTAGTGTTGTGATAAAGGTGAATCCACGAGCTAGTCATATTCATCATGATACCCTTTTTGTTGTATGTTAATCCATTGTATTTATGAATACTTGGACTAGTTGTGTTCATCCAAGTTATTTGTGAATACTTGGATTTGTTGTGTACATCCATTGCATATGTGTTTGCTTGGATTTATGTTGTGTAGATCCAAGCTACATGTGTGTACTTGGATATGTTTAGTTGAGTTGTAATAGATTGATTAGAAGTTCTCACTAAACTATAAAGTGATGTGGTTGTGTATTGTAAGTTCTCACTTAACTTGAAAGTGATTAGTAGTTGTGTTGTATGAAGTTCTCACTTAGCTTCAAAGTGAAGAGTCGTGAAGATTGGTTCTAGCTTTGGATTAGAACTTGACATCTAACCTTGTGTCGTAAAATGGTGAAGTAGGCAACGTCATGAAGATTGGTTCTACCTTGAGATTAGAACTCGACATCTAGCCTTGTGTTGTTAAATTGTGAAGTAGGCAACGTTGTGTAGATTGATCCTAGCTAAAGATTAGGTCTCGACATTTAGCTTAGTGTCGGAAAATAATGTAAGCGACGATGTAAGGTTTTCTCCGCCAAGAAAGAAGCTTGTGGATATAGTGGAAATCTCGAGTAGGTGTACTCGAGGAGTGGAGTAGAAACGAGGATAGAGCCTCGTTGTCGAACCACTATAAATCTTGGTGTCTTCCCACTAGGTTGTCTCCTTCCTTACTCTTTACTTATTTCATTATCATTACACTTACCTATTATCTTTGCTAGTGCATTTGAATTGAACCTAATCATTATGCAACTTAGATTCAAGTAAAAGATAGTTTTGATACAAACCAAATTGAAAGTAATTTTAATTAGGTTTCCAATCGAAGGGAAACTATTCAACCCCCCCTTCTAGTTTCTACACATGTGTTATGGATAACACAATTTGAGGATAATGTGTTGTGTACACTTTGGACAAAATAAAGGAAACTCAAGAACACAGGCACAACTGTTATTCTCTGAGTTGTAAAGAGTTAATGTGACAAATCTAACAAAGTGAACAAAATTAACTCTATCCTACATATCCTACTTATAGTGGTACGAGGTTGACTATTAGTATTGGTTGATGGTGACTACACAAAACAGACAATGTCAGACATCTGTCAAAAGATGCTCTTATATTCTTGGTAGTCTGCCACAACGCTTTAGGGAAATATAGCTGACATAGTTTCCCTTTTCTTCATTCCTTGTACTTTAGGCTGTGAAACTTCCCGCCTAAACACTTAGGTATGTCCAAAGAGTACTGAGTGTTAACAGGGTATTGCCACCCCTGTTAACACTCAACCACTCAGAGTCCCCGATACATCTTGGCTGTTATCCAACACAACCAATGAGTATGTCTTCAAGTAATCTTTGACTTCCTTAACAATGTCTCTGACATGTACTCCTCTGTGGTTGCTCAAAGAGACTTATAACTCTATGAGTCTTGGGTTACTTGCCTGTCTCCTAGGCACAGGCAAGTTAATATCAAACATCTTAATTTAAGTTTAAATCTATGACTAAGGGAATTCTAACAGACCTAGATTCCCAACAAGAATCCAAGGAAGCTCCACTGGACTGCTGTTAAACATATTCTAAAGTATTTGAGGAGTATGAAAGATATGTTCTTGGTATATGGAGGGAAACCAGACACAGAACTGAATGTGACAGGTTTATGTGAAGCGTCCTGGCAATGTGATAAAGACGATACGAAGTCTCAGACGGGATACGGTTTTGTTATCAATGGAGAAGTAGTTGACTGGAAGAGCAAGAAACGGACAACGATTACAATGCATGCTACTCAGTCTGAGTACATGGTTGCCTCAGAAGTTGCAATGGAAGCTGTTTAGATTAGGAAGTTTATTGAAGATCTTGGAGTGATGCCTTCAACTAAAGAACCTATAGATATGTATTGTGACAATTCTGCCACAATAATATTCGCCAATGACCCTGGAGTCATGAAAGGCGCTAGACACTTTATGCGTAGACATCACTACGTCCGAGAACAAGTTGAAGCTCGTGAAATTAAATTGATAAAAGTTCACACAGATGATAACGTAGCCGATCCGTTAACTAAGGCTTTGCCTAGACCAAAGGTAGTTAAGCATGCCAAAGCGATTGGGCTGCAACTAGCTAGCGAACTCATGCAATAAATCTGTGATTAGTATTTGGATAAAGGATGTTATGACATTACTTTACTATATAATGAAATAAAGATTGGGTTTCGTTTACTCTTATTATTTAATAAGTGTATCCTATTTTACATGTTTTAATCCATGAATAAATGTTATGCTAAATGTCCGTTGTCGATTAATTATATGAGAATATTATTAAATTAAGACAAATCAAAATAGTGATAGAGTATACTTGAAAGTATATTGATCGATTTTAGATGATATTCGATGAATCGAATATTGGACTTATCCCAACTATGTGTTTTTTCTTTATGGATCTTTGTCATTAAGAAAAACACAAATAGTTGTCCTTAGACTTGAGATACCAGAAAACTGTTGTGAATCTAGTGCATCTCTGTGAAATAATCTAACGCTAAACGTAACTGCTAGCTATAAGGATTATTTTGGAAGTGTTGCAAAATTCATAAGTTTTGCTCGTAGTCAATATGGGATTTATTTTCTCCAATTTCATTTTGGAGTTTAATACAGATGGTCCCCTCATGGGATTAGTAAGATGTTTGTGTGGCCACACCCAAATTTGTTTTGGTAATCTTGCTGAATTTGTGAACGAGAAACATAATGGTTAATGAAAGGAATGATTGAGATCCATATCCTTATTAACGTTGTATTATAAATAAAAGGATAATAACAACGATGCAGATTCGTTAAAAGGTTTTTGTCCAGGAGACCTTACTCGAGTTGTACTGGAGACATTGCTAAGTGTAACTAGATGCTAGTCAATGTAATCACGATATTCGAAATATGTCCAAGTGGGAGCTTTAAGTTTATGGACTTATATTTAATAGTCGTGTGATAGGATCGAACTCGAGATTACGGGATTGCACTCAATACGTAAAGAGTTAATTTATTTAATAAATATATTTATTATATTTATTAAATTAAACTGAGCAAATAACTATATAACTTTAACCATCGTTAATTAGTTAATAGTTAAGTATTAACGAGTGTTAAATAATATATAGTAAGAGGAATAAAAAGGAAGAAGGACAGAATGTTCCGGAACACCCCACAAGAGGTGTTTCGTCGGTCGGTTAGGGCTCCAAGGGGGGGGGGGAAGTTTCCTTTATTTACTTGGGATACAATGGGTTGAGGCCTATAAATACACCTCCTTATCCCTCAATCTACATAACTCGAATCTCTCCTTCTCCTCTCTCTTTGGTATCGCAAGGTGTAACCCACGAAGGGTTTTCGGTTGGTTTTCTTGGTTGATCGATTGTGTTAATAATCTAGTCCTAGCCCCTCTCTAGGGTTGTTGGGTAGATTATTTATAAGCGTTGTAGCTCGGTTTTTACGTGCTAGAATCACGGTTAGCTCGTTGTATATGTGTGTACAAGATCGTAATATAGTCTTACTTTAGACTATATCTTGGTGTATGATGGCATAAACCCGAATTGGTGATTCGTTCTTCGTCTTGTGGATTTGCTTTAGCGTAAAGGTATGTAACCCTAATTCGATTAATTATAATCGTGTTATTATTATGATCTTGTTAAATCGCTTCCGCTATATGTGCTTTGATCTTGTTTAGGGTTTTATATAATTGTTATGATGTTAATAAACCTTCAAACTAAGCCTGTGTTCTAGGCATGTGTGTTGTTTGTAAACACGACTAGGTTATTTGTGTTTAGTGTTTTAATACAAATAACATTGGGAGAATATTCATCTTTTTCGTATAACACCTTGTTCATGATTATTATTCTAGTTTCGCTATGATTTCTATCATATGAATGATAATCGTGCCTAATAGCTTAAAGATCTAGGATTCTTAAGATTCCACAGAAGTATATTTCTTGTTCAATAAGCTGGCACTTAGGCATTGAACATTGATACTAAAGGTGTCCATTGTTTGAGTTTGACTCCCGAAAACCAAAAACCAATTGAAAAACCACAATTGTAAACTGGTCTTCAAAATAAACTGACAACTTATTTTTGAAATAAGGTTTAGATTTGTGTTAAAGTTTCTGTTGGTTACTTCTTTTATCTTGTAAAATTTTTGGTTCCAAAATTTATTTTTCAAAAATCTGTCTTAATTCAGTTTGTTGTCTCTCCTATCTCACTTCACCAAAAGCTACCATAAGCTGTAGGATTTTGGTGTTTGCATTTGTTTAGTATGTTTTGTGCATGTTTTAAATGTGGCATGTGGTAGATTTTGTAGATCTAAGTTGATTCCTGTATTAACCGGCAACTCACAAGCCTTCTCACATATACCTTAGTGAGCTCAGAACATCCATGAATTAGCTGGTGGCATCAGACAAGTCCTTGAAACCCCTTCTTTATTGCTTAATTGTGCTACTTGTGTTTATTGTGGCTATGCATGTGGTCTGTTGTGATTTTTGTCTATTTGCTTAAATTAGCTTGTTACTGCTCATGTTAGATTATGATACTTGTTCATTTATCATTTTTAGTATAGAAATCCGATTTTCACTTGAAATTGCATGTGTTCAGTATAGGGGTGTTTGGGGTTTGCATTTAAAAAGCTTGGGTGACACATGTTTTTTATACATATTGTCTACACATCTTTACCTAGTCTTGGGTGTTGTTTTTATGCAGTTAGATTCATATGATTAGTGTAAATTTCCATTTTGAAGTTTTTTAATTTTCTGCTCACTTTTGTCTTAAATTATGTTGATTTGTCTGATGTTATGTTTTTCAAGTGTTATATGATATCTATGAATATTGTTGTCTTATATAAGGTGTATGCATTAGCTAGGATTAATCTTTGTATGATTTGGTAGCCACTTGAGCTACTTTTTGTCCAAAATTATGGTCGTACGCATCAAATAGTCTAGTTGTTTCAATTTTGAGTTTATGTTTTAACAACTTAGGATGCAGCTATCTTAGGTTATCATTTAGGCATGTTGAAGGTTAGTTTATAATTTAGTAGCTTATTGGGGGTGTAGTGTTAAGCCAAAATCCACTTTTGTGCATTTAGACTACATCTATCTACTTCTGCCTAGCAGTGGTAACCCTTTTACCACTGTTAGTGTATTGCTTTTTCCCGTTGTTAGTACAATTTCTTGTATCAACATTTTAGCTTATTGTTTTTCTTT
The DNA here is from genome assembly GCA_025667525.1 of Glebionis coronaria. Classification (NCBI taxonomy): domain Eukaryota; kingdom Viridiplantae; phylum Streptophyta; class Magnoliopsida; order Asterales; family Asteraceae; genus Glebionis; species Glebionis coronaria. The sequence goes on along the minus strand of CM046880.1, from coordinate 341,799,933 downwards.
TGTGATTATTAGGGTAGTTTATATTGCTTATTTTCACCCTAATAAGCAGTTGACTTATTGGGGGTTGCTTATCCAAAAAAGAAAAAATAAAAATAATCTAGCAAAAAGGTCATAGCCTGGATCCGACCCTCTGGCCTATTAAGTAGGAGTCAAGAGTCTTTCCAGCGTGCTATGCCTTCTCATTTGTCATAGTTCTATTTCTCTTATACTTAAACGCTTTTCTTTTCCTTTTACATAAATAAAGTCGTAGCCTATTGGGATAAGCTGGTATATCCAACTTATTTTTCCCTTAAAGTAGCTTAACTTTAGAACTTATTTTGATTTTTTCAAAATTTTCTTATTTTGTTTAATATATTATTTATTCATTTTTCTTTTCTGTTTGTTTAAACAGTTTAAAAATAGGAAAATTAATTTTTAAATTTCAAACAAATATTTTTAGTCTTTATTAAAATAGTTTGAGGTTTACATTTAATAAAATCAGATTTTGGAATTTTTCTTATTTACTTTTATTTTTAAGTCTTTAAATAGATTTAAAAATTAGTAATAAATAACTAATTAAAGGTTTTAAAAATTGTTTTCTGATTTTTTATTATTTGTTAGACTTTTAGAAAGTATTATGCAAGTTTTTAAATTTAATGTTAGAATTTTTCATTATTATAATATTTTTCATCTCGATTTGCGTGCAAACGTGATTCGTCTTAATTTATTTCGTCGTAGTGCAATCCGTCTTTACTTTTAAACATTTTCCATTCCAAAAACGTCAAATAATCCAAACAACAATAATTTCCCCAATAATCTACCTCCTCGAGAACAAATCTGTCGGTTTATAAATTCATTAACGGTTTTCCTAATTCGTTATTCGTCTCTATATACCTACACACTACTTTCACTACATCACCAAGTTATTTGGTCAATTGTGGCCAAGTTTGCACAAAACTATCCTAAGCAATCTTAACTCTAAATCTTTTGGAATGTTAATAATAACTAACTAACTATAACAGCAACACTATGGGCGATCGCAGATCTGGGTATGTTTCATTATTCCTATAACTTGTATTCGTTGAATAACGATTGAGATTAATCTTTATGTCTTACACATACATAGTTGTCTGTTGGTTTGTGATAGGTTTTAGGCCTCGATTTTAATCGTCCCTACTCCTTTGTGATCAATCAACACGCACGGGGTGTGTGGATTTGGTTAATCGTTTTCTTTATTGTAACCGAATCAGCTGTAGGGTTTTTGTCATATTTCCATTCATTCAAATCCTAAATTCACCGTTAACCCTAATCTCGTTGTGATCGAAATTCGTTCTTGTTGGATCTCCATTCACTTTATAATATTGAATTATTGAGGACTATTGCAAGGGACTGCAACACTGAATGTTTGTTTCGACGTAGTTGAGGAGATCGGGTAGATCCTTTGGACCTGTTCGGTTTGGCTCAATATTCAACATACATTATGTTCTTAATCCTTTGTATTATGTTATCTAATTTAATCTTATCGAGGATCGACGAGATTCTTAAGCGCGTTTTTAGATCTTTGGATTAGGGCTTTTCTGGGTTTTTAGGGTTTCGTCCGTTTCTTTTCGTTTTCTTTTTGCGTTCTTAAGATTTTGTAAGATGGGTAGTTTTTGTTCGGAATAAGATGACGTCTCGAAAATATCTACATCAATTGTTGTCACTAATTTTCCAGTGTCGTTTTCCACAAAAGACTTATTTCACACCTGCAAAGTTTATGGACACGTTGTGGACGCCTTCACTCTGGTCAAGAAGTCGAAAGGGGGGAAACAATTTGGCTCCGTGCGGTTCATTATCGTTTTCAATGTGGACCATTTGGTTAACAAATTATGTACTATTTGGGTGGGAAGTCTCAAGTTGCACGCTAATGTAGCTAGGTTCTAGCGTTCTCATGTGAATAATAACAACAACCATGAAGAGAACAAAACAAAGAGCAGTGCTAATGCTTTAAAAACCCATCGCGGGTTTGAGAAGCATAGAAATAACAACAGATCCTTTGTAGAAGTATTGAAAGGTGATAAGGCGCTAGAGATGGAATCCACTCCAACAATAGTTCTGGATGAAGAGTGTGTTACGACGAAGGATTTGTCTTTTTCGTTGGTAGGTAGGGTGAAAGAATTCTCATTGATTGCCAACATTAGGAACATATTTATCAATGAAGGTTTTAGTGATATCTCTATTAGATTCATGGGAGAATTATGGATCATGTTAGAGTTTCCTAATGGCGATACTAGATATGCTTTTCAAAACAACTTGGGGATTATATCCTGGTTTTCAGAGATTAAAAATGCTTCAAAAGAGTTTCACATCAAGGACATAATTATGTGGGTGGAAGTTGAAGGGGTTCCATTTAAATTCTGGACTACTAATACTTTTAATAAAATTACAAAGAAATAGGGTGTTCTTTTGGATGTAGATGACCAAGAGGATACGTGTTATCATTCTAAAAGGTTATGTATCCTCACCAAGCTGAGTTACAATGTTTTTGAGTCTTTTAAAGTTACTGCCCGCGGGAAAGTATTATGGATAAGAGCTAAAGAGGTCCTGGGTTGGGTTCTTGAGTTTATTGAAGAGTCAGACGATGAAAGTACATTTGAAGAGGAGATGCCTGATATGGATGGAGCCATGCTATAGAATTGTGAAGGTGGAGAGGTTAGTGAACCTAATATTGTAGCAGAGACAGTATTCACAAAAGAGGAAGGAACTAAAGACACTCATTCACCAGATCCATTTAACATTTATGATGCTATGAATAAGGAGAAACAACGGGAAAATGCCAAAGGTTCCAAGGAAAGCAGCAGTAGGGAACAGCCACCAGGATATACACCTAAGGAAGATGATAAAGTAATCAATCATATTGGAGATGCCACATCAGAATTAAAGGAGAACGATCAGGAGCAAAACAGGTTCACAGCGCTTGTAGCAAATCGAAACCTAAGGGTTCGAATTCGGGAGGTTCGGGTCATTTTAAGGTTTCCGACATACCTAGAATAGGTGGCGCTATTTTGCATTGCATGGTGGATTTGGTTAAAGTGGGTCAAACCATGGGTTATAATATGGAGGGTTGTGAGAATGACATCATGAAGATTATCGAATCACAAGGAGATGATACAGTTCATAGATGAATTGTATGTCATTAAACATCCAAGGCCTAGCCCAAAAGGCTAAAAAATACTGGGTTCGGGAGTTATGTATGAAACATAGTGTTAACTTTTTGGCGCTACAAGAAACCAAGATGGAAAATATGGAGTTATCTACTGTTAAGTCGTGCTGGGGTAATTTTTCTTTTGATTTCGTTTATAGTGATGCGGTAGGAAATTCAGGAGGAATCCTTTGTGCGTGGGACCCGAATTGTTTTTATAAGAGTATTTCAACAGTTTCTGATTCGTTTGTTATTGTTCGCGGAGTCTGGCTGAAAAATAACACTAACATCCTTCTTGTCGTGGTTTACGATCCTCATGATAAAAAGGAGAAACATATGCTTTGGGACTATTTGTCTTCCGTGATACAAAGGTGGAATGGTGAAGTGGTCGTTATGGGGGACTTAAATGAGGTCCGGGTCCAGTCTGATAGATTCGGGTCGGTTTTCCATGCTCGAGACGCTGAGATATTTAACTCTTTCATCTTAGATACAGGCTTAGCTGAGGTACCTTTAGGTGGCCGTGCATATACTTGGTGTCATAAATCTGCCACTAAGATGAGTAAGCTGGATCGTTTTCTTATTTCAGAAAACATGTGGAACACTTACCCAAATATTAATGCAATTACGTTGGACTGGTATTTATCTGATCATAGGACCATATTACTCCGAGAATCTTCAATGGATTACGGACCAAGCCCATTTCGTTTCTATCGTCACTGGTTAGAAATTGATGGGTTTCATAAATTTGTGGAGAACACATGGAGATTTGCACCAGGGGACAATCGTAACAATATGAGAAATTTAGTGAACAAGCTGAAATTCCTCAAAGTCAAAATCAGGGGTTGGAATTCTAATCATGTTTTTAGGTCGAGGAGTGCGATGAAGGATTTAAAAGATGAGTTAAGTAAGATAGACGCGGATTGAAAGTGGTAAAGGTACGGACGAGATCGTTGCTAAAATAATAGAGGTTATTAGTTCCGTGCATAACATCAACAAATCTTATGCTATGGAATCACTTCAAAAAGCTAAGATTAAATGGTTTGGTAGAAGGTGATGAGAATTCAAAATTCTTTCATGGTATGCTTAATAAAAGGAGAAAACAAATGAGCATAAGGGGGATATTGAAGGACGGTATATGGCTAGAAAATCCGGTTCAAGTGAAGAACGAATTTCTGAGTCATATCCGTGACAGATTTGCACAACCCACGGGTAATCATGTTTCGTTTGACATGGCATTGCGTAATTATCTAAGTCGTGATCAGCAGGAAGATCTTGAATCGGAGGTTACTTGCGAGGAGATAAAGAGGTCAGTTTGAGATTGTGGCACTGATAAATCACCGGGACCGGACGGGTTTACTTTTGGCTTCTACCGCCAATTTTGGACTCTTATAGAGGAAGATGTGATTTTGGCAGTGAAGTATTTCTTCAACAATGGGACGTTTGCGAGCGGGTGTAACTCTTCTTTTATTGCTCTCATTCCTAAAACTCCTAATGCGAATATGGTTAAAGATTTCAAACCGATTATTCTCATTGGCAGCTTATATAAGATTATTACTAAAATCTTGGCTAACAGACTTGTGAACATTTTAGGTAATCTTGTCCATGAAGTTCAGTTCGCGTTTGTTTCTGGGAGGCACCATTTATTCTGAACGAGATCATGCAATGGTGTTCGTCGAAGAAAAAGCAAGCTCTTATTTTTAAAGTGGATTTCGAAAAAGCCTATGACTCAGTTAGATGGGATTTCTTGGATGAAACTCTCCAAAAGTTTGGGTTTGGGGGAAAATGGCGTACTTGGATTCAAAGTTGCCTTAGATCTTTGAAAGGATCTATTCTTATTAATGGTAGCCCTACGACTGAGTTTCAGTTCTACAAAGGTCTTAAATAAGGTGATTCGTTGTCTCCCTTTTTATTTATCCTAGTCATGGAAACCCTTAATATTTCGTTCCAGCGAGTGGTAGATGGCGGTATGTTTTCAGGGATCAGCCTCAATAATAACCCGTGTATATCTCATATGTTCTTTGCGGATGATGCGGTGTTTGTCGGCAAATGGTGCGATAACAATATTACTACTCTTACAAATGTGTTAGAATGCTTTCGACGTGCTTCCGGTCTCAAAATTAATATGAGTAAAAGTAGAATTATGGGGGTTCGAGTAGACAGTAATAAGGTTAACCAGGCTGCAGATAAACTAGGTTGTATGATTCTTCGTACTCCATTTAAATACTTAGGTACTAAAGTGAGCCGTAATATGCAGCGAGCTATTGCATGGCAAGAGGTGATCGATAAGGTGAAAGAAAGGCTATCAAGATGGAAAATGAGAGCCTTATCCATTGGAGGATGATACACACTATTGAAATCATTATTAGGATCTATTCCACTATTTCATATGTCCATTTATAAAACTCCAAAATGTGTGCTTAATGAGCTGGAGTCGATTAGGAGACAATTTTTAATGGCCATGATCCTAAAAGTAGAAAAGCATCTTGGGTCAATTGGGGTACCGTCACTGCTACAAAAGATCAGGGGGGACTCAGGGTGGCTAGCCTATACGCTCTAAATCGTGGGCTCATGCTCAAATGGCTGTGGTGATTCTTCAATAATCAAGACTCTCTTTTGACAAGAATTATTAAAGCTATTTATGAAGATGGCAACATTGACAAAGAGGTTCATAGAGGTCGAAACTCTTGCTGGATGACTATCATGAAGGAAGCGAGAATTCTCAAAACCTAGGGTGTTGATTTTTTTTTGAATTTCTAAAGTTAAAAGTGGGAGATGGTCGTAAATTTCGTTTCTGGAAGGATAATTGGCACGAAATAGGAGTTCTCAAGGATTTATTCCCCATGATTTATGCGTTGGAAACAGAACAAGATGCAAGTATTCGTTCCAAAACAATAGACCATAACTTGGAGACTTCCTTGCGTCGTAACGTGCGGGGAGGAGCAGAACTAGCGCAGTTAAATGCTATTGCATGTATCAAAGACTCTCTATCTCTCACACCTCAGGTAGATAGATACCAATGGGCGTTAACTAGTGATGGAGTGTACTCAGTGGCTTCGATAAGAAAGAAGATTGATGATTTAAGATCGCCTAATGTGACGTCGAGAACGCAGTGGGTTAAGTATGTTCCGATCATAATTAACATTCTTTCATGGAAAATCAAGTCGAATGCTTTACCAACAAGATTTAATCTTTCACGGCGAGGTATGGATATCGAAACTCTTAATTGTCCGGTTTGTGTCGTTGGGATCGAAACAACCACACATCTATTTTTCAAATGTAATATAGCTGAGCAGATTTATAAGAAGCTTGCCCGATGGTGGAATATGCCTTATCAGGAGTTCAGCTCACATTCAACTTGGTTAGATTGGTTAGGCTCATTGAGGCTTTCGGCGAATTTAAAAGCTACACTGGAAGGAGTTTTTTACGTAACGTGGTGGTTCTTATGGGGTTTCTGTAACAAGACCATATTCGATAGTATTTGTCCTTCGAAGGCAGTTTTGTTTGAAAACATTGTAGCTTCGTCTTTTACATGGTGTAGGTCTAGATGTAAAGTCGCGTTCACTTGGAACGAATGGCTCAAGAACCCTTATCTTATCGTTGTTTAACTATAGCATCTTGCTAGTTTTTATTAATAAAATCACTGTTAAAAAAAAGCAATCTTAACTCTACAAAACATGTGGAACACTAAATCATGGCAAAACAAGTGAAAAACAAGCACAAACTAAAGCAACATACAACAAAACAAAGATAATATCACACCTGCTGACTTCAAGACAAAAACATGAAAACAAGCATTCTTTTGATTTTATCTTTTTAGACAGAAATAAAAGTTGAAATCTACTACTCTAAACCTCAAAGAGATGAAGCCACAAGCTTAAACCCTAGACCTTATGTGAGGATAGTTTTTAGGCTTATGCCAAACACCCTTTTCAGAGAATATTAAGCAAATTTAGAACAAGTAAAGAGCAAATAAATGAAAGTAACTAACCAAATAGTGAGATATAAGCAAGAACAACAATGGATAATCATAAAAACAATAAAAAAAGCAAATAAGCAGTTAAGGCAAGTAAATAAACTATCGATATTAAGACAAAAAATAAAGAAAAGGGAAGAAGATTTACTCACATTGGGTCCAAGATTTGTAGACTTTGACTAAGCTTACTATAAGTAACTAACACCCCTTTTTATCTTTATTTCAACACCCCAAACCTAGCTTATCAACAACTTACACCCAATGCTTATCCACCACAGAACACTTAAACCAAATATAAAGTTGTAACATCCGGTAATGTTCCTGACATGTTAAATGACTATTTTGCCCTTTGACTTTTATTTAGTCAACTATGTGCTTGAACTTTGTTTGAGCCGGGAAGTTATCCTGCGTTTTCTAAAAAACCATCTGATGACGTGTAATGACTTGACACTGTGCTTAGTCATTGTTCTAAAAATATTTTGTGAATCTGACCTAATTGTGGTAACGGTCAATCAATTGACGATAATACGTGATATTATTAGTAACTATGAATTGCGTGCTTAACTGTTTAGTTTTAACTGCGTGATCGTTCTTTGCGTAATCTGAGTGTTTACTAGCTTCTGTATAAGGTCCTATGTACGTATTTTTATATTTTTGCTATTTATAGTAATGAATCGTATTTTTTGTGAATAATTAATTTACGTAAAGTATTTTTGTATTATACATCGTTTTTACGTTTAACATTCGTTAGCATTTATAAAACGTTTTAAAAATCATAAAATATCATTTTTCGTAAAAAGCCTAAAATTAATATATTTCGTCAGTTTTTTAAGTTTTACGCATTTTTAAACTTGACTGTATACTTTTCGATAACTACCAAAACTAATTAATATTTTTACCTTAAACCTTTTAACTAATTACCATTAGTAAAATTTTGAAAATTTTACCCTTGTGGACCTCCCATAACCGGCCATAAAACACCATCACATGACCATGGCTAAATTTTTAGTAAACCTTATCATAGTGTCACTTTCATAATATTTAATTATTCACATTTTTTACATAACTACACTTCTCTTGTTTTTCACTCATTTACCTCACTAGTAAAAACACACAAATCTCTCCTCTCTCTCTCTCTCTCTCTCTAAAAACTCACGAGACAAAACACATAACACAAAACCACCATTTTTATTTTTGAAAAGCTTGATTTCAAGAAGATTTAACACAAATTAAACACAACCTAGGGTTTATACAAGTAAAAGGAAGAATGGGTTTTCTTGATTTGGTTGATTGAGTTGATTTAGTAGAAGTTTTGAAGAAGTTGATCTTTTGTTGATTTTTAGTTTATTAGTTAGTAGATCGGGTTATTGTGGTTACGTAGATATGCTACTTGAGGTTATTTCTTAAACCTTTTTCAATTCTTTCTTCTTCATGTATAGTCTAAGTAGATCTATGCATGCATGTTGCTTATCATATGTTTTCTTGAAAATAAAAAGATAAAAATTTGTTTGGTTATGATAAACTTTTAGATCTATGTAATCTATGGATGGATCTATTAGATCCATGTATTTTAAACCTAATTTGAAGATTTTACAAAATATATGTAAGTATATTTTTAGATCTGTAAACTTGAAAATGTGTTCATTATATTATCTATGTTTATGAAAACTTGAGGGAGACTAGTAGTGTTACTACTAGTGGTTTTACTTGAAAATGGATTTGTACAAAAGTGTATTATTCTGTCCGAATTTATGACAAGGCTTAATGGGTTATAAAAATTGTTTTGACACTAGATTAATACAATATTATGAAAATATAAGTTAATACCTTCGTTCCGGTATATTATACGCTAAAATCGGAGTTAAAATGAGCAAGATATGGTCGTTTAAATTTCGTTGTCGGAAAACTTAATTTTTGAGGAAAACACTATAATTAACTTGCTGTCTAGATTTTTAAATAGGTCGAAATGACGTTTTTGGGTTAAACCGAGCTATTTTAAGTGTCGAAATGAGTATCAAATATTTTATATGATTGACGGAAGTGTTTTGAAAAGGGTAAAAGCGCGAAATGAAAATATTTGAATTATTGTTGAAATTGGGCGTTGAAAGTGGAACTTGGTATTTTGCGGAAAATGAATTATTGGCTGATTGTGATTGAGAAAGTGTTGAAATTAGGGGAATTTAGGTCGAGATTTGAGTATTTACTAAAAATGGAAATTTCAAAATGACGCTGAAAGGCTGTCGAATTTGTAAAAATTGTGTCGAGAAGTCTACTAAGTTAAATTTGGGTAAATTAAAATTTACGCCGAAAGGCTGTCGAAATTTCGTCGAGTCAAAAATAAATATTTTTGCCTACGTATACTATAATACTTATAACGATATAATTTCGATAAGTCATGTTTTAGCTATGAAACAATGCATATGATCGATGAGCAACATACGTGACGAACTTATGTGATTTATTTACTAGCGCCTAAACTATAGTATTATAGTTAGGTTGTTGCTAGAGGTGTTCGCTATTACTTGATCATACTTGTGCGGTTTGATTCATTGCTTGATGTGAGTTTATAATTCCCTATTAAACTACTTTCTATGTTTAATGTTTTGGGATGTGATAAATGCTTTTGTATTTGCTTCTGGACGCAATAACTGTTTTATGTGAACGCTCTATGAGCATTGTTTATGATACAGCTTAAGTTGCTTTAGCCATAGTCCCCACTATCATGATCATTAGTTACTCTGCTTGAGTGAGCTCTTATGTTATGGATAGATCTATTAAGGCTTGACAACCTCCACTCGGGCATTTTGACACCGAACGAGTGTATATCATTTGTGTGAAAAACAGAGTTATCTTAGTTAGATACTCTTTTGGAGAAATTTATATGTGCAACTATTGCATGTACCAGATCATTAGTTTCGATGTCATGAGCTTAGCTATCATAAATATTGTGAACACCCGATTTATCCTACACTTGGCACAATATCTCCCATAGTTGCATGTGTACATGAAATGAACTTTTATGGTCCAACCTGATATGATTTGATTTGAAACTTATATTCTCACCAACTTTATGTTGACCCCTTTTAGCATTTATCTCAGGTAATTGATGATGATGTGTATTTGTTGTATAAATTTTTTATAACAATCGGTTGTAAAAAAGGAAAATAAGAATGGGTAAAAGCCCATTAGAATTGGAATTTAATTAGGATTTCTCTAAAGTATAAATACAAACAATACTAGCAAAAAAAATCAGATTTTTCACCATCAAGAAAAAGGGCACCGATCATGGTTTAAGGAAAACTTAGGGTTTCTTCCAAAAATCTGAGTTTTGATCAATTTAAGGTAAAACTCTTAATTTAATTCTTATTTTTAATTATTTAATCAATTGCTAATCATGTAATTAATCATGTGATGGTTTAGGGGTTTTTTATTTTGTGTAATTAAAATATTAGGGCTTGAATTGAGTAATTAATGGAGGATTTATAAGGGTTAAAATCGGATTTAGGGTATATTTTCGCCAGACTGTCGCTAACCAGCCAGAACTGTCGATAAACTGTCACAAAAACCGTCGCTAATGTCTGGGCAAAATTTTAGGTAAAATTGTTTTGATCATAACTTATTCGTTTTAAAAGCTTTTTAGGTGATTCAAAAGTCTAAGATTGTGTACTCGGAGTCTACTTTTCAAATTTACAGAGTTTATAGTTATTTGAGGTCAGTAGATTGGTCAAAATCTTTGCACAAGTGTCGGGTTCAAGGTAAATTTTTGGACAACAAGGCTTAAACTCGTATTTTAGGTATTTTGAGATAATAGACACCTAGAGGGTTAACATAGATCTGATATAGGATAGATATTAGAGATATCCATCATAGGTATTGTTACATTGATGAAGGAGTAGAGTCCTTGGATCGATGTTGATGTGTGTACTATTTAATGTGTTATAGATATTGTTTGATCGCGCGTGGATTTTTGGATTGCTATCGCAAGGTGAGTGTCATAACCCGTATCTTTTAAGATCATAAATTGGGGTGGAAACGATGCTTGTGTTTGAATTGTTTTATCTCTGTGATTGGATGTGTCCGATTGAACTGCATGTGCGCTTAATTGTTACTTGTTATGTGAGCTATTGAATTGTTTGGGAGTGGATGGGTACGCCTACTCAGTATTGTTGAATTGTCTTGGGAGCGGATGGGTACGCCTACTCATTATTGTTGGAAATATTGGAGCGGATGGGTACGCCTACCCACATATATGTTTGATATGAATTGGTATTTATTGAAATGCTTGTACTTTTGTGACAATTTAAGTTATGATATGCACTTTTTTTTGTCTTAATCACAGATATGTTCTGAAGTATATTTTTGGTCGGTGTAAAAAACCTATGGTATCTCACCAACTTTATGTTGATGTTTTTAGCATCGTTTTCAAGTACATCAGGTTCTAAGAGTTGATGCTAGGTGAATGTAGTACAAGAATTTAGCGCTTTTGAAGTTGATTCTGACTCTATTTTATTTGGATATTCATGTTTTGATTTTATGAATGTTTAGGATTTGAGTTTGTAAGACATGTGTAAGTGGTGACCCCTTAATACAAGGGTTTTGCCTCGTATGAAAGTTCGTTGTTCCGATCTTTTCGAATTGATTACAAGTAATTAGTGCGACTCAGTCGTTCTTGGTGGAAAAATAAGAAAGGTGGTTATCTATTTTAAACTAAAATGAATGAAAATGTCGATGAGTAAAGGGTAAAACAAAGTAAAAACGAAAGCGTAAAAATTTAAACTAAAATTAAAGACTTTTAAAAATTAAATGACACTAAGTTAAAACGTAAAGAAATGAAAACTATAAAATAAAACACTTTTAAAAAGAAACTAAGAAAAGACAAATTAAAATAAAGTTTACGAAAAATAAAACAGATAAGTAAAACGAAACTTAAAGAAATTGGCGGGAAAAATAAATTTGAAAATTAAATTTAAATAAAACTAATTAATTTCACAATAATTAAAAGTTGAATTAATTCCGCAACTTTAAAATAACACAAATCCGCAATCCTTAAAATGAAACAATTTCGCAATTGTCAAAATGCCATAATTCCGCAATGCTAGAAATGCTAAGATTTCGCAATGCTCGAAATAAAGGAAAGATTTTGCAATTCAAAATGAAGCAGATTTCGCAATGTAAAAAAGATCAAATTCGTAATTACTAAAATGAAGAGAATTCCGCAATTGAGGTCATAATTCCGCAATTGGGAAAGCTAAAGATTTCGCAATGGCTTAAAGTGCAAGAATCCGCAGTAAGCTTAAGGACACAAATTCGCAATACTCAGAAAAGCACAAATCCGCAATAAAGAAAATAGGAAGATTTCGCAATAACAAAACTTTGCAAGATTTCGCAATGAGCAAAAAGGAGAAGATTTCGCAATTACACGCCAAGAATTTGCAATTAAAAGGGATTCAATTTCGCAATACTATAGGTATTCCGAAATCGAATCAGATTCTCCTAAAAACTAGGATCTCGGACAAGGACGATTTTAAGCAACTTTTAACAACTTTTTGAGGACAATAAGCACAAAAGAAAAACTCCAATAAGCTACCAATAAGCAAGGCAAATGATCAAAACTTATAAATCTTCAACACACAAATCAAGAAACACGTAAAGTAAGAAACTTTATGTGACGAAATAGAAAAGTAGATGAAAGAGATGATGAACACAAGATCGTAACTAATAAGAAAGATTAAAAAGATGAAGATTAAGACAAGATTAAGCTTTAAAAGTAAAAGTTTGATTAAAACAAGAAAGATAAAAGATGAAGTTTTTCTAGTGAGAGAAAGTTAAGCACTTTCTCTCTCTAAAAATTAAACTACAAAAATGAAAAATAAACTAAATTAACTAACTAACACCCTCCTAATGTGTCATTAGGAGTGTATTTATAGGAGGTGGGAAGGTGCATGTGTTGCTTCCTTCTTTCTTTCTTCTCGACTCGATTTAAATGCTTTGTCTTTCTCGACGTCGTCTCGGGATTTGTCGATACAAATTGAACTTGTCTTATAATTTTCTTCTTCTATTAGACTTGAGTTCTTCGACTTCATTAAACTTCCGTCTTTAGACTTTTCTTCGGTAAATCTTCAGAATAGGCCTTGGACTTCCGTTCTTTTTGCATTCTCGATCTTTTGACTTCGTCTTTTCTCGTGTTCTTCGATAAAAGCCCGTGATAGCCCATGTTTTCTTCCTTTTTCATCTTTTGGTCCTAAATCACAATAAATACAAACCACGCATAATTCCGACTTTTACGACATAAAATACACGTTTTGGTCTTGTTATTATTGGAAATAAGTGGTAAAAGGATAAGTGTTTTCACACTTATTAAATCCTCTACACTTGACCATTGCAATGCCCTCATGCAATGAATTAATTTCAAAGCACAATCTACATTTTTCATCATAAATAACCCACCTTGGCCTCATGCAATGAATTAATTTTAAACACTAAGGAAACTTAAAAGATAGAAATATATACAAAACAAGTAAAGAGATTAAAGACTTACATTGGGGTTTTGGTGTCATGAATGTTCATCATCCTCAAGTTTCATATTCCCCATACCAAGCTTAAAAACGAGATCATTGTTATTATAAGTTAGCAAACTAACACGAACTCATGTGGCCCAATTATTTACTTAGACTCCCTTATTCCTAGGTGTATCTCTTATATTTTAATTTTGTCTTAAATGATCACGAGGATGCATTGTTTGACTTATTTCGATAGTTATTTAGGCTGAAAATAAAGTGGGACGATTTAATCAATAGTTAGCTAAAGGACAAATCTTTTAAAACTGCTTCTCGGGACCTCATAAAGTTCATATCTTGGCATAACTCGCTTCACGATTTGAGACCTTTCTCGGACCGATATTTGGCATCGACTTCATACTTCAAATCTTGAGAGACGTTCTTGAAATTATGGTCTTCTCTTCATAATAGGAATTTCTTCACTTGAAGTTTTTGAGAGATTCTTCATATTTGGACCACGACTTCTTCATTTTTCTCCAATCTTTATTTTGGACTTTGATATACAACGATCCGCCTCCTTTTAGGACTTGGTTCTATTTATCCTCATACCTTGCTAGGGTCTTTTCGGATAGACTTCTCCATGATCGAGGGGAGTTTTTGCTTTTCGTCGTGTGTCTCGATCCTTCATATTGATTTTCGATAAATGATTCTTCACATCACTTTTGGATCTTTAGCTACAAAATGTAGCCCTCATGCCTTGTTAGGGCCTTTTCGAACTCGCCAATCTTCGCATCCCGCTTCAATAAGTTATTCCTTGGCTATGAACTCTAATTAATACCGAGCAACTTTTAAAGGATCTTGTGCTAGAAGCTAAGTAACATTTCAAATCGTACATCCTTATTTATTGCAAATATATTTATTAACAAGCGATGGGAGAAAAAGCTTATAATCAACTCACATAAATTCACGAAAGAATACCAAACTTATAATTGACTCTATCATCTCTCGTCCTCCACAATTTAAAATCTCAAGGAATGAGACTCGTGGATGCTTAGCCAATTAAATCAAAGTTTTGGGTTTTCGAGTCATCTATAGGATCTTGCAAACTCTTAGACTTTCTCAAGTTAAGAATTCGCATTTTAAAGTTCCCTTGATAAACAACTCTCTAGGATCAATTATAGGAACTTGCGAAAAGTTCTTATTCTTAACCCGTGAGAGTTAAGACTTTCGCGTTTTAAAGTTCCCTATATAAAAGCCTAGCAAAACTTGACTTAAACACGTTAAGGATACTAGCTAGAGTAAACTTAGATAAGTAAACTCGAGTTGAGTCAAAATATTCACGACTTTGAAAAATTTAAAACCACTTTATTAAACTTTATTTTAGCAAAGAAAGTAAATAACGCTAACAAAGGAAAAACTAATAGGCCAAAATAGATTAAAATTTTTGGAAAATGTCGAAAAATCAAGTTTTCTGGTTAAAATGAGGGCAAATTCATGGAAAAGACCACTTACTTCGATAGAAGTCCCCCTACACTTGATATAAACATTGTCCTCAATGTTTAAGCATGTGAGAGTAAACTCCCCTACACTTAGGACATTGTGCACTTTGTTTGAAGCTTGCTAAGGGAAGGACAACTATAGTGATTTCAATGTGAACAAATAAGATATGAAATATTGAATCACGACAGTTTAGGATAGAACCAGGAAGACGGGAACACGGGATCACGGTTCGTCAAAAGTCATCGAGAATGGATCTTTGAAGCTTTAATCCCTGCACTGCACAAGAAACAAGATAACAAACACATACGGGGCTCCCCTTACACTTATTATGAAAACGGTAAATGATAGATCACGGGTTGCCTCCCGAGAAGCGCTTGTTTTTTTTAACCGAGTCACGAGCCTGACTCGACCCAGAACTTAATTCAAGGGAAACGTGGTGAGGGATGGAATCATCTCATGAGAGATGTCCTCACCAAAGTACAACTTCACGCGCTGGCCATTCACCTTAAAATTGGGCCCATTTAGCTGAGAAAGCTCAATGGTACCATATGGGAAGACTTTGGCGACGGTGAATGGACCAGACCAACGGCTCTTCAGCTTTCCCGAGAAGATCTTCAACCGAGAGTTAAAGAGTAAAACTTGATCACCAACGTGGAACTCTCGGTTCTTAATCCTTGAATCATGGTAGATCTTCGTCTTCTCCTTGTAGATCAATGAGTTCTCATAAGATTCATTCCATAGTTCGTTGAGCTCGTTGAGTTGAATCTTCCGAAGATCCCCGGCTTTGTTGATGTCGAAGTTAGCCCACTTCAAGGCCCAGTATGCTTTATGTTCCAGCTCGATAGAAGGTGGCATGCTTTCCCGTACACAAGACGACATGGAGTGCAACCAATCGGAGTCTTATATGCGGTACGGAAAGCCCACAACGCATCATCTAACTTATCGGCCCACGAGGCACGATGCTCTCCCACAGTACGCTCAAGAATTCGCTTCAATCCACGGTTAGATATCTCGGCTTGACCATTTGTTTGGGGATGATAGGCGGTGGAAAGACGGTGATTGACACCGTACTTAGCCATGACTCTAGCAAATTGATCATTGCAAAAATGAGTCCCGCGGTCACTGATTATAGCACGAGGAACACCGAATTGAGCAAAAAGTTGCTTCAAAAAGTTCACAACCACCCTCGCATCGTTTGTAGGGAGAGCCTTAGCTTCAAACCATTTGGATATGTAGTCAACGGCTACGAGGATGTACTTGTTCCCTTTAAATGATGGAAATGGCCCCTTAAAGTCGATACCCCATACATCAAAGATTTCACATTCTTGTATGAAATTTTGAGGCATCTCATCTTTATGTGTGATCTTGCCTTGGCGTTGGCAAGCATCACAATTTTTAACCATCTCGTGAGCGTCACGATAAATGGTGGGCCAATAGAATCTCGAATCAAACACTTTCTCCGCGGTGTAGTTGGGACCAAAATGACCACTGGTGGGTCCTTTATGGCAAGCTTCGAGAATGTCTAAAGCTGCGGGTCCATCAACACACCGACGATAATCAGATCAGCACATTGTTTGAAGAGATAAGGGTCATCCCAAAAGTAAGTCTTAACATCTTTAAAGAACTTCTTCTTTTGTTGGGATGTTAACCCTTCGATGAGAATACCACCCGCTAAGTAGTTTGCAATGTCCGCAAACCACGGGGTGTCGTCAAGATTGGAATTGATAGACATTAAGGCCTCAAGGGGAAAAGAGTCATTGATCTCTTGATTCGGATGATCCCCTTGATAAGGATCCTCAAGTCTACTTAGATGATCCGCGACTAGGTTTTCGGCTCCCTTTTTGTCACGAATTTCAATTTTAAATTCTTGAAGGAGCAAAACCCAACGAAGAAGTCTTGGCTTAGAATCTTGCTTAGTCAACAAGTACTTCAACGCGGAATGATCGGTGTACACGATTGTGGTGGAAAGGAGAAGATAGGGGCGGAACTTCTCAAAAGCATATACTACAGCTAAAAGCTCTTTTTGGTAGTTGTATAATGCAATTGAGCCCCCGTCATTGTCTTGCTAGCATAATGGATTGGTTGGAAGTGTTTGTTCACTCTTTGGCTCAAAACCGCTCCAATGGCAAAGTCGCTAGCATCACATATCAATTCAAAAGGTAGCTCCCAATTAGGGGTAACCAAGACCGGTGCCTTAGTTAGCTTATCCTTAAGAAGATTGAAGGACTCAAGACACTCTTTGGAAAAGATGAAAGGAGTATCTTTTTCCAAGAGGTGGGTCATCGGGCGAGCGATTTTAGAAAAATCTTGAATGAATCGACGATAGAAGCCCGCATGACCAAGGAAGCTTCTCACACCCTTCACGGTTGAAGGTGGAGGTAATTTGGCTATGACATCCACTTTAGCACGGTCCACTTTAAGACAGGCTTTTGAGATTTTATGTCCAAGCACAATGCCTTCTTTCACCATGAAATGGCATTTTTCCCAATTTAGAACAAGGCGAGTGTCTTCACACCGCTTAATCATGCGTTCCAAATTCGCAAGGCAAGTAGAGAAGGAATCACCATAGACCGAGAAATCATCCATGAAGACTTCTATAGTTTCTTCAACCATGTCATGGAAGATAGCCATCATACACCTTTGGAACGTCCCAGGAGCATTGCATAAGCCGAAAGGCATTCTTTTGTAAGCAAATGTTCCATAAGGACAAGTGAATGTAGTTTTCTCTTGGTCTTTGGGATCGATGGGAATTTGAAAATACCCTGAGAAACCGTCTAAGAAGCAGTAATAGTCATTACCCGCTAGACGTTCAAGCATTTGGTCCATGAAAGGAAGGGGAAAATGATCCTTTCTCGTAGCATCATTGAGTTTGCGATAGTCTATACAACTCTCCACCCTGTAACGAGACGAGTAGGAATCAACTCGTTGTTTTCATTGGGCACAACGGTGATTCTGCCTTTCTTAGGCACACAATGGACGGGACTAACCCATGGTGAATCCGAGATAGGGTAGATCATTCCCGCATCAAGAAGTTTGATAACCTCTTTTTTGATAACGTCATGGATCTTGGGATTCACCCTTCTTTGGTTTGAATAGTGGGTTTAAAGTCGTCCTCCATGAGAATTTTATGTGTGCAAAAGTGAGGATCAATTCCACGAATATCGGAGATTTTCCACGAAATCGCTTTCTTAAGATTCTTCAGCACGGCGATAAGTCGGGATTTTTCGTCTTTTTTCAAATCCTTTGCGATGATGACGGGTGACTTCTTATTGTCGTCAAGGAACACGTATTCGAGATGAGACGACAGATCCTTAAGCTCTAAATCCGGAGGATTTTCGATGAAAGGCGTAGTCAAATTCAGTTCATCGATAGAGATATCCTTAGGAGATGGTGGAGAAATATGGTCCTCATTGAGAAGTTTCTCAATGGTACGAATGTCTTCAACCCAATTGGAGGGAGAATCGTCATATTGTAAGTCCACATCTCCCAAAGTTGCTTCAAATTCTTTTAAAATGAAATCACTTTCTCCAAATGGAGTTAGTGATGGAGCAATAGAGGCAACGGTCTCAACAATGGGTAGAGAAGAAGAACAACTTTTACAAGCGTCTTTGAAATGTTCTTCACAAGCCTCGTCAAGAACGTCAATGAAATTAATGCTCTCATTTTCAGAAGGCTGCTTAGAAAGTTTACCCATGTTGAAGACGATTTTATCGTCACCAACTCTCATGATTAATTCGCCCGCGGCTACATCAATGAGAGTGCGACCGGTCCTCAAAAATGGACGTCCTACGATTAATGGAACACGGGGGTCCATCTCATAGTCAACGACAACAAAATCCACCGGAAAGGTGAATTTGTCGACACCAACGAAGACGTCTTCGGCTATCCCCATCGGATAAGCAACCGTACGGTTAGCTAATTCCAATGTCATTCGTGTGGGGACTAGCTCGGGTAGAGATAATTGTTTCCAAACACTTAATGGCATTAAGTTTATACTAGCACCTAGATCGGCTAGGGCCATACAATTCTCTACCCTGGGGAAGTTGCAAGGAATGAGAAAACGACCCGGATCACCAAGTTTGGCTGGTAATTTCCTTAAGAGCACTGCAGATCAATTCTCATTAAGTTGGGTCTGAGCGATATCAAGGAGTTTCTCCTTATCACTATGAAGATCTTTAAACATTTTAGCATATTTGGGCATGTGAGTGAGAGCCTCAGCAAAGGAGATATTGAAATTACATTTTGAGAAAGTTAGAAACCTGAATATCATCCTTGTTCTTCAATTTATCTTTCCTCAACCTTGAGGGATAAGGTATGTTGGGTTGAGATGAAGGCTTTGGAATGGAATTCTCACTCACATCCTTGGGTGGTGGAGGGGAAGAAATAGAAGGTGGAGGAATTGGAGGAATAGAAGTTGGAGGAATTGGAGAAGGAGACTCGTTTTCCTTTGTCACAATCACCCGTTTAGGTGTAGGAAGCTCGGGCTCCTTTAAACATTTGCCACTTCGAGTGGTGATTGCTTTCATCTCCCCTCTTGGATTAGCAACGGTGTTACTCGGAAGAGAACCCGAACCAGAGGCTTGATTACTTTGGAAGAAACTAGCCATCATGTCCCTTAAGTCATTCGTTTTACTGCTCAAAGAGTTTCGCATATCGGCTCGAAGATCATTTCCTTGTTTCACCATATCTGCTTTTAAGTTGGCCATTTCCCGTTGAAGATTTTGCACTATCACATCATTAGTCCTCATGTAAGTGTCAACCTCTTGATTAAATGTGGTGGTTTGGGTGGGAGGAAGAGCATGGTAGGCAGGTGGTTGATAAGCGGGTGGTTGGTGAACTTGATTATTTCTTTGAGGTGGATATGGGTTTCTTTGGGTTTGATATTGATTTGGAGCTCGAGGTTGGTTTTGATTGTTGCGATTGAGGTTGTTTGGGTTTTGTGGGGGAAAACCGGGTGGTGAAAGAAAGTTGTTTGAGCGATAGCTGAGCAAATTACGGTCACCTTGAGGACGTGCTTGATAGCCTCCCGTAGAAAAGTTACCGTTGGCGGCATACACATTTTTCGGATTGTCATGAGTTGAAGGACAATCGGTGTATGAATGAGAACCCCCGCATATTTCACATGATTGACTCAAAGCATTAACTTGTGCATTGATGGCTTTGGTATTGTTAGCGGTTTGTAGAGCAATTGATTCAATAAGAGAAGTAAGCTTATCAATTCTCTTGTCGCTCTCATTAGTGCTAGCACTAGCCACATTAGTCCGAACACTCTTGGTTTGCACTCTAGACTTGTTCTTAATAATATCCCAAGCGGCATTAGAAGACTTAACCATAATATTACCCCCCGAGGCACTATTTAGTGAATCTTGATCATTCATGCTTAACCCATTGTAAAAAGTATTTATCTGATGTACTTTTGTGAAACCATGTTGTGGACACTTTCTTAAAAGTTCCTTAAAACGGTCCCAAGATTCACTAAATGTCTCACCGTACTTTTGTTCAAAGGTAATGATTTCATTCCGCAAAGCGGTAGTACGTGAGGGTGGGAAAAAGTAGTTGATGAATTTAGTCTCTAAATCCTTCCACGTAAGAATACTTTGTGGCGGTTCCTTATCAAGCCATTTCCGGGCTTGTCCCTCTAAGGAGAAAGGAAAAAGTTGCAAGCGAATGACTTCTTGTGAAACCCCATTATACTTAACCGTATTGGTGAGTTGAAGAAACCTTTTTATATGGTCATGAGGATCATCAAGTGAACGCCCCAAGAAAGGTTGAGCAGAGACCATTTGAATAAATCCGGATTTGAGTTCAAAATTGTTGGCTCCAATCTCGGGTATGACAATAGCATCGGTGTTGTCCTCTACGTGCGATTGTAAAAGCTCGATCATTGGTTGATTGTCCATGGTGACAATAGGTGGATTAATGACATCGGCTTGAGCTACTTTCTTCTTACGAGCAAGAGTACGCATACACACCTACAAAAGGAAAAGAAAAATAGACAAGAAATATTTTTGGTTTTTTATGTTTTTTATTTATTATTTTTTTTTTTGGATTTTTGAAAATTTTTAATTTTTATGGATTTTTGGATATTTTTAAGCAAGAAAAATAACGTTCAAAAGTGAAGGGATCCCAAAATCCAACGCGTCTCTCACTTAAAACTGTTAATCTTAACAAAAAGAGCCGGCAGCGACTCCATTTAATACAAGGGTTTTGCCTCGTATGAAAGTTCGTTGTTCCGATCTTTTCGAATTGATTACAAGTAATTAGTGCGACTCAGTCGTTCTTGGTGGAAAAATAAGAAAGGTGGTTATTTATTTTAAACTAAAATGAATGAAAATGTCGATGAGTAAAGGGTAAAACAAAGTAAAAACGAAAGCGTAAAAATTTAAACTAAAATTAAAGACTTTTAGAAATAAAATGACGCTAAGTTAAAACGTAAAGAAAAGAAAACTATAAAATAAAACACTTTCAAAAAGAAACTAAGAAAAGACAAATTAAAATAAAGTTTACGAAAAATAAAACAGATAAGTAAAACGAAACTTAAAGAAATTGGCGGGAAAAATAAATTTGAAAATTAAATTTAAATAAAAACTAATTAATTTCCCAATAATTAAAAGTTGAATTAATTCCGCAACTTTAAAATAACACAAATCCGCAATCCTTAAAATGAAACAATTTAGTAATTGTCAAAATTCCATAATTCCGCAATGCTAGAAATGCTAAGATTTCGCAATGCTGGAAATAAAGGAAAGATTTCGCAATTCAAAATGAAGCAGATTTCGCAATGTAAAAAAGATCAAATTCGCAATTACTAAAATGAAGAGAATTCCGCAATTGAGGTCATAATTCCGCAATTGGGAAAGCTAAAGATTTCGCAATGGCTTAAAGTGCAAGAATCCGCAATAAGCTTAAGGACACAAATTCGCAATACTCAGAAAAGCACAAATCCGCAATAAAGAAAATAGGAAGATTTCGTAATAACAAAACTTTGCAAGATTTCACAATGAGCAAAAAGGAGAAGATTTCTCAATTACATGCCAAGAATTCGCAATTAAAAGGGATTCAATTTTGCAATACTATAGGTATTGCGAAATCGAATCAGATTGCCCTAAAAACTAGGATCTCGGACAAGGACGATTTTAAGCAACTTTTTAACAACTTTTTGAGGACAATATGCACAAAAGAAAAACTACAATAAGCTACCAATAAGCAAGGCAAATGATCAAAACTTATAAATCTTCAACACACAAATCAAGAAACACGTAAAGTAAGAAACTTTATGTGACGAAATAGAAAAGTAGATGAAAGAGATGATGAACACAAGATCGTAACTAATAAGAAAGTCTAAAAAGATGAAGTTTAAGACAAGATTAAGCTTAAAAAGTAAAGGTTTGACTAAAACAAGAAAGATAAAAGATGAAGTGTTTCTAGTGAGAGTTAAGCACTTTCTCTCTCTAAAAATTAAACTACAAAAATGAAAAATGAACTAAATTAACTAACTAACACCCTCCTAATGTGTCATTAGGAGGGTATTTATAGGAGGTGGGAAGGTGCATGTGTTGCTTCCTTCTTTCTTTCTTCTCGACTCGATTTAAATGCTTTGTCTTTCTCGACGTCGTCTCGGGATTTGTCGATACAAATTGAACTTGTCTTATAATTTTCTTCTTCTATTAGACTTGAGTTCTTCGACTTCATTAAACTTCCGTCTTTAGACTTTTTCTTCGATAAATCTTCAGAATAGGCCTTGGACTTCCGTTCTTTTTGCATTCTCGATCTTTTGACTTCGTCTTTTCTCGTTTTCTTCGATAAAAGCCCGTGATAGCCCATGTTTCTTCCTTTTTCATCTATTGGTCCTAAATCACAATAAAAACACAAACCACGCATAATTCCGACTTTTACGACATAAAATACATGTTTTGGGTCTTGTTATTATTGGAAATAAGTGGTAAAAGGATAAGTGTTTTCACACTTATTACCCCTTTACCACTCGTACTTTGTCATTTGAAGTTTTATTCGTGAGACTTTAGAGGGTATTGTCTTGCATCACTGTTAGTACTTCTCTATAGAGATGTCTTGTTTCTTGTTATTACTCTTTAATGTCACACATCGCCTTCCCGCCTTGGTGGGGTGTTACAATTTGTGTGGCCATCTTGGGCACACGGAGAAACAATGCCTAGACAAGCCCATGAATATAGATGGGAAAGCATTTGAGAAATGGCCATTTAATGAATCCTTGCGAGCTTCCCCGATTAGAGAAGGAATTACCATTAGCGACAAATTTAGTAGCCAACATGGTGCCTATGCCTTTCCATTGTCTGATCATGTTCTTTGTGATCACAACATTACTAAACTAGGAACCGACGGGCTTAAAGAAAATGTGACAATAAAAGAGATTAATGTAAACGGGGAAACCAGGAGTTTGTTACAAAGCATTGACATTAACCATAGGAACAGTAGGGGTGGTCATGAAAATGACGAACACAACGCCACTGGAGGATGAAGAAATAGACATACAATTAACCAACACAAGACTAATAATGAAAGTCTTGACGTAGTTTCGAGTGAAATAATTACCCAAAATGATCAGGTCAGTGATCCCTTGCATTGTGATAGTAGTAGGACTGAAGTGGAGAAGGAGGTGGCTAAAGCAGGTGGGTGTCTCAAAGAGCCAGGGACTCTTGACACGAACTTCGAAGATAAACCTGATCATGAAGCTTCGCGGGCACAAAACCTACAAACCACAGATGCTTCTATTACTAAAGAAGGCGATGTTTGGAGACATAATTCCTGGAAAACACAAACAAGGTCCCCGTCTATTAGTGGTGTGCCCACTGCTAGCGAGCGTCCTAATGGAAAACACGGGAATAAACGGTGATGGACGGAGTTTGCGGGTTCAGACTACATGGAGGTTGATTGTGAAACACGTTCAAAGAATGGCAGACATATCAATGAAACGGCGAGGGCTGTGGGACAGCCCCGCCGACAACCATAAGGATCCTAAGTTGGAACCTTCAGGGACTGGGCAATCTCTAGACGGTTCATCACCTTCACGAACTAGTGAAGGTACATAAGCCCTATATCATGTTTCTTATGAAGACACGCCTACATGATACTGAAATTCAGGGTATTCGTCGGTCTTTTTTAGACTTTAATTTTCTAGTTATCAACCCTGTCAAGAGAGCCGGTGGTCTTATGCTATGTTGGATTAAAAACATGAATGTTCATATCACGAGCTTCTCTAAACATCATATTAGTTTTAATGTCATTGAAGATAGTGGTACGCAGTAGAGAGGGTCGTGCGTTTATGATCGGCCTACAAATCAGGATAAGTATCGTACGTAGATGTTGCTTCGCACGATAAAGAGCTCGTCAACTTTACCTTGGGTTTGTTTTGGGGATTTTAATGAAGTGTTTTATATTATGAGAAAGTGGGAATACGTGGGTGCAATATCCGAGAATTAGAAGCTTTTGATGCTTGTTGCCAGGATTGTGACTTATATGATTTACTTTATAAAGGCACTAACATGACGTAGTCAAACGGAAGGAAATGAACAACCAATGTAAAAAACGATTAGATCATTTTTTTGCTACACCTGACTGGTCCATACTCTTCCCTTCAAGTTGGGTTCAAAACCTTACTTGAATTGCCTTTGATCACTCACTAATTTTACTCGATCAACAAGCATACGCGGTAGAAGTTGGAAAGAAAAAGGGATTTCGTTTTGAACACATGTGGCTTAGAGATAGTAGTCTAAAAGGTGTTATTGAAGACGCATGGGTGACTGGTGTACGTGACAGCCTAGAGAGTGATCCTGCAGCTTTGGTCCGTGTTTGTGGGGAGAAATTGGCCGAATGGAATGCAACAACCTTTGGGCATGTTCAACACGATATTCGAGCAAAAGTTAAAAGGCTGGAAAAACTACGGAAGCAATCGACATATGACTCTCATAGTGAGCAACATGAATTACAAAACGAAATAAAAGAACTATATACATGTAAAGAAATTATGTGGCGTCAAAGGAGCAGGGTCCAATGGTTGAAGGAGGGTGATAAAAACACACAATTCTTTCATGCACGAGCAAGCAGCAGGCGGAAGTGAAACTATTTACTTAAGTTACAAACCGAGGATGGAAGGTGGATTAATGATACTACTGAATCTGTAATTTAGTGTCCTCGTATTTCGATGACTTGTTTCAGAGTTCTTGTCCACCACAGTGTGAATAGGTAGTATCATGCCTTAATAAATCCATTTCTGATATTGACATCGAGAGCTTAGGTAAACCGGTAACTCAATGTGAAGTTGATTGTGGTAAAATACTCTCTTGTTTAGGAAAACAAAAGAGCGTATATGAGCGGTAAGTATTAAGTGATGATTTAGAAAAATCAAGGACTAATGACCCAAATAAATTCGTTTCCAAAGGAGGTATATGTGTGTGATTAAAATGTTTAATGTTTGAGATTAATATTGAGAAGGAAGGGATGAGAAAATAGAATGACGGATACGTAATACTTATGCTACGACGACAAAATTAAAAACCGTAAGAAGTGACAAAATAAAAATTAATTCTAAAAATTCCCAAAAAATTACCAAAAATCAATTAAAATAAACTAGGAGTCTACAAATGATCAAAACATTTTCTAACCTTTTAATTAATTAAATATTAGTTTTTAAATGCTAATTAAAGCCCTAAAAATCCAAATAATTATTAAAAAGTACAAATAAAGATTTTTCACTTTGTTAAACTCTAAAATGACTAATTTAGAATAAAAACTATTTTTATGAAATTTTAAACTAAGGAAAACTATTTTTAAATGATTAAAAACTATTAAATTATTAAAACAATTCTAAAAAATAAGAAAATGATGAGAAAATTAATCTAAGAGTTTTAAAAATCCTAACTTAATATATTTGACCTAAGAAAAATATAAAATGTGCAAAAATATTAAAAATGAAATCTAATAATAAAATAATATTAAAATAATATTAAAAATCCAAAATTATAAAAATTTCTAAAAACTTGCAAACTAATTTATTTTAACCTAACTAAATAGAAAATGAAATTGAAATTACCGAAGTACCCCTATTGGGCCCCCAAATGTGCTAAAAACTAAAACAGACCAAGTGAAATGGGCTTTTTGGCCCAATAAGATGAAACTTAACCAAATAAGCTGAAAATCACTAGTCCAGCTTAAAATCTAATTCTAAACACAAAAGTCTGAAGGCCCAAAAGCTGAATGTGAGCTTATCATAGCTTAATGGTACAACAACTTATTCTTAATGTGCTTTTTGGCCCATTAAGCTATAAGCCAATGCCATAAGCTATAATTTGACACACAACCTTCTTTTGAGATGCCTAAGAGATCTGTGAAAAGAAATTTTCAAAAATCTAAACCAATAAGCCAGAAATAAGCAAAGTAAAATTTCACTAAAAGACAAAATAGTCGACTTGGAGTTCTAGACCACCTCAGACCTTGATTCAAGTTGCAAAAGACTCTAAATGACTTAATTAAGACAAATCAATAAACAAAAGTCCAATAAGCCAAGCCAAATAAGCAGAATGAGCTGATAAGCACTTATGTAAAAGTCAAAGTAGTTAGTTTTCTAGTCAAAGCTTAAAGTCAACAACCCAAATGCTCCAGTACGAACAAATGGGTCAAATAATGAGCACCTATTACAAAATTAAAGTTGTTGATGGTTAAAATAATCTAGAACAGCTTATTGATAAGCTTAATGTAAAATAACACTAGTAGTGGCTAGCAGCAGGGGAAAGGAGTTCCCACTGCTTTGACTTTTTGACTGTTGATTTTAGAGAGATTTAGTTGGATTCAATGAAAAACAAAGGCACCCTTACAACTAGTGAGTTGTAAGGAGTCAATATCAAGCAAGAAATCACAAAATCACCAAGCCAATAAGTACAGAATAAGCAAACAGTCACCAGATATGATATAGACCTTGAAATAAGCAGTTATGAACAAATAAGCAGTTTAAGCCTGAATAAGCCAACCAAAATGAACCATATGCATATACAAGCTATAATAAAGTCCAATAAGCACAAATAAACTTGTTTCATACAATGATCCAAATATTAGAAGCAGATTCAAGCATAAGCAGTTAACTGGTGAACAAAGTGATTATCCAAAACCCTTTTGTTGATCTAAATGACCACAAATCCAATTTTAAACCCTCAAATCCCTTTCCCTGGTTGTATTAACTAATATTTAGCACTTGCTAACCCTCGTCTACCCTTAGATCTAGGTGTCCTCAAAATTTTAGTCAAAATTACCAAGTAAAACAGATTTTATACCCCTTTGATGGATTTTGGTTATTCAAACCACAAAACTTGTAGATAAATGCCTAAAAACACTAGTGAAACAATAACCAACACAATATACCAAAATACAACCACTCAAGTTAACTCAAATCCTGATATAGCAGTTAACCCAAACACCCCTTTGTAAACTGATTTCTCAAATTTTCAAAGGATATGTGTGATTTAACCCACAAACCAAGATCTAATCAACCTAGTATCAACAAACAAACCTCAAATAACCAAATTCAACAATAATGTCACAAATTCACAAAAAATATCCAAATTCATATAAAAATCATGCAATATTCAGAAAAATGAAATGAGTTTAGAGAAGTGCACCTTCAAAACATACATCCATGCTTTGGGATGTGTGAGCTTAGGTGCTAGCTAAACAAGCACCAACTTCCTTGTACCTGCTAAGAATCAACAAACACAAGGATGAACAAATAACAATGAAAAATGATTTTTTTTTAAAACAAGAGTTTTAAACCATAAAACCTTTCCTAAAAAACAATCAAACAGATTAATGGAACTCAGACTTTAGCTAATCAAACACCAAACTTTTATAAAACATAAAAAAGAAATCACAATTTTTAGAAAACCAAACTTTTATTTCATAAAAAGGAATTACAAGGACTTAGCTAAAATCTGGAACAAAGGGACTCTCACATGTTGAGGTCTACTTTTATAGACGACTTAGGATGATTCTAGAATGGAAAAATACAAGAAACCCTAGCTAGAAAATCTTAGAAATGCCCTTGAATGCTTCTAGATGCTTGATGTGTATTGAGATGTCAAACTTCATCCAAAACATTCATTTAGCCTTTAAGACCAATGAATGAGTCTAAATCATTGATCTTGCCACGTGGTTTTGCTTGGAGAGGAAGTTGGGTTTCTATTGGTGGACGGGGTTGAGTGTGGGGTCACATGGGTAGTGGGATTTGGGAATTTTGGTGTGGGATGAGTTTGGGGTGAGGTGAATCATGCGTGGGACTAGGTAATTTCAGTTTACCCTTTGTTTAAGTGGGAGGAGTTACTGGGTTCATCATGGTAAACAGTAACACGTTTTGATCCGAAATTAGGGGAGAGTTACTTGTTTGGCGCAATAAACATTTGAATGTTTATTTGGTACAACTTTGGTCCTCAGCCTTTGGAAAAACTTGTATAACAAGTTTATTTATCTTGTAAACTCGTTTCCCTTTGTAATATAAGTTTATGAATTTAGAGTTTGGCCACAAAAACTTTTCAAAAGGGAAATTAGGGCTTTTATAACGTTGGTCTATTTACAACTTCAGTCCTTTTGATATTTAATTCATTTTTAAAGGACTAGAAGTGTAATATTCTTGAACTTCAAGGGTATTCTTTGATCTTTGACTTCATGAGGGACCATTATTGATAATTTGGTTTTGTTGAGGGACTAAACTTGGAGGACTTTTTTGTAATTTTGACAAACTTAAGGGACCAAACTTGTAATTATGAATATACAAGGGTATTAAGTGTCATTTCTTCATAAATGAGGGATCAATCTTGTACATATTCAAGTCTTCAAGGGTTTTTCTTTGATAATTCACAAACTAAGGCCCAGTTCATTGTGCGGCTTCGTTTCTCGTGTTCATTTTTCCTTGTTTCTTGTGATCTTTTGTCTTTTTCACGATATCCATACCTAAAATACACAAGTAAACAAACACAAGCATATATATGCTATTTTATGACATTTTATGCATTTAAAGCCCGAAAAGAATGATGAGATCATGTATAAATGCCATCTCATCACTCCCACATACTAAACCATTACCGTGCCCTCACGCAATGCTAGAATAAAGTATCTAAGCATCTCCAAAATTCAATTTTATTAACCTTTATTGAAAAGTAAAACTTGCAACAATACTACGAAGATGTGTAAAGACATAATGTATGATTTTCATCATGAAAGTGACTTTTAGGGTCAATGAATAGAAACAAGTGAATTTCTCATAGAGTAAAGTTCGTCATCCTTGATTGTCATACATTCCATGCTAAGTGAAAAAACGAGATCATTGTTGGTACAAGTCACAATGCTAACACTACTCATACGTCCAAATTGTGTAATACTTTTTCTCCCCGCAATCCTAGTTATTGAGAAAAGAAAAGTTTCTAGAATTTTTTTAACTATTTGTCATGGATCACAAGTGATTCATATTGACTTATTTGAATATTTATTTGTCCGAAAATAAAGTAGCACGATTTAATCGATAGTTAGCTAAAGGACAACATCTTTTAAAACGGCTTCTCGTGTATCTCCTTAAGTTCATATCTTGGCAAAACTTGTTTCATGATTTGAGACCTTTCTCGGACCGATATTTGGCATGTACTTCAAATCTTGGGAAGATGTTCTTGAAATTATGGTATTCTCTTCATATTTTGGAATTTCTTCACTTGCGTTTTTGAGAGATTCTTCATACTTGGACCACGACTTCATCATTTTCTTCAATCTTTATTTTGGATTTTGATATACAACGATCCGCCTCCTTTTAGGACTTGGATATATTTATCCTCATACCTTGTTAGGGTCTTTTTGGATAGACTTTCTCCATGATCTTTAGGGGAGTAATTGCTTTTTGTCGTGTGTCTCGATCCTTCATATTGATTTAGGAATAATGATACTTCACATCATCTTGGATCTTTAGCAACAAAATAGAGCTCCTCATGCCTTGTTAGGGCCTTTTTGGATCTTCACCAATCTTCGCATCCCGCTTCAATAAGTTATGCCTTGGCTATGAACTCTATTCAACCCCGAGCAACTTTTAAATGATCTTGTGATAGAAGCTAAGTAACCTTTCAAATCGTACGACCTTACTTATTGCAATTATTTTTATTCCTAATGAATTGATCTTATAGGAGAATAAGCCACAATTAAAAACATATAAGTTTTTGAAAGAACATTTTCATGTTCTACGTTTAGCATGATCACTTGTCTAACTCTATCATTTCTTGTTCTTCACTATATAAAGACCTCTAATTAAAGAGACTCGTGAATATTTAGCCATGCAAGTCAAAATTAAGCTAAATTTGGATTAGCTTTCATTAAGACTATATCAAATCGAAGTTTTGGGTTTTCAAGCCACCTATAGGATCTTGCACTTTCTTGGACTTTTTCAAGTTTAGAGAATGCATTTTATAGTTCCCTTGATAAGTGATTTTCTAGGATCAATTATAGGAACTTGCGAAAAGTTCTTGTTCTTAACCCGTATGAGCTAAGACTTTCGCGTTTTAAAGTTCCCTATATAAAAGTCTAGCAAAACTTGATTCGAGGGGGTTAAGGAATGTAAAGGGCTCCAAATGCCCATCAAGTCAAATATTAGCTCTTATTCTACCCATCGGAAAATATACATTCGTGTCTTAAAAACACTTATAAAAACTAAGAATTTTTTTAAAATTGGGCCATTTTTAGCCTTATTTGCAACAAAACAAAACAAAACGTTGAAAGTTGGAAAACGCGAGCGCGTAACAAAGCAAGTATCTATTCACCCCACATACTAAAATTAAACATTGTCCTCAATGTTTCGAGTCTAAAGGTGGAGCACCCCCATACTAGAGACGAAGAGTCGAATGCTCAGGATCTAGTATGGAAAGGGTGATCAACAATATATCTAAAGCCGTTTATGAATTATGCTAAAAGATAATTGTTAGAACAATAAAGGATATGTCATGGATTCGTGAAAAACTCTTCAAGCAAACGATCGAGGCTCACGTAAACGAACACGAGAGTCTTCAATCGTGGCGATGATGATGATCTAGATAACACATTCACAAACAACCACGAGACAACGAGTTGGAAGGGCACAAATCCTCTCTCATTCTACATTAGAAAGCATTAATATATACAATGGATAAGCATGGGATTTCCCCCACGAGGCACCTTATTTTTGATTACCGAGTCATGAGCTCGACTCGATCCCCTCAATGCTAAATATCATTGGGGAAGGTGACTTGGTCGAGGTCGTCCAACGAAGGAACTTTCCCACCAAAGTAGTGCTTAAGCCTATATCCATTCACCTTGAAGTTAGGACCATCATTTTGAGCTAGCTCTATGGTCCCATAAGGAAATACTTGTGTTATGGTGAAAGGACCTGACCAACGAGATTTCAATTTCCCTATAAATATCTTCAAACGAGAGTTAAAAAGTAAACTTGATCACCAACGTTAAAAACCCGGTTTTTAATCTTTGAATCCTGAAACTTTTTTGTCTTTTCTTTAAAAATTAATGAATTTTCATAAGCATTGTCTCTTAATTCGTCCAATTCATTTAATTGTATTTTCCGATGATCTCCCGCGGTTTTCAAATCATAATTGGCATGCTTAAGGGCCCAATATGCCTTATGCTCCAATTCGATGGGCAAATGAAAATTCTTTCCATAAACCAACTTATATGGGGTACAACCGATAGGTGTCTTATAAGCGGTTCGAAAGGCCCATAAAGCGTCATCGAGTTTGTCGGACCATGAAGCACGGTTTTCTACAATCGACCTTTCCAAAATCCTTTTCAAAGCTCAGTTTGAAACCTCGACTTGCCCACTCGTTTGTGGGTGATAAGCCGTAGAAAGACGATGTGTAACTCCATATTTATTTAAAACCTTTTCGAATTGTTCATTACAAAAATGGGTTCCACGATCGCTTATAATAGCACGAGGGGTTCCAAACTGAGAGAATAGTTGCATCAAAAACTTCACTACCACACGAGCATCATTAGTAGGTAAAGCCTTAGCTTCCACCCACTTTGATAGGTAGTCGACGGCGACGAGGATATACTTGTTACCATGAGACGATGGGAACGGCCCCATAAAGTCAATGCCCCAAATGTCAAAAATCTCACATACTTGAATTATGTTTTGCGGCATTTCATCACGTTGAGACGATTTTCCTTGACATTGACACGAATCACACAACTTCACAAGTGCAGGTGCATCACAATAGATTGTAGGCCAAAAGAAGCCGGCATCGAACACTTTCTTAGCCGTGAGATTAGCACCGTGGTGACCACCCGTGGGTCCCTCGTGACAAGCTCTAAGGATGTTAAAAGCTTCGGTGCCAAATACACAACGTCGAACGAGTTGATCCGCACAAACCCGAAAGAGATAGGGGTCGTCCTAAAAATAGAACTTGACGTCACGAAAGAATTTTCTCTTTCGTTGTGTCGTCATACCCTTGATTATGAAGTTTCCCGCATGGTAATTTGCAATGTCGGCAAACCATGGGGTGGTGTCTTTAGAATTCACTACATCGAGAGTTTCAAGAGGAAATGTTTCGGTGATTTCCTTGTTCTCGGAAATATCTTTGTGAGGATCTTCTAGACGAGAGAGATGATCGGCCGCTAGATTCTCGGCTCCTTTTTTGTCAAGCACGGTGACATCAAATTCTTGGAGGAGGAGCATCCAACAAAGCAATCTCGGCTTAGCATCTTGCTTAGCTAAGAGATACTTGATAGCTGAATGGTCCGTATACACGATGCTTTTAGTCAAGACGAGATAAGGTCGGAATTTCTCAAAAGCATAAACCACGGCAAGGAATTCCTTTTCCGTTGTGGTGTACTAGCATAATGGATAGGACGGAAGTGTTTTTCATAACGTTGCCCTAAGACGACTCCAATTGCATAATCACTTGCATCCCACATGATTTCAAAGGGTAATTCCCAATTAGGAGCAACAAGAATGGGAGCTTCGGTAAGTTTCCTTTTAAGAGTTTTGAAAGCTCTAACACAATCCTCATTAAAGTTGAAAGGAGCATCCTTCTCGAGAAGGTGTGTCATAGGTCGAGAGATTTTCGAAAAGTCTTTGATGAGACGACGATAAAAGCCCGCGTGGCCTATGAAACTCCTAACTCCCTTAACGGTTTTGGGATGAGGTAACTTGGCAATGACGTCTATCTTAGCTTTATCGACCTCAATCCCCGCTTTCGAGACCTTGTGCCCTAAGACGATTCCTTGTTTACACATAAAATGACATTTTCCCCAGTTAAGCACAAGGTTGGTTTCTTCACAACGTTTTAACATTTGCTCGAGATTAGATAAACACGACGTGAACGAATTGCCAAACACCGAAAAGTCATCCATGAATACTTCCATCGACTTCTCGATCATATTATGAAAAGTAGCCATCATACACCGTTAAAACGTACACGGTGCATTGCAAAGTCCAAAAGGCATTTTACGATAAGCAAACGTTCCATAAGGACACGTAAACGTAGTTTTCTATTGATCACGAGGGTCGATAGGGATTTGAAAGTAACCAGAAAAACCATCTAAAAAGCAATAGAAATCATTTCCCGCAAGACGCTCCAACATTTGATCCATGAAGGGCAAGGGAAAGTGGTCTTTACGAGTGGAGACATTTAACTTTCGGTAGTCAATACACACCCTCCAACCGGTCACAACACGAGTGGGAATTAACTCGTTGTTTTCATTGAGTACAACAGTCATTCCTCCCTTCTTAGGGACACAACGGATTGGACTCACCCATGGGCTATCGGAGATAGGATAAATCATTCCCGCGTCAAGAAGTTTTAAGACTTCCTTTTTAATGACATCGTGAATTTTGGGGTTTATCCTTCTTTGACTTTGAATTGCGGGTTTGTAGTCCTCCTCCATTAAAATCTCGTGAGTACAAAATTTTGGGTCAATACCCTTAATGTCGGAAAATTTCCACGCAATTGCCCCTTTATGAGCTTTAAGAACTTTCAAAAGTGCGGTTTTTTCATCATTAGCAAGATCTTTTGCAATAGTAACCGGAAACTTGTCATCATCTTCCAAGAATACGTATTCAAGGTGAGATGGAAGATCTTTCAATTCAAGGATAGGCGGTTCCTCGATCGAAGATTTTTGTTCAACACTCATAACTTCCATCGGCGGAAGAAATGATGGAATAAGAGTATCGTTACCAATAATCACCTCATCTTCATTGTCGATTTCATTCGAAGTAAAACCGCCTCCTTGGAATGGAGTGAGATTTGGTGTAGAATTAGCAAGAATCGGATCCAAAATAGTGGGATTGCCACTTGACGAGCTATCGAAAAAACCTAACACTTCTTGTGAAAACTCATCGCAAACCACATCAACAATGTGATTGATGGTAGCGATTGCATAAACATGAGAAGGTGTCGAGTTTTGAGTAGCGTTTATAACAAGTTCCTCTTCATTGAATCTCAAAGTAATAGTTCTTGCATGAACGTCGATAAGCGATCTCGAGGTGTCTAAAAATGGACGACCTAAAATTAGAGGAACTTGAGGATCCGCGGGGATGTCAACTACTATAAAATCAACGGGATAGTAGAACTTCCCCACTTTCACGAAAACATCCTCGGCTACTCCACATGCTAAAATTGTAGAATGATCGGCCATCTCGATAGACATGTTCGAAGGAGTAAGAGCCGGAAGCGAAAGCGGTTTCCAAATGGAAAATGGCATCAAATTAATGCTCGCACCAAGATCGGCCAAGGCGAGGCATTCTTTCATATCTTGTATATCACAAGGAATGAGAAACTTCCCGGGGTCACCAACTTTTTCCGGTATTCGGTTAAGATAAACCGAAGAACAATTAGCAAGCTTTGAAAGATTTTCCTTATCGTTAATCATACTTTTAAAAGTGGAAGCGAACCGAGGCATGTATAACAACGTGTTGGCTAAACTTACATCAAAATGAACTTGTTGAAACATTTTTATAAAAAGCTCGATTTGTTGTTTGTTACGTTCTTGCATTTTCTCTTTGTTTCGTCTCGAAGGGTAAGGTAAGGGTGGTGTGGGTTGGGGCATAGGCAACGGCCTTGGAATCTCGGGTTCCATAATTGGTATTGGTTCAACCGTAGGTGTGGTATGAGCGGTAGTTCGTGGGCTTGTGATATGCTCCTTTTCGACCATCACCTCGGGCTCTTTCTCAATTTCCTTCTCCGTAGAAGTACTAGGACGAGAGATTGGTTCCTTGAAAGTTTTAGCACTACGAGTAGTAATAACCTTCATTTCTCCCCCTTCAGGTTTGCAATGGTATCACTAGGAAGACCACCCGAGGAAGAAGGATTACACATGATTGCTTCAAACATTTTAGCCATTCTATCTTCAAATTTTGATTGCCTAGCATCCCTTTTAACAACTCTTGCATAATCTCATATTGTCCTTGTTCCATTTTTTGTTGATTTTGTTGAAGACGTTGAACGTTTTCTTCCATTTTATTAGCATGAGTTTTTAATTCATTAGCAAGTTCGTTTTTAAGCTCGTTTCAACTCGGATCTTAAGCTAATCATCTCACGTTGCATATTATCAAACTTAACATCATTTGCTTTTGCATAATCCAAAAATTCTCCATTAAGATTTTTAGTGTGAGCATTTTGAAAACCTTGTATATTGTTTTGAAAATCACGGTTTTGGTTTTGATTTGAAACTTGCCCATTCCCACTTTGGTAATTCCCTTTGTTGTAATTACGTGAATTGCCTTGATAACCGCCATTTTGATTGTTGTTTCGATAGTTGTTAGCATTTTGATTTGTGGAGCTTGATTTGGGCGGGAACCTTGGCCGTTTTGGTTGTAAGTTCCCGTTGCTACGTAAGCACTCGAAGTGTTACCACCGGTGGTAATGCACTCGGAAAGATCATGAGCTCCACCACAAGATAAACAACTTTTTTCAACCGCTTTAATCGATTCGGAATTTAAAGAATCTTGTGCTTTCCAATGTGTCATAAGCATCGAAAATCTATCGAAAAACCGATTTTCCTCATTTGCTTCATCATGTAAGGCATTAATGTTACGAGACGATGACGATGACGACGAACCCATATTGGCAACACTCGGTGTGTTACGAGGGTTATAAACTTTAGATCTATTCTCGATAATCTTTAAAGCCTCATCGGTCGTTTTGCACAAAAAATTACCACTCGCGGCGGCATTCAAATAATCTCGTTCATGATCGTTTAGCCCATTATACATTGCACCGCGCTTATGGATCCCTTAACTATGTACATTGCACCGCGCTTATGGAGGACGCAAAACATGCCTTGTTTCATTGTGCTTGGGCTTGGGAGGTATGGCCGAGTATGAATTTGACAGATCTTACATACCATGTTGCCCAAACATTGATTGAAGAGATGCTAACCATAGCTAAGGACAGGGGACAAAGAACTTTTGAAATCATGTTGATGGTCGTGTGGCGAATATGGTGCGCAAGAAACTCCAAATCCCGTGGAGGAGAAGAAATTGAGCCAAATAAAATGAAAGACTCGGCGTGTATAATATTGGAAGATTATAATCGAACAAATGCATATTCAGAAAGACGTAGTGTTATGCATGCTGTCCATCTCAAGTACTTTGGTCCCCTCCATCTGATGGAACAATAAAAATTAACATTGACGGTGGGATATCAAATGAAAATTGTGTTGCGGGAGTTGGTTTTGTGATGAGGAGCCACAACGGGTCAATTTTGGTCGCGGGAAATAGACGAGTAGCATACACGTCTTCGGTCATCGAGATCGAAGCATATGGTATTCTTTGGGTTATTCAGGTGGCTCTTGATAAAGGCTTTAGGAATGTTGTTTTGGATTTAGATTCAAGTATACTTGTTGACGCATTTCTACACAACAAAGAGTTGCTGAACATCAGAAGTCTCTTCCTACATATACGTCGATTATGTGGCTCGTTTACTTCATGTTCTTGGTCTTTTGTGCGACACTATGGAAATCGAGTGGCTCATGAGCTTGCTAGCAGGGTGTTGTGTAACGATGTAGACGAGGTGTATGATGGTTTTGTGCCATTCTCAATCAATACATGGTTGCTCAACGATGTAATACTTGCAATTAGGGGTGCGAATCGGGTCGGGTCAACCGAGTTCGGGTCGGGTCAAGACTAAAAAAATCATACCCGAACCCGAGCCTAATTAGAACTCGGGTCAGTCGGGTTCGGGTCAATTCAGGTCGGATCAATTCGGGTCGGTTCAACTCGGGTTTGGGTCAACCCGAATGTAAGTAAAAAAATTAAAAATTGGCTTATTTAAGTGTATTTACAATGTAAAATGTGTTAAAAAAACTCGGGTCGGGTTCGAGTCAAGTCGGGTCGAATCAAGGTTAAAACATATAAACCCGAACCCGAGCGTAATTAGAACTCGGGTCAACCCGAATTGATCCGAATACGTTTTTGGACCCGAGTGATCCGACCAAAATAAGCTTATTCGGGTTCGAGTTCGGGTCGAATCAACTTTTTCGACACCCCTACTTTCAATTAACGAAATTTCTTATTATAAAAAAAATGATTATTCAAACAGGTTGGCTGGCATAACGCGTTTTAAACTAGGTGTAGTGAGCTAGCCTATTATATTTACTTTTTAACAATGCAGATGTATATATGTCATGTCTTCCAATGGATTTTTGTGCATTGAAGAGTACAATTTGGCTATACTGTTATCAATATATGATAGGAATTGCAAAGAACATCCGTAGATACGAAATTAAACCATTTCATTTATTCAAAATTGTGAATAACAAGAGGCTTTCACGTTTACAAACGTAAAAACCAGACACTGCTATATCTCTAATTATTCCCGAAACAACTCCACAATCATGAAATTGAATCAATCATCAATCTTGCTTGCGTTCGCAACTGAATCTCATTGTCATCCAGTCGCATCGCTTAGCAAGCAGCTTAACTCTTGGACATATGACGGATCAAGTCAACAACACGGTTACTGCAACACATTATACGAAACATAATCACTTCAGTAACCAGCTTATAGCACAAAAAGAGGAAAGCTGAAAACAAGAAACCGTACCTGTATCCCCATTCGTTATCATACCAAGAGACCACTTTCACAAAGTTGTTGTTTAGAGCAATACCAGCCTTAGCATCGAATATGCTAGACCTGCAGTCGCCCACAAAGTCTGTTGAGACAACATCATCCTCGGTGTAGCCTAGGATTCCCTTAAGACTTCCCTCTGACTCAGCCCTATACAGCATAACAAATCATAAACAAAAAAGAAATACTCCGTAGTTTATTGCTTATGTAAAGTCAGAATAACAATATTCTTACTTTATAGCAGCCTTGATATCATCATATGAGGCAGGCTTCTCGAGCCTAGCAGTAAGGTCAACAACAGAAACATCAACAGTAGGAACACGGAAGGACATTCCTGTAAGTTTTCCATTAAGCGCCGGAAGAACTTTTCCAACAGCCTATCAAGGGAAAAGTTTAAGTACATTTTCAGAAAACTGAGCAGGTTCCACAATTTTCGACTTAAAAAACGACACTACAGTATACCTTAGCAGCTCCAGTGCTGCTGGGAATGATGTTGAAAGATGCAGCCCTTCCACCTCTCCAGTCCTTCATTGATGGACCGTCAACCGTCTTCTGAGTTGCTGAATGGTATACAAAGACTAGTTAGGTTCCATTGTATACAACCCTGCATTATGGCCTAAACGGGTTGTTCAAAAATGTGCATTATGCAGAACAACGTAATTCATTCAGAAATTTTAAACACCCTTAATAGTTAATGCTTCTTATCTGTTGTATCAAAACATA
This sequence comes from Glebionis coronaria, assembly GCA_025667525.1. Taxonomy (NCBI): domain Eukaryota; kingdom Viridiplantae; phylum Streptophyta; class Magnoliopsida; order Asterales; family Asteraceae; genus Glebionis; species Glebionis coronaria. Next base: position 341,760,969 of record CM046880.1, on the reverse strand, counting down.
ATGCTGACCTGTGATGGAGTGAACAGTTGTCATAAGGCCTTCAACAATTCCAAATTTGTCATTGAGAACCTGTATAAACAAGCAAGCTCATAACACTAAACTTCAAACATCATTGACCACAAGTATATTGCAACTTTGCAAGTGAAAAATTTATACCTTTGCGAGTGGAGCAAGACAGTTAGTCGTGCAACTAGCATTAGAGACAATGGTGACATCGGAGGTGTACTCCTTTTCGTTTACTCCCATAACAAACATGGGAGCATTTGCACTCGGAGCAGAGATGACAACCTTCTTTGCACCTCCCTAATAACCAGCCAAACAAAGTAATAAGCCATAAAGACAAACACGCTTCAGTCATATTCAAGGTACACAAATCTAATATTGATAATGACGAATGGAAGCAAACCTTCAAATGGGCAGCAGCCTTGTCCTTATCGGTGAAAACACCAGTGGACTCGACAACATATTCAGCTCCAGCTTCACCCCATGGGATCTCCTCTGGGTTTCTAAGAAACGATCATAGATGATTAGTTATCAGTGTACTTAAACTTCGTGTTAGGTGAGGTGCACAGGATGAAGAAACAACGTACCGGCAGCCAAAAACGCTAATGGCTTTATCGCCAATGAGAAGAGTCTTTTCATCCTTCACTTTGATGTCATTCTTTTTCCATTGGCCGTGAACACTATCGTATTTGAACATGTAAATCTGCATCATTATCAAATTAATAAACAATCAGCCTTATACTAAGTAACGCTATTGATCATGATTTCATTTTAATCACATTAAATCTAAAATCGAGGATCCAATGCAAAAGCTTAAGCGTAGATATGTACCATGTAATCGGTAGTAATGAAAGGATCATTAACAGCAACAAGCTCAACATCATCACTCTGTAAAGCAACTCGAGCCACCAACCTTCCGATTCTTCCGAATCCTATACACAAAAAACCAAAATAAGTATTAAAAAAAACGTCATCGATTGAAAATCATTGAGAATGCTAAAAAGGATGAAAAAAATAACCGTTGATTCCGAACTTGATAGGTGCCATGATTACTGATAGATTTAGAAACTGCAAATAGATTATAAGAAGAAATAAACAAACAAGTTGTAATGTGATAGAAAGTAAATGGGCAGGTAAATATATGGTAAGCTTGAATGGTTAATAGTGAAATACGGATATATGGTGAAATGTTTGAATTGAATGAATGTAGGACGTTAGCTTCGGTCTAAATAAGGATTAATGTTCATGCGTGCATGCAGGAGATCATTGGCCCAACTTATGTCCATATGTCACATGAACTGAAACCCCTAAAAAAAGTTTTGTAAAATAACAAAGTAACTAATGAACAAGCATAAGTAAGTAAGTAACAATGTTTAGTTTACCTTTTTGATAAATAGATAAAACAGTAATATAGATGAGCATTTACAACAACGATAACACATGGATGCCGGGTGTGACACGTAGGCACGGACTACACCCCGTTTTAGGTCCCGAAGTACCAAAAAAAATAATAATCCAAAGCTGCCATTATCTTTGTATGTTCAATCCCCAAAAAATTTACCTTAGTTTCTTAGTTAGCTTAACATTTTTCTTTTGTGAAACACCCTATTAAAAATACTGAGTCCGCTCACAACCCCCAAAATGCGGGTAGTGGAGTTATAACTTAGAGAGTCGTACTCGTACCTAATAGTAGAGAGATTGCTTCGAGAAAAATCGGCCTACATTGCGTTATGCAGAAGTTGTATAAAAAAGTTATATTCTAGTAATTTGTACCCATATAAGTTAGAAGGTTTAGTAATTTTCATTTGTCGACATTTTTTCTAAGAGCACCGGGAATGGAAACGTGCCACACATGTCGACATTTTTTCTAAGAGCACCGGGAATGGAAACGTGCCACACATGCCAACCTCCAGAGGCGTACACTCCGTAACACACAGAGCTGAAAACTCTGCTCCGTAAAAAAAGAATACAGATGAGTTTAGATTTGACGCCCTACCACTTTGTTCCCAGCACCCCGTTTAATCTCCTCACACTCCAGCGGGATGTTTATAGTATACGCCTACACTTTTGATGGTTCCAGTTTGCTACTTTTTAGATGTATGAAAGTACATTGGTATGACGTGAAGTTCAATATAGTTTATCCTTGTACCTTCATTGCTATCATAATTCATACATGTTACTATGAAGATACTTCCTGTCTAAAGTGTTTAACATGGCTATATACCTTGTGTATTCAAGTTGTTAAGAATGTGTATACTTGTGTGCCTGTGTACACAAGACTCAGCATGACCTGTAAAACATCTGTATTGATTGTGCCAAAGCCATGGGAAAGCATACGAATATACCATCAGGCGCTATTAATCAGTATGAAGAGAAAATTAGATATGCATCTCGCCTAGCCAAACACCATTCGTTAGAACTTTGTTTAACATAATCTGACATAATTCAACGTTACAATTGTCATAAGAAGCAAACATCGTATCATAAGATTACATATACAGATAAACTTATTAAATACATCTTTCTGGGCATTTATTAAAATGGAAATTGAGTACAGCGATATGACGGTTACATCCATCAACTTTTACAACAATCAAATATGAGGGCCAGTTTTACTTCACGACATCATGCAAATAGAAACAATCCTCACAATATAATGACAATGGCGAAACAAGAAGCTATAAACTTACACACACATGACTGATGAAATACACGAGACGACCTCCATCTGTCTAGACCAAATATTGGCATCTGGTCCAATCTTGAAATCAGTCTTACCAAGAATCTGCCAGCTTCTTCAACAGACCAGATTCATTCCTAGTAATTCTTCAGAAACATTTTTCACGGATCTTCCAAGATGGGTAATTCTATCAGTTTTTTTTTCTTTTTATAATATTTTTAACACAAACCATATAATTTCTTCATTTGACAATACCAAATACTGATACTTCAGCAGAATCATCAGGCACTGGTTCGCGGGTTTATAGTAGATAGCAATAGATGACATAGTAGTTGGATTCCATTAACATCCATTTTATCATCTAGCCATAGAGGCAAAAATGAAAACTTGCTTGTCCATGGAAACCATGAATACTAATATCCTCCTCTTCACCATCTGTGAAACTTAAGATTTGCGTTAAACAATCCAAACAAAGGAAATCCAAACAGAATGTCTCCATGTAATCCCGTTCATTAAAGCAACACCCACAATTGATACACCGAGGAATGCAAAATGTACATGCTCTGCAATTATTACGTGTACCTTCACATGTCTTGGCTGGACAATCATAAACTTGTCTCAATTGATGACACTTAGGACACGCCTCTATATCAATTGGACGGTCATCTTCTAGCGAAAGATGTAGCTGCCCACCATGATAGAATCGAGGTTTATTGGAAGTGAGTTGTTTTTGGCTATCTATACACAATATTTTCTTTAGCTCTTCAAAATGCTCCATTGTTACACTATGCATTCCACCAATTCTTAGGCGTTTAATTCCACTTCCCCCAGAAGACTTCAGAGATTTCAAGTTGCTTAAGAGACCTTCTACACTAAGCCCATAACATCCAAGCACACTTAGCTGCATCGACCCATGTTAATTCTAGTGAGATTGAGTTAACGAATTTCTCTTATGATCATCTAACCATTTAGGTGTGAAATAATGAATTTTACACTAGCTACAACAAAACTTATTACCAAATGGTGAAGTGAGAACCCTAATATACCCTCATTACGTGTATCAAGCATCGTAACACTATATCAGGCATCACGTTTCACATGGTGTTTGAAATTTGGATAAGCGTCATAAATGTGATTATTTAATACTGAATAATCAGAATCAGACAAGTATGTTTTAATATAACGTGGAGCATTTTAAGTTACGAGTATTCGGCAAGCATTGATTATGTAAGGAAGTAACGATAAACAAGCGTACGTAGTAAATGCCATATAAATACATAAATATACACACATGCAAGAAAACTGACCTTTGTAAGCCCTAGATTTCGCTGAATAACATTCTTAAGACCATCATCTGTAATCTTTAAACACTTCACAAGACTCAACGACCGCAGCATACCATTAGCTCTATTCGTAACCCTCAATAGAGCCTCATCACCAAACGACTCACCCAACGGTTGATCCACATGCACACTCCTCCAAAGCAACGGATCATTCCGAACACCATCACGCAAAGATTTACAAACTCCCTCAACCGAAACCAAATCCCTCGTTCCTAAATACCCAAGAGCAAAAAACAAACCATCCGGAACCACACCATCACCACCACCACCACAACTCTCGTCCCCTTCATTAACCGAACCCACACCCTTTTTAAAATTTTCATCAAAATCCAACTTTTCGCTAAATTTAACAAACCCGATATCCTCATCAACCTCATGAATCCAACCCCTAATCATTGTACACCCACTAGTAATCTCCATCTCAAATGGGTCAGAAGGCAACATACCATAATCTTGATCATGACCCACATCCTTAAATCCCATACTTTTATCAAATTTCATATCTTTATAACCAATCTCATGATTTTGATCATGACCCATATCCTTAAATCCCATATTTTTATCAAATTTAATATCTTTATACCCAAACATTAATGAATTAAACATAAAACTAGATTCATCACCCATGTTTTTTTTATAATCCTATAAATTAAAATCTATCTATAAAAATAACCAATCAACTAACTTGATGAAAAAAATAAACCAATAGTTGATTGCAAATATGTTACAGTATAATAAATTTTTTGATGAATAAATATTGAAATTGAAAAAGATCTGACCTGAATAAAAATAGATTAATGGGTGTTGTTTTGTGAAAATGAAATGAAGCCATGACGAGGAAGAAGGAAAAAGTCAAAGGTCAAACATTGGAGATGGGTGAAAATGGGTTGAAATGATGTGATTAAAGATGGGTTGCTTCTTAAATGTTTTTGCATTTGCATTTGGATACCAAATACTCGTGTACAAGTCTTTTACCATCTACATTTACTTCTACGGATCTAATCTACAAAAGATTGTACTTTGTTTAAGGACGAGCTTTTTGACCCGAATTTCAAAATTATTTTGGAAATGAACTAAAATCGTATTTGAAACTGTACTGATTTTGGTATACGGTACGGTATCGGAATTTACGAAATAAGGTGATAAAAAATCAGGATCATTAATTTGTTACGGGATCGGTATTAAATCGAAAAAATTCTCGAAAAAATAGATAAAGAACCCTATTTTTGGGTATCGATATCGTTGTCGGTATTCGGATCTAGTTCGATACGATACCGGTACCACTAATTTATGTTGAGAAAAAAATCACTACTACTAATTTGAGGTGAGATCGGTACGGTACCGGTACGGTACCGGTACGAGTACCATGCTCACCCCTAACTTTCTTTAACAAAAGCTTGTATTCGTGAGTTAGTGGATATTTTGGTGAGTTTTGAAAATCGATTTTGAAATCGACTCGGTCAAGTGATCAACTCACTAAGTCAATCCGGGTCAATCTGTTTTTTCAAAAAAAAATTGTATATTTTTAATGATTAACAAAAATTATTTATAAAAGTCTAATTTTTTTTTTTCATAAATTGAGCATGTAAACTAAACCTACAAATTTAACAAGGATTTAAGCCCGGACTTTGCCCCGGGTTGTTGACTGTTTTGTTGCGAGTAAAAGATAATATTTGTAGTCTTCTTTTTTCTTTGCTTCTTGTGCTAGATGGTTTTCAAATTTCAACGATGAGTGCAAACCCATCAACAGTCGAACAAACCAACAAAACACTTTTTTATGAATGTACATAGTCAGGATGCTAACCGATACATATACTTACACTGCCAATTCGAACACATTAGCATAAAAAACAAACAAAAATCCTTAATGCCAATTTGAACACATTAGCATAAAAAGCAAACAAAAATCAAAGAGTAGCATAAACATGTAGTTACAATGCAAAATTCCACAAACAAATCAGTTGCTTCTAAGATGTATTTACAATGCACAGTTTAAGCACCTCATCATCACGGATTTTTTTTAATGGAAACTGAAATTTTATAAAATGAACTAGTAAGAAACTAGCAGTACAATCTACACATAAAACGATCCAACAAACCAACGAAATAAGCGAACAAAAAAAGCTCAAATGAAACAGGACAAACACGCAAAAAACTCATGTAAACTAGAATCAGACAGGAGATGCCACCATGGCGCCAAAAAAATGACCTCCCAACAACGAAGCCAAACACCCGATTCATTATACCGCAAATGTAAAGCGATCTAACCGACATCCTTTGTTTGTCTCGTTAAGGCGTTGTGAATAAGAATAGCTTCTTTAACATTGCCATCGTAACTCCAAATCTGAAGATCGCTAGGAAAATAATCTTTCCACAAACGTAATTGCGCGAAAGAGAACAGTCCGTGAACGTTCCTTTTGGGGTCTCTATAGCTCCAATGTTATTCAAAATCTAACCTGTCGCTAATAAGAGGACTAACATAATCAAGCCACGTAGAATCAGACGCGTCAACAAGATTAAGGTCATTTCCAGGGGGGGTAGATGGAAACACAATGTTGAAATCCTTTGCAGGGGCTGACTCAGAATGATCTCCCAGAATCTCGTCTTCCCCCTTAATAGATATATTGTTACTATTATTAACCACCTCATATTTCTCATTAACATTTTTATAACAATCTTGAATATCTGTACCACCTTCTTCTTCCAATTTCTTTTCCGTACAATTTTTAACACACCCATCATTATACAAGACCGAATCACCACGGATCTCACCTTCTTCAATGGAGTCAACACGATCACTTTCCATCCCATGAACATCCTCCTCTCGCACAAGTTTACTAGAAGCTAATAAATCACTAGACGAGCCCGAATCTTTGTTGTCATCGTTCAACGGTTCTGAGTCAAAACTAACATCGTCCACATGCATCTCACGTTCCAATCCTTCGTCCAAACTAGGACCTTCGTCATCCTTCCTGTCGGGAGAACCAGTTATGGAATCATCCTCCTTCGGATCTATGTTGGGCGCCCAATATGCAAACTCAGTAGCGATAATACGATAAGACCGATTACGATGCGAAACTGTAAAGGACTCTAGCACTCAATGTAAAGCGTTAGTAAGGACACAAACCTTCCCATGAGACATAGGTCCATCATTAACCATGTCAGTAAACACACTGCACCCCCACCGAGCACCCAACTTCTTATAAACCTATGGAGCCCATGATGCTAATGGCAAACCCACCAAGTCTATCCAAACACATCTTTCGGCCGGAATAAAATCATGAGAAACATATTTGAGCTCCAAAAATACATCAGTAAACAATTTTGTTGTCTTGACCCTTTCCACGTGGTCCATAGAATCAAACTTCAACCACACCTAACGTCCGCTAACGTATCTAAGACCGACATCATCAAAACCCTCAGAAGACATTAATTTCAGAAGATCCGTAATGACACTTAAATCTTTAACTTTAGCAAGAATACTACGCTCCGTACCATTTAAATCTATACAATCATCTACCGAAATAGACATCACCGCTTCATTACCCGACTCCTCATTTACCTTCTCACAAACCGACACCCCCGCAGAATTAGTTCCAGCATTAGTTTTCTCATTATTATCAGACATGCCCGCTGATTTATGGCCCAAGACCACTTTAGCATACGAGTTGAAAGACTGAAAAACATTATCATTACCCCTAGAAAGTTGAAATTTCAAACCTTCGTTAGGTTTGAATTCCCCATCTCGTTCCTTAATCTTGTTATTAATTCGACCATACTTCTCCACATCGACAAATAAATGAATTCCACCAATCCATTCCGTTGTTAGGTTAGAAACTAACTGATTGATGTCTTTAACATTATTAAACCTTACAAAACCAAACATGTGACCCGATTTGGATCTCTTTGCTGCAATGTATACATTGATCACCACACCCTATTTGTTACATGTATCCCAAAAATCTTGGACCGTCGCTTTCCATGGGATATTAGAGACAAAGATTGATGAATACGACTTATGAAACTCACGATAATTAAGATTAGAATCGATGGGAATACCTTGGTTTCGCTGCTCGTGATTACGATTGTTAACATGTTGATCGTTCCTTTTGGTTTTCGAATTGCTTTGTTCGAGATCCGATGACTCTTGCCATCGTTGTTATGTATGGAAAACGCCTATCATTGAATTTGTGGAGATTAGATCCAGAAACCTTATATATCTTTTATTTTTAAGTAAAAATACTCGATTTTTCGTTCCGATTCTTGTTTTTTTACCTTGCTATTGTCAAAAAAATTTCGCCTCCCCACGATTGAGTTTCCTCCCTCATCATCACGGATTATGCTTTCAAGCCTTTCACTTTCCAGATAGGTTCGTGTTTTAGAGATTTGAACTTTAACAAAACATCCGCTCATCGAACTGTCCAAAACAGTAAAAAAAACATTAGCCAAATCTATCAAAAATCAATTTATACATTAGCCAAATTCGACCAAAAAACAATTCATACATTGTAATCTCCAAATAGGGATGGGAGTAAAATTCTCTCATATCATGTAAGAACTTTATTCCTTCGTTACTAACCAATGAATAAAAGAAAGCAAAAAAAAAAATCCTTAACCCTCAATACTATGAATATAACTATATACCTGCAAGTAGCGTACCAAATTAAGATATTATCTATGCACCTCATTTTTGGTCTTACAATTGGTTGTCTTATACTGGTTTATAACACAATTAATTATGTCTCATATTTCTTAATTAGTAGTGTTTGTTAGTGAGCTTTGTTGTAGCTAATATGTATTGCTTATATTACATTGTAGCTAAAATGGCAAAAAAAAAGGATTAAACTTATCCTCATGTCTTTATTAAGGTAAGGTAAGGTAACACCTATTGTCGTCTTCATGGGTAATGGGTCTCAATACCGTCTAGGACAATGTATGAGGGAGGTTAAGACGTAGACGACCATAACCCTGCTTAAGGTAGAGAGGTTGGTTCCGGTTCTACCAAGATACAAAAAGACCTTCGGCCTTGCAAGGAATGAGGATCGAACCCATGACCTCTGTCTATAAAATATATCATAGATGGGCTACCTATCTACTCCCAAAATCAGGTATACCACTTTTAAACATGGCTAAGGTTAGCTGATGTTGTAGCTGCACGTGAGGAGGTTCTTGAGGCAAGCGACTCTCGCACTCGTCCAGCGTTCTACTTTCCGCAACAACACCACATAGCTGAAGGATCATCACAACCAAGAAAAACAATGTTAGTATTTTTAGTTTCCAAGTCTAGATAGGATTAGTATGATAAAATGCAATGATGCCTAAAAACGTTACTTGCATTTTTCGGTCTCGCTTTGTTTTGATTACGACAATATGTAAAAACAAGCATTTACGAAAACAACGAAAAACGAATTCTTGAGTTCAAGTATTTTTTATTTCAACCATTATCACTTAAGGTATATACAAACAAGTACTCATCCTAATTAAAGGATTTAATCTTTTCTTAAAACTCACTTTTTATTAAGTGTGACAAGTTTTTATTAAACTTTCTTTTTTAGAAAATGTTTTATTAAATTAATTATTTGAAAATTTGAAAATTTGAAAATGGCATATTCTATCTTGGTTTGGAATATCCTTTCAGGATATTTTAATCACCAGATTCGAACCATACCACTAAAAGACAAAAAGGAGCGGAGTCTACTCTAGCGGTTCCTTAAGTGGCTATGCGGTTCCTTATCGATAATGATCCGCGGGCTGCAATAAAGAACCGCGGGCATATATAGCCGTTGGAGCCTTTTCTTATAAATAGTAGACAATTCTCAAATTTTCTCTTCACCTCTTTTGCACATATAATTCCAGATTCTTTCATACTTCTAAAATCACTCAAATCCTTGGTCATTTGGTTGATTACTACTTGTTTAGAAGTGAATCTTTCTTCTCCCATCTCTTCCTCTCCAAGTGCAAAGAGAAGAACACTTTCATCCTTGAAGTGTTGTGTCTACCTCAAAGATCCATTGAAGATCAAATCTTATTTAATCATTGTTGTGTCATAGTGTTGAAGATCCAAGTAGTTGTGTCTATTTGAAAGTTGTGTATGTACTAAGGTTTATACTTGGTCCTTAAAGTATACTAGTGTAGATTGGTCCTAGCTAAGATTAGGGCTCGACTTTTAGCTTAGATTCAAAAATTGGATAAGAAACGTTGTGTACGGTTTCTCCACCTTAAGGAGCTTGTTGATTAGTGAACTCTCGAGTAACGAGTACTCGAGGAGTGGAGTAGGGACGACGAGTGAGCTTCGTTGCCGAACCACTATAAATCTTTGGTGTTTGGTCTGATCTTTATTTCCCTTATCTCTTTACATTCATTATTCTTTATACTTGTGATTATTAGTTTAGTTACACTATACCTTGTTCATATTGTGTATAATAAGGTTTCACATAATCACTCAAGTCTACGTTTTTGAAAAGGATTTTTAAAAACCATCTTTTGACAAGTAAATTTTAAGAAACTATTCAACCCCCCCCCCCCCCCCCCCTTCTAGTTTCTACAATTGGTATCAGAGCGTGGTTGCTCAAGACTTTTTAAAATATATTGTATTTTAAAACTTGAATCGATCTATGGATTCCAACAAGTACCTAGAAGGGCAATCCATGCAAAGACCACCTCTTTTTAAAACTGATAGTTTTATTTATTGGAAAAATAGATTTGAGGTTTATGTGAAATCAAAAGATCTAGATCTTTGGCAGGTTATTACCCATGGTGATTTTTTGCCTTATCAATATAATGAAGTTTCTAAAAGCGTAGAGATAGTCACTTTTGACAAAGCTAATGCTGACACTAAAAGGAAACTTGCTAAAAATAATGAGGCTAAAATGGTGATTTATAATGCTTTACCAAAGAAAGAGTACGAAAGGATTATTATGTGTGAAACCGCTAAAGATATTTGGAACACTCTTTTAATAACCCACCAAGGTAATAGCCAAGTCAAATAAAGTAAAATCGATCTTCTTGTTCAACAATATGAATAATTTGTCATCTTAGAAGATGAAACTATTGATAGTGCATTAGCTAGATTTAACACTATTATTACTAGTCTAAAAGCACTTGATGAAGGTTTTTCTAGAAAGAACAATGTTAGGAAGTTTCTTAGGGCGTTGCATCCAAAGTAGAGTGCCAAAGTCACGACGATTGAAGAATCAAAGGATCTCACCACATTATCACTCGATGAACTAATTGGCAACTTGAAAGTTCATGTGATGATAATTTTGAAGGACTCGGAATTGGTGAAAACTAAGAGTGAAAGAAAGTCTCTAGCACTTAAAGCCAAGAAGGCGCAAAATGACCATGAAAGCTCCTCGGATAGTGATGATGAGGAATATGCCATGGCGGTTAGAGACTTCAAGAAGTTCTTTAAAAGACGAGGTCAACACGTGAGGCAACTAAGCAACAAAAATAAATCCTTCTCCAAAAACCGTTTTACCAAGGACGACAAAGGTGATAGGAAATGCTTTAGATGTGGTGATCCGAATCATTTCATCGGTGATTATCCTAAGCCTTCACGCGACAAGAACCACACGGCATTCGTTGGAGGTTCATGGAGCGATAGCGGTGAAGATGTTGATGACAAATCCAAAGATGAGAAATGTTTCATGGCTTACACTTCTAAAGAGGTACATTCCGAAACTGATTACTATAGCAATAATAGTTCTTCTCAAGATGATATAGAATTAGAAGGACAATACAATAACTTACACAAACTTATCCTTAAATTCATTGAAAAGAACAAAAGTGCTAAAATCAACTAGAAGTAAGCTTGAAAATGAGATTAGTGAGCTAAGAGAGAAATTAGCTAAGCTTGAGAAAAACAAAGAAGTTGATTTAGGTTGTCTAAAATGTGAAAACCTTAGACAAGAGAATGAAGATCTCAAGAGTACCTCCATTAAATTGGAAAAGTTCATGGAAGGTACTAGTGCTCTTGATGATATGTTAAATGTAACACCTGGTAATTTTCCTACTTTGTAAAATGACTATTTTACCCTTTAACTTTTTATTTAGTCAACTATGTGATTTAACTGTGTTGGAACCGGGAAGTTATCCCGCGTTTTCTGAAAAACTGTCTGATGACGAGTAATGACTTGACACTCTGCTCAGTCATTATTCTGAACACTTTCTGTGAATCTGACCAAAATGCTGAGACCCTCAATGAATTGACGATAATCCGTGAGATTATTCGTTATCTGTGAATTATGTGCTTAACTGCTTAGTTTTAACAGTGTGATCGTATTTTTATGAAAAGCGTATTTAAATATTTCTGTATATGTTTATATGCCTGTATTTTAGTATTTTTGCTATTTATAGTAATAAATCGCATTTTCTGTGAATATTTAATTAACGTATCGCGTTTTCGTATTTTACGTCGTTTTTACGTTTAACCGTCGTTAGCATGCATAAAATACTTTATAAATCATAAAATATCAGTTTTCGTCGAAAAATCATAAATTTAATATATTTCGTCAAATTTTTAAGTTTTACGTAATTTTAAACTTAACTATATACTTTTCGACATTTACCTAAAACTAATTAACCTTTTTACCTTAAACCTTCTAACTAGTTACCATAGTAAATTTTTTGAATTATTTACCTATGTGGGACCCCCATAACCGGCCAAACTACACCATCACATGGAAGATAAACCAAAATCTTACACTTTGCTATATTAAGCTTAACTTACACATCCTACATGTTTTTAACCTTATACCACAAGTATACTTCACATTATTTTTCACTTATTCATTTCACTAAAAAAACACACATCTCTCATTCTCTCTCTGAAACACACGGCACAAACACAAACCAAAACCACCATTGTTGATTTCTTGAAGCTTCATTTTAAGAACATGTAGCACAAAACAAATACATCCTAGGATTTATACAAGCATAAAGAAGAATGGGTTTTCTTGGTTTGTCGATTTGAGAAGTTTTTGGTTGAAGTTTATAGAAGTTGGGTTTTGTTGATTTTTAGTTGATTAGAACGTAGATCGCGTTATTGTGGTTACGTAGAATCGTTACTCAAGGTTATTTCTTGAACCTTTTTCGACTCTTTCTTTTTCATGCATAATCTTTGAAGATCTATGCATGCATGTTACTCATCAACTATTTTCTTGAAATAAAAAGATAACAAAAATATTTTTGGTCATGAAATATTTTGGATCTATAAAAATTATGTGTGGATCAATTAGATCCATGCATGAAAATGTTTTAATTGAAAGACTTGTAAAATATAAAAATGTATATTTTTAGATTTATGGACTTGAAGATAAATCTTGTATTTTGAGTGTGTTTATGAATAATTGAAGGGAACTAGTAGTGTTACTACTAGTGGGTACGCTTGAAAATGGTCGAAAACGAGTTTTTACGAAAAGTATATAATCTGTCCGATTTTTATAAGAGGCATAGAGGGTCGTAAAAATTGTTTTGACACTAGTTTACTACGATATTATGAAAATATAAGTTATTACCTTCGTTTCGATATATTATGGGCTAAAAACGGAGCAAAATGAGTAAGATATGGTCGTTTAAATTTCGTTGTCGGAAAACTTAATTTTTGTGAAAAAGACTATAATGTGCTTGCTGTCTAGATTTTTAAAGTGGTCGAAACGACGTTTTCGAGTTAAACGGAGTTGTTTTAAGTGTCGAAATGGGTACTAAATGGTATGTATAAATGTTGGACTCGTTTTGTAAAAGGATATAAGCGCGAAATGTGAATACTTTGTTCATTGCTAAAAGTTTGAGCGTTAAAAGTGGAAATTGGCACTATTGCGGGGAAAATGACTTGTTGAAATAATTGTGATTGAGAAGTGTTGAAATTAGGGATTTAGGACGAGATTTGGGTACTTACTAAAAATGGCAAATTTTAATGTGACGCAGAAAGGCTGCCGAATTTTCTATAGAAATCTTGTTAGGAAATTTTGTTAAGATAAATTTGGGTAAATTAAAATTTACGCCGAAAGGCTGTCGAAATTTTGTCGAGTCAAAAATAAATATTTTTGTCTAAGTATATATACTATAATGCTTATAACGATATGATATCTACAAGTCACGATTTTAACTACAAACCAAAATATATATATATATATATATGATTGATGAGTAACGTACGTGACGAACTATTGTGACTTATTTGCTAGCGCCTAAACTATAGTATTATATTTAGGTTGTTGCTAGAGTTGCTCGCTACTATTTGATCATACTTGTGCGGTTTTAATCGTTACTTGAGGTGAGTCTATAGATCCATATTAAACTGTTTTATATGTTTATTGTTTTGGGATGTGATAAATGCTTTCGATGCTTGCTTATGGACGCAAGTAAAACTTGATTTCTGTGAACGTTTTGTGAACATTGTTTATGAGATAGCTTAAGTTTCTTTAGCCGTAGTCCCCACTATCGTGAATCGTTAATTACTCTGCTGGAGTAAGCTCTTATGATATGGATAGATCTATTGAGGGTTGAGAACCTCCACTCGGGCATTCTGACGCCGGACGAGTGTATACCATTTGTGTGAACGGAGTTATCTTGGCTAGGTACTCTATTGGGGAAAAATTTATATATACAATCTATTGTATGTACTGGATCATTAGTTTTGATGTCACGAGCTTAGCTATCATAAATATTGTGAACACCCAATTTATCCTACACTTGGCACTATACCTCCTATAGTTGCATGTGTACACGAAATGAAATATGAAATCGATTTACTATGAATTTTTACTCGAAACCTATATTCTCACCAACTTTATGTTGACCCAATTTAGCATTTATCTCAGGTAATTGATGATGATTTGTATCTGTTGTATGAAGTACTTGGAGTCCGCATGCATTCTTGGCTATCTTCAGACATTTATCTACTTATGCTTTTGAATTGTTATCTAGTTGATGTTTAAAACCTTTAAATTCCGCTACGCTATCTTTTGAAACTGAGACCTTTTGTACTTTGATGTTTTTATTAAATTCAACGAGGTATTTTTATAAAACGTCTCATTTAGAGTCGTTCTCTTGTACCTTGAACTATGATACAATGACGTAACAGCCCCCGAGCTTCACCGCTTCCGCATATTACATTTTGGGGTGTTACAGATTTGGTAATCAGATCCTTGGTTATAGAGAACTAGGTTTGCATCTTATGCCTAGACTATAACCGATGTGGCTACTTGTTACTCTGTATACATATATGTACTACGTAATGTATTACATAAGATAACACTATAAGTAATATGTAATATATATTATGTAATACGTAATATGTATTATATACATATGCATTTCGTTGATTTGCATACTTTAATTTCTATACATGATTATTTCATGCATACCCTACAACTGCTCTAGCGCGTGAATGGTTGTTGTAGGATATGTCATCGCATACTATCACGTATCTTTTCGATTACATCTATAGTCTGATTCTAATCCAATCACCATTTTCGGTGTTATTTTTGGTTTTGTTTTGATCTTTGGTATTTAATCAAAACTCTTATTTTATGACTATGTACTTGATATTTTGATTATGAATGGGAATTTAACTTTATGACTTTGATCAGTGACTATCCTTTCTATTTTTGTTGTATCGTTAAATTTTGCATTTTATTTTAGCATAAGAAATATATAACGTGTATATTCGTGCTTGAACCTTAATTACATTGTTATCTTAACACATAGAAACAATGGTGAACACACGTAACGGAATGACTGACGAACAATTGGAAGAACTAATTACACAACGAGTGACCGCTGTATTGGCAAACATTCAAGCTAACAACAACGTGAACCAAGCACCGCCGAACGATGTTGACAATCGACCGCCTAAGCCGTGTACTTACAAGGACATTAGGAGTTGTGACCCCTTGAATTTTAATGGTACTGAAGGAGCTGTTGGATAAGCTCGTTGGGTTGAAAAGATGGAATCTGTGTTCCGTGTCAGTGGATGTACTGTTGAAAACCGAGTGACTTATTCTACTTGTACTTTAGTTGCTGGAGCGTTGACATGGTGGAACACCCATGTGCAGACGGTTGGAGCCGATGAGGCGTATGGAATGAGTTGGGAGGAACTTAAGAAGTTGTTGAATAAGGAATACTGTCCTTGTAATGAGATTTAGAAAATGGAAATCGAACTGTGGAACCTGACCGTGAAGAACAATGACATTGGTACGTACACCAGGAGGTTCTAAGAGTTGTGTTTGATATGTCCTGGAATGGTTCCAGATGAAGAAAAGAAGGTTGAGCGCTACATTTGGGGTTTACCTGGTAGACTTCAAGGGAATGTGACATCGTTTGGACCGACAAAAGTTAGTGATGCTATAAGGATGGCTCACAGTCTGATGGACCAAGTTGTTCGAGCAAATGCTGGAAATGCCGGAAATGCCGCGGATAACAAGAGAAAATAAGGGAATAACCAAAGGAACAACCATGGGAACTATCTGAATAAGAGGCAAGAAACCGTGAAGGCGTACACTGCTGGTACTGGGGAAAAGGGAGTATAAAATAGGACGTTACCTTTGTGCAACCGATGTAAGCGTCACCATAATGGACAATGTAATGTACAATGTCACAACTGCAAGAAAACTGGACACATTGCTAGAGACTGTAAGTCACCACCCAACCCGAAAGCCAACGCCACTTATTTTGAATGTCAGCAAAAGGGACACTACAACAATGAGTGCCCAAAGAAAAAGAATAAGGACCAAGGAAAGATTGCTAAAGCTGGGGAAGCTCGTGGAAGGGTCTATGTGATAGGAGGAGGAGAAGCGCAACAAAACCCCGACGTCGTGACGGGTACGTTCCTTCTCAATGGTCGTTATGCTTCTATTTTATTTGATACTGGAGCCGATAGGAGTTTTGTGTCGACTGTTTTTAGTGTTTTACTTGATGTGACCCCTTCGCCCTTAGACACTAAGTACACTATTGAGTTAGCTAATGGAAAGTTGATAGAAGCCGACACTATACTTCGCGGATGCACTTTAAATCTTCTAGGTCATCCTTTCGTAATAGACCTTATGCCTGTTGAGTTAGGGAGTTTTGACGTGATTATCAGAATGGATTGGTTGTCGAGATATCATGCTACGATTGTATGCGACGAGAAGATCGTTCGTTTACCATTTGGTGATGAAGTTTTGGAAGTACAAGGGGATACAAGTAACGGAAAAGGGAAGTCACGACTGAACATCATCTCGCGTATCAAGGCTCAGAAGTTTTTATCGGAAGGTTGCCACGTATTTTTAGCCTGTGTTACTGAAAAGCAGACGGAAGAAAAACGGTTGGAAGATGTACCTATCGTACGGAATTTTCCGGAAGTCTAGCCTGAAGATTTACCTGGATTACCGCCGACCAGACAAGTTGAATTCCAGATCGATTTAATACCGGGAGCTGCACCTGTTGCTCGAGCACCTTACCGTTTAGCACCGTCGGATATGCAAGAACTAGCGACACAACTACAAGAGTTGACTGATAAAGGATTCATAAGATCGAGTTCTTAACCTTGGGGTGTGACATCCCCAAATTGAGTCAAACGCAGCGGAAATAATATTTGGGTGTCACGTAGGTGGATCAACAGCAGACAGAATGTAGAGCAACAGATAAAAGATTATCCTTACGTTTATTACATGATTGAAAATGCAAATAGTATTACAGTAGTCTTTAACATTGTTTGAAAGTTTGAATTATTCCCAATTTATAAAACCCCAGATGAGCTCTATAAATGCAGCCTATCATGATGCTTGACTCCATGCACACCAATACCTGCTTCAGTTTCCTGAGAAAACATGCTTAGAGAGTCAACATAAAGTTGGTGAATTCACATGTTTAATTAAAATAAGTTTGGACATTAAATATTCCCAGAAGTAGTAATGCACAAAGCATCAATACTTAAAAGTAATTACATTTCCATATTGCCCGAAACTGAAAATTGACAGTTAAGTCCTCAACAGATAAGGACCCTTCGCCTTATCTTTATCAAGGCACCCATAACAAAAATAAGTGCTGACATGTGAAACATCTGTTGTCCTGGCATAGGCACAGTGAGCATGACTCACCCGGATGGGGACGGTCAATCCCAAATAGATCTATTTATAACATTCAGGTAATTCAATAATTCTAACAGTTTCGGATACACGGGTCATGCGGGTTCATCTACAATAGGCAATGTAATCAAAAGTTTCACAGTTCAATCCATGTCCATAAAAATCAAATATGTTGCATGTTTTCTTCCCCATTAAAAGGTTTAAAAGTTTGTCAATATATAAAGTGGGGCCATGAACTCACCTCAGTAGTACAGCAATAAGTCAGTAGATAAATCTGATAGGGATGCTCACGATACAATCAACGACCTAAATAATTATAAGGTCTCAGTAAATGCATAACATAATGCATAAAAGTTCCAGAATAAATCTGTACATGCTTAAACTGGTTTTAAGCATTTAATTACAATACTTGTATTTTGTTTATCGTAGTACAAGTTCTAATAGTATTTATTTTAGGTATAAAATAAATAATAAGGTTTAATTAATTAATTCACTTAATTAATATTTTGTACTTACGTTGTTTATAAAACACTTTAAATATTTATATAGGATAGTTTTATATACATTTAAAGTGATAGGAAAATAAATTTAATTAATATATTTGTTTTATAAGTTAATCATTTTCAATTTATATTTAATATATAAATAAGGTTTATAAATGTATAACATTCTATTTAAAATCCATGTTTACGTAAAGTTTATATTTATTAAGTTATAGGTTTGGAAAAATAACAGTTGTTACGTTTATTTAAGTTTTACGTTTAAATAACGGTTTAAAATATATAAGATTTTAAGGTTCGTAATACTTTGTATAAAATACGTTTTAGTCCTTTTAATTAAATAAATACTCGCGGTTAAATTACTTTTATACCCATAGGGTTTCTAAATCTTTCAAGTATTTACAGTTTTGGTCCCTCCCTAGTTACACGTGTAACTAGGGTTTCTTTAAGTTTCCATAAATGGCAAAACTAGTCCCTAAGGTATACGGCTCAAATTAAGGCTTAATTAAGTTTCACCTATTGGCAGTTTTAGTCCTCTAACTTGCGCTTTACATTTAAGTTTAATACAATTTTCATTATTGCCCCCTAGGGCTTGTATGGGTTTCGGCAAAGAGCAAGTTTAGTCCCTAGGGTTACTTAGGGTTTTATTAAGTTTAGTATCTTGGCACATTTGGTCCCTAATGTTCATATTAAGTCTCGGCTTGTGTCCAAAACAATCCCTAGGTTTTCTAAAGTTTACACAACTTACCCTAATATTATATTAATCTCTTTTTAGTCCTTTTTAACCCTATAAAGTTTCGGATATGTTCAAAACACACCCTTATACTCTCGGCAATAATTTAAAAGTGATCCAAAGTTTATGTTTTTGAAATATAAGTTTCTACACTTATTCATTTAGATCCCTTTTACTTTGTAAATTTATAAATCCAACCCAAAAGTTTATACTTGTTATATTTAATCCAAAAATTTAGTAGATCTATTATTTAAATCCAAAATAATTATAGATTTATATTTTTAACATGAAACTTTATAAAATCATATTTTTGACACTAAAGTTTTATAAAAACATTTATTTAGTGAAAATGATTATTTATCTAGGCAAAGTATTATAGTGAGCTTAAACTAATCTTATGAGGCATAATAGTGATCTTAACATTTTAAGGCACCTAAAAAAACATAAATCTAATGTTTCTAGTTATATCTAAACATTACAAGATTACCCAAAATAATATTATGAGCTTATAGCTCACGTCCAAAATACATGCATGGTTAGGTTTTCATGGTTTTTCAAGTTAAACAAGATCATGTTGATGTGTTATTCAAGGTTGACAAGTTTTTACATCATGTTATGTTATATATAAAATCAAGCCGTGGGTTTTATTTAGGTTTTTAGGGTTTCAATACTTGTTTAAATGTTAACTTTACCAAAAATAATCATGTACACATTAATATATATAAAGGTAATGTATTAGAAAAGATAGGTTTTAACTTGGACTTACTTGTTTAGATAGGTTTAGAAATGATATGAGGATGAGTAGAAACAAGTGACAAGCTTTCAACAATGGAGGTCTAGGAGATCAAAAACATGTCGTGGGCTTCACAAAGCTTCTAGGGTTCTTGTTCTTGATTCAAGGATCAAGGTTTCTTGTAGGATGAGCTTAGGATTAACCTTTAGATAGTAGAAGACATAGTATAGGTGTAGTAGTAAATCTTGGAAGTTCAAAAATGGTGGAAAGTGGGGTTTAGCCGTGAGCTAGAGAAGAAGAGAGTGAAGTGAGATTGAAAATGTTTTGTGTTGTGTGTTGTGTGTGTTTGTCTCGGCTAATATCAAAGAGAGAGAGAGATCCAAGTGAATCTTGTACTTTGTACTCAAGAACCTAGGAGATACAAGTTAGATATGAAATATCTTTCAAGTATTTGGCACATGCTTAAACTAGAAAGTTTACTTCCTTCCCATTTTAGTGTGTAGCCGTGTGTTTGCACAAGGTCAAAGGGGACCAACATGACATTGAATAGGAATATGCATGTGGACATTGTGTGTGTAAGTGGTTTTGTAAGTAAAGCATGCTTAGGTGTAAGGAAAGTATGGTTTATTCATGCATTAGTATAGGGTGTTAGTGGAGTGGTATGATTACCCTAGGTTACTTATAAGCTAGTTAATCAAATGATGGTAGTGTATGCATGCATACATACACACGTTTTATTTATGCATGGGGAGAGTTTTGGTAAATTTTTGCCAAGTGTTGTATGATAATAATAGTCCCTTGTATATTATTATAGGTATTTGTTGTGTTGTAGGTATTTTTGTTGAAGCTTTTAGGTAACTTAGTGAAAGTGTATATTAAATACATCACTAAAATTAGTTTTACTTGAATAAAGTAAATAAGTGACAATGTAAAATAATATACATTGTTTTTAAAGTGTTTAGGTATTTATTCCTTTTAAGTAATATATGTAAATATGTACATATAAAAATAATTCAAGTACTTAATAAATAAATTAAGTAAGGTTACAGTTTATCTCAAAATATGTATTGAGGTGATGAATTTTAATTATTCAATCAAGTGGCCAGTCAGTTGCCAGAGTAGTCAGTAAATGACTAAAGGTTCATATAAATGTAAAATAAATATGAAAGGTAGTATGACAATATGTATATGATGCTTAATAAGTCATATAAAAGTGAAATTATATAAATTCCAAATATAAATAGTACTACAGTTGACAAGGTCAATAAGGTAAAATCAGAGGTTTTACAGCACCATCCCGTTATTTTAGCTTTGTCCTCAAGCTTAAGATGAAGCTATTGGTCAGGTGAACAAGTGTGGATACTTGGTCTTGAACGAGTCTTCTCGTTCCCAAGTGAACTCAGGGCCTCTCCTAGAGTTCCAACGTACTTTGACCAGCGGGATGCGACTGCGTTTCAACTTCTTAACTATCCTCTCCATGATTTCCACTGGTTCTTCTACAAACTGGAGTTTGTCGTCAATTTGAACTCCCTCCAATGGCATAGCCAGTGGTTCTTCAGCATAGCACTTCTTCAGGTTAGAAACATGAAAGGTAGAGTGTACCCGACTCAGTTGCTGGGGGCAACTCTAAACGATAGGCTACTTCCCCGATCCTGGATATTACTTTGAAAGGGCCAACATAACGTGGATTCAGTTTTCCACGTTTGCCAAAACGTACAACACCCTTCCAAGGTGATACCTTGAGCATGACACGGTCACCTACTTCAAATTGCATAGGTTTGCGTTTCAGGTCCGCGTAGCTCTTTTGTCGGTCGCGAGCAAACTTGAATCCTTTGTTTGATGAGGACGATCTTGTCAGTAGTCTCCTGGATTAACTCTGGTCCAGTGAGCTGAAATTCACCTACTTCTGCCCAGCACACAGTCGAACGGCATTTACGACCGTACAGTGCTTCAAAAGGGGCAGCCTTAAACTACTGGCATGATAACTGTTGTTGTAGGAGAATTTGTGACAATCCCGTCAATTTATGATTGATATTTTTATTTTCAAGTATTATTTAAAAACATTATTTTAATGTTATAATATGAACTCACTTATTTTTGGGAAGTAATTTGGATCTTACGTCTTGAAGTAGCGTCAACTACGTCTAAACCAGAGGATTCAACGTTACGTGCTTACGTTTACATACACCGTCTTTGGTGACAGTCCGACATTTCAGAAAATAAATTTATCCGTGAATATTATTTTGGAGTTTTAAATTTGTGTTAGTTCATAAACTCACAAATTTACGAGAAGAGACTAGGACTTACGATTTTATTTTAACGTCCTTTACGACTAAACCGGAAACCTTAGGATTACGTATTTACGTTTTCGAACTCCGTTTTTGATGAGACAATTTTTATTGGATTCGTTTTGTGACGATGATTAATAATTTATAAAAACGTTTTTCGTAAAACGACCCGAGGGCACGCAAATCGAGGAAACTGGAATCGAGGAGTACCCGTAAATAAATGGGGATGAGAAAAGTGGGACACTTGTCCCACCCCCACTCAAAAACCGGCTACAACACAACTCTTCAACAATTTGGTGTCAAGTTTTAAGCCATGTAGCTACACTTGTCATCTTAGCTTACAAGCTAAGCACTCACAACACAAAACCACCTAAACCAAAACCATTTGTTCATTCTCACCATGCAAAACAAGCTAGAAACTCTCTCATCTCTCTCACCCTCCATCTATGCCGTCCACTATAGCCTTCAAAACACCCCATTCATACAAATTTTAACCACAAACATATGTTATATTTAACATATGTTAATCTCCATTCAAAAAGAGGAAGATTGGTGCAAGTTTTAACATCCAAGGAGGAGTTTACATGGAGTCTTGGGGCTGATTTCCACAAGGTTTTCATGAACAATGGTGGTCTTGAAGATGGTCTTGGTTATTCACAAGTTTCTCCATCAAAATCCATGTCCAAATCACAACCTACATCAACTTGGTGGTATAAAGATTGTCCTCCTCATCCTCTTGTTATTTTTGATTATGTAATCTTGTATTTCTTTTACTTATGTATATGTATATGATGATGAATGATGATTAAAAATATTGTGTGGGGATTTGGTGTTGATAAACATGCTTAAAAAGATGGACAAACTACATGTAAAATGGGTAAATCTTGTTTAAATGGTAGGCTGTATAAAAACAGTAACTAACCACATGTTAGACTGATAAAATGATGAAGTAGAATCAATTTACAG
The DNA here is from genome assembly GCA_025667525.1 of Glebionis coronaria. Classification (NCBI taxonomy): domain Eukaryota; kingdom Viridiplantae; phylum Streptophyta; class Magnoliopsida; order Asterales; family Asteraceae; genus Glebionis; species Glebionis coronaria. The sequence goes on along the minus strand of CM046880.1, from coordinate 341,737,657 downwards.
TAAGCTATGGGTCTTGTAAACATGTGAGAGTTGGCCATGCAATGGAATCATTGTAATGAGTGAGATATGATCAAAACAAGTTTAAAGTACAAATCTGAGTTCACTGTTTTGGACGATTTTTAGAAAATACTTAGAGGCTGATTCAACAGTAGCTATAGAAGAGTTAAATGGAGCACATATCATTTAGTTTATGTGATAATAATTTGAGCTTCTATCTACATATATAACTCTAGATATGGCAGTTTTGGTGAACATGAAAATAAAAATCAGATTTTGGAAATTAAAGTATAATAGTATATTATATAAGCACTCAAATAAAAATAGTATGAAATGTGAATAAAACCCACTAACTCATATAATACATTTATATAAATATGTACAATGGTAAATAAGTGGACATTTTATAAAAATGGTAACTTGTTAAGTTTTATAAGTTATAAAAACTATAAACATGATTTTTACGACTTTTTCGGCTATTACCGTAAAATTAACGTTTTTCTTAAATAAAACTTAGACGGTTGGACCCGTCTAATGTGAACTTTATAAAACTCATATACTGATATATAAACATATAGAACAAGTAAAAACCGATAAAACCCGAACTATATAACATACGGACATTAACGGGCTAAATTAACGTTATTGGACTAATAATACAACAAAATGGACTAAAACACATATAAACTTATTTATTGGGCTTAACCCATTTAGGCCCAACATATAAAGTATAAATACTGATAATAAAAGTATAATTGGACTAATGAATAGTATTGGGCTTGTAATAGGCCCATTGGGCTTCAAAATATAAACAAGATTGAACTAGTATAACTAGTCTTGAAAAATTCCCAACACATAACACTAAAATAAGTAAATGAGAATATGTAAACCCACTTGATCATCATATATATAAAATCATCATATGTATACATAATTGTTATTTTTATAAAGTCATTGGACAAGAGTCTAAGACGAGTATTATTTGTCTAGGTTTCCGTGATTGAAGCACGTACCGTACGTCCGAATTACCGATAACTCGCCTTCCCACATCAACGTGAGTTCATAGTCTTGCACTCTTTTAAATGTTTTTATGAAATGTTTTATAACCCGCGAGGGAGATAACATGTTAGTTTTTATAAAATAGGACACCATTTGTCCTGACTGTTTGTTTATTGATTTGGACCCGAATGATTGTATGACCCGATTGTATGACCCGATAAATGATTAAAGGACCCGATAGATGAAATAAAATGGATTATTAAAGTTAGGTTATGTCACTAAAAGTCCCATTAGCATGAATTGTGAACTACCGGGATTTGGTAGACGCTTATGCACATAATAGTACTATTTGGGGACGATCACCCCAGTTCGCGCCTTGACGGTTGATCCCCGTCGTGCCACATTGATTGGTAAGCGAATTTATGTATGAGAAGATTTCCATAGCGTGACCTTTGTGACGACACGCTAATTTAGATGGGAAAATTGAGTATCAGGCTAGCTACCCGTTGTTTGGTTTAGTAAGGTAACAATGTCACGCGGCTTATAATAATCCAAATTAACGAAATACTGATGTACGCTCCAAATTACGATGTATTGCCTGACTAGCAATACAGGGTCATACTAATGATATTATGTTTGTGTTTTGGTTTTCGTAACCATATTCATATACGGTTTTTATTTAACTTTATACAACGTCGTAAGACGTATTGTATGATGTTTTTACGACATTGGCTCGTATAATGATTTTTAAGGCATATGCCTATATTATGATTTTCGATAAGGATTTCTATAAAAATGACTTTGGCTATTTTATGGCCTATTAAAATGATTTGTTCAAAATGATTTTCAGCAATAATTTTATACTGATATTATATTGATGGATTTTATTAAACTCTATGAATTCACTCGGCGTTATCGTTGACCTTTTCTTTTAACATGTTTTATCTCAGGTACTTGAAGGTAATTCTCGGGAAGACAACAAGAATTCATGGCCCACACCTAATACTTATTTCCATTCAAATGCTTTGTAAAACCTGTATTAAATATAATGACTTGGGACCTATGTAAATTTGATATTTATGAATGGAAATGCTTTTATTATTAAACGACGCGATTTTTATGCGTTGTCTATGATGTGAGTAATGTGCTATCCCGTAACACCAACGAGTCTTCCGCTGTACTGAGTTGTATAAATTTGGGGGTGTTACGGAATTCCACTAAAGGAATATGGTCAACCCATCCATTTCAAAAATCAATCACACATGCTCGTAGCATGTCCTCTAGAGTCTGGATGGTTCGTTCACTTTGACCATCAGTCTGCGGATGATAAGCAATGCTCATATCTAAATTGGTACCTAATGCTCGTTGGATAGCCCTCCAAAAGTTTGATGTGAACCTACTATCTCGATCACAGATTATCGACACTGGTATTCCATGTTTGGTCACAATCTCCTTCAGGTACGTCTTTGCTAGTTTGGCAAGGGAATCGTTCTCCCTAATTGGCAGGAAATGAGCGGACTTGGTGAGTCGATCGACGATTACCCAGATAGTATCGTAACCGTGAGATGACTTTGGGAGTTTGGTAACAAAGTCCATAGTGATGTTGTCCCACTTCCATTCCGGTATCTTGGGTTGTACAAGTAAACCCGATGGTCTCTGATGTTCAGTTTTGACACGAGCACAGGTCAAACATTTCTGAACGTAGGTGGCAATGTTGGCTTTCATATTCGGCCACCAATATAACTTCTTCATATCCTGATACATCTTTTCAGATCCGGGATGTATAGAATATTTAGACTTATGAGATTCGTGCATGATCACGTTCCTCAAATCTCCATAACAAGGTAACCAACTTCGTCCGTGAAGGCATAGGGTTCCGTCTGCTCTAGGTTCTAACTTTTCTTTGCTAAGATCAGTTCTGAGCATTCCCCCGACATCTTCCTTCACGAGGTTTTCAGGCAATTAGGCTTGAGTCTGAGCTTCCAAAATCTGTTTGGGTAGATCCAAACTGATTGTCATAACCAATGCCCGAACTCTCATAGGAGGGTCCGTTTCCTTACGACTTAAAGCATCAGCAACCACGTTTGCTTTACCCGGGTGGTATTTGATCTCGCAGTCGTAGTCACTCAGTAACTCATGTTCAACTCCTTCTGATCCAATATGTGTTGCAAACTTTTATGGTCAGTATGCACTGTGCACTTTGTTCCGTATAGGTAATGTCTCCAGATTTTGAGAGCAAAAACTACGGATCCAAGTTCTAGATCGTGAGTGGTGTAATTCTTCTCATGCTTCTTCAATTGTCTTGAAGCGTAGGCAATCACTTTCATCCTCTGCATCAATACTGCACCTAAGCCCTTGTGTGAGGCATCACGGTATACAACGAAATCATCGTTGCCTTCAGGCAAGGCCAGTATGGGTGCACTGCATAACTTCTGCTTGATCAGTTGGAAAGCCGATTCTTCCTTCTCTCCCCAATCAAACTTTATTCCCTTCTGTGTGAGTTTGGTCATCGGTTTGGCTAACTTTGAAAAATCTTCAATGAATCTACGTTAGTACCCGGCAAGGCCTAGAAATTGGCGGATCTCCGTCGGTCATTTAGGAGATACCCATCTTTGACATATTTGACCTTTGCTGGATCCACGTGAATACCGTCACAATCGATGACATGACCAAGGAATTGCACTCTAGGAATCCAAAATTCACATTTGGAGAACTTAGCATAGAGCTGTTCCTCCTTGAGTACCTTTAGTACTTGTGCAAGATGTTCCCCATGTTCCTGTTCGTTCTTGGAGTAAATAAGTATGTCGTCAATAAAAACTATCACAAACTTATCCAGGTAGGGTCTGCACACACGGTTCATAAGGTCCATGAAAATAACTGGTGCATTGGTCAACCCAAATGGCATAACCTGGAATTCGTAATGGCCGTAACGGGTTCTAAAAGCTGTCTTTGGAATATCTTCCTCCCTGACTCGTAGTTGATGGTATCCAGATCTCAAGTCAATCTTGGAATACACACTTGACCCTTGCAGCTGGTCAAATAGGTCGTCAATGCGAGGAAGTGGATAACGATTCTTCACAGTTAACTTGTTCAGCTCTCTGTAATCGATGCACATTCGAAAAGAACCATCTTTCTTCTTGACAAATAACACAGGAGCTTCCCATGGTGAGGAACTGGGTTGAATGAATCCTTTGTCAGATAGTTCTTGAAGTTGTTCAGCTAGTTCTTTCATTTCTGATGGTGCCAACCGGTATGGAGCTTTAGCTACAGGTGCTGCTCCGGGAACCAAATCAATTTGAAATTCCACTTGTCGAGTCGGTGGTAAGCCTGGCAACTCATCAGGAAAGACTCCTGGAAAATCTCGGACAATAGGTACGTCCTCGATTTGTTTCTTCTCGGGCTTGTCTTCTTCATCTGTTTGAGAAATATGGGCCAAGAAGATAGGACATCCTCTCAACAAATATTTCTGAGCTTTTGTACAAGAGATAACACTAAGTCTAGTGTCAGCGAGGTCGGTGTTACCGTCACCTCGAATGATTAGAGTTTCGTTTCCCCACGGAATACGGACTAGCTTTTCGTCACAAACAATGACTGCGCGGTATCTTGCTAACCAGTCCATGCCGATAATAACATCAAAACTACCAAGGTTTACGGGGACAAGGTCAATGTTGAACTGATGTTTGGAAAGATTTAAGGTGCAACCTCTAATGATAGTGTCAGCATCTACAGTTTTACCGTCAGCTAATTCTACGGAGTAATGGTGATCTAAGCTTGTAGGAATAACTTCTAGTACTTGACTAAATTCAGTGGATATAAAACTTCGGTCTGCTCCAGTATCAAACAAAACAGATGCATAACGATTGTTCAATAGAAACGTACCAGTAACGACATTTGAATCGGGGTTGGCTTTTGCATTGCCGACCACGTACACTCTAGATGAAGCTCCTCCACTATTCTTGTTCTGGTTGACCCGCTTAGGGCAACTTGGCCTCACATGTCCTGGTGCTCCACACTCATAGCACACAACTCCTTTCTTGGGTCCATTGTTGTTTCCTCCAGTAGCGTTGTGGTTCCCCTGTTGTCCATTCCTGCTCCCACGGGCATTGTATCCACCCCTGTTGTTGTTGTTCCCAGTGTTTTGAGTTGGTCGGGCCTGAGTGACAGCATTAACTTGACAGGTTTTAGCAAAATGGCCAACTTGTCCACATCTGTAGCAGGTCTGGCATGGGCTATCAACAGTATGATGATAGTTTCACTTTGGGCACAAAGGTTTGGCGCCCACGTACGAGTTAGCTCCTGCAGAGGTAGCACTATAAACTTGCCCAACATTTTGCTTCTTAGGATGCTGCTGGTGCTGACTGCGGAAGTACTCGTCTGCCTTTCGCTTGTTGTCAGTCTGCCTCTCGGATAGGGTACGGACTCTTTTGTTTATCAGTTCGGTAGCGAACTCAATGGCACTCTCGACGGTAGTAGGTCGAGATGCGAGCACACTGTCGTGAATGGCGTCTGGGAGTCCACCCACATACTTCTCAATCTTTTCATCCTCCTCCACAAACATTCTGGTGCACATTAGGGTCAACTCTTGGAACCTTTGGTTGTACGCAGTGATGTCATTGTTCCTGCATTTGAGATCCCATAACTCGATCTCCAGCTTCTTCATTTCTCCCCTTGGACAGTATTTCTCTGTCATCCTCTCCTTCAACTCAGTCCAGTTGAGAGCATAGGCAGCATCGTGTCCAAGAGTAGCATCAACAGAGTTCCACCAAGTAAGAGCACTCTCAAGTAGGGTGCAGGCGGAGAACTTCACTTTGTTCTCTTCTGCGCAGTCGCTGATGCGAAAGACCGTTTCCAACCTCTCAAACCACTGCATCAGTTCCACCACTCCCTCTTTGCCCTTGTAATAGGAAGGTTTACATTTCAAGAAGTCGGGGTAAGAGCAACCCCTGGTGTTCTGATTATTCCGGCGGTTGTTGGAATTTTGACTGTCGTCTACGTTCCTGCTGGCAGCCATCGCAGATGCGATGCCTTGATCAATCATTTCCCTTAATTGGGCAGCAGTGACGTTTTGGGTAGTCTCGGCATTGTTGGGGTTCGTTCTAGTGATTACCATTTTTCTATAATTATACACAAAAATGAAATCATTAGTTCAAGGTGTTAGCACAGTTTTATATAATTACACGAAAAGGAATTTCATGCATAGACTTTGCAACAAATTGGATAACCTGTTTAAAGTTCATAATATAATACAGTACATGACATAACAAAAGCTAATGAGTACATGCTATAAGTCTAGAATAGGAATACAGTACAAAATGCACAACCTAATCCAAGACAGAGCACAGCCCCCCTGTCTGGGATGGTGGTACATGAAATCTATAGTACATCATCTATGAATCCCTAATCTAAATAGTACAGTACAAAGATACAACTGACTAAAAGAAAGTACAAATACAAGAGATCCTATATCATGATAGCCGGGATGCAACCCTAATAGCTTATCATGATGTACAAAAGATCTAGTACATCTAATCTACTGATGCCTAACTGACTCCTCGGATACGGCTGGCGCCACGGGCGGAGATGAGACAGCCGGTGCCTGCATGGCATCCTGCATCGCGGTCATAGCAGTCCTAGTCTCCTTGAGCAGTCGGAGTGCCTCAAGGAACTGGTCTCTGAGAGTCTGCTGAACTCCCCGGAGATGAGCGGTCTCTGACGTCAACCCCTGATGACGGACCTCCTGGAGGTCGAAGAATATGGCAAGAGTCTCCTCCATGGTCAAGAGGGCAGTATGAAAGTCTGTCTGCTGGCTCTGGAGCAGATAGATCTGCTCACGTAGGAACTCATTCTCATCCAGCAACCACTGGAGAGAATGGTAAGTAGTCGACCATACCCCTCGGGCAGCGTGTGCCTCCGAACTCACAGTTCATGATAAAAGGTCCTGGCGCTGCTGTAGAACAGTGCGCTCAGTCTGTCCGGCCGCTAGCAGAGCAAGAATGTCTGCTACGTCCTGGGCGTGGCGTACGGCCAGTGCCGCGATCTGGGCCTGGACGGGGTCAGCATGTCTGGCCCGGGAACCCTCACCGATCTCATAAGTGGAATCGAGAGGTGCCTCGTACCTCCTCTTACGAGGTGGCAGAGACTCGGGTGCATGCTCCCGCAGTGAAGTCACAAGTGGTACATGTGGTATAGCAGTAGGAGGCTGGACCTCTTCCCCAGCGGGGGAAACAGGTGGAGTAGAAATAAGTGCCTCTATGGATGCGGCGTCGGCAGAAACGTGACTATCACCGGAGTCACTAGCAGATAACCATCCACATAAGACGGTCGTCGGAGATACGGCAGCAGGTGTATCGGTAGGTGAAGTCATGATAAATCTAAAAGTAATATAGTTTTAATTGATATAAGTATAAACTTACTCAAGTTAAAAGTTTTGAGAAATATAATTTAAAATTATATAATAGAGCCGTTTAACACGCGCCATGCTAAAGGTTACGTTAATACTTATAAGATTAATCAACCGGATGTTAATAATCAATGCACAGGCAATCACACAATCGATGTATGCTCTACAATCTATATGCTTAACTATTCTAGTCCCGAAAATCCCAAAAGATTTTTAAAGCAGTTATAGTTCAGATTATATAAAAATTTTATTTTCGTATTTATTTTAAATTTTGTTCTGATTCTCTATAACTATCGCTCTGATACCATTTCTGTGACACCCCCAAATTGAGTCAAACGCAGCGGAAATAATATTTGGGTGTCACGTAGGTGGATCAACAGCAGACAGAATGTAGAGCAACAGATAAAAGATTATCCTTACATTTATTACATGATTTAAAATGCAAATAGTATTATAGTAGTCTTTAACATTGTTTGAAAGTTTGAATTATTCCCAATTTATAAAACCCCAGATGAGCTCTATAAATGCAACCTATCATGATGCTTGACTCCATGCACAACAATACCTGCTTCAGTTTCCTGAGAAAACATGCTTATAGAGTCAACATAAAGTTGGTAAATTCACAGGTTTAATTAAAATAAGTTTGGACATTAAATATTCCTAGAAGTAGTAATGCACAAAACATCAATACTTAAAAGTAATTACATTTCCATATTGCCCGAAACTGAAACTTGACAGTTAAGTCCTTAACAGATACAGTGAGCATGACTCACCCAGATGGGGACGGTCAATCCCAAATAGATCTATTTATAACATTCAGATAATTCAATAATTCTAACAGTTTCGGATGCACGGGTCATGCGGGTTCATCTACAATAGGCAATGTAGTCAAAAGTTTCACAGTTCAATCCATGTCCATAAAAATCAAATATGTTGCATGTTTTCTTCCCCATTAAAAGATTTAAAAGTTTGTCAATATATAAAGTGGGGCCATGAACTCACCTCAGTAGTACAACAATAAGTCAGTAGATAAATCTGATAGGGATGCTCACGATACAATCAACGACCTAAATAATTATAAGGTCTCAGTAAATGCATAACATAATGCATAAAAGTTCCAGAATAAATCTGTACATGCTTAAACTGGTTTTAAGCATTTAATTACAATACGTGTATTTTGTTCATCGTAGTACAAGTTCTAATAGTATTTATTTTAGGTATAAAATAAATAATAAGGTTTAATTAATTAATTCACTTAATTAATATTTTGTACTTACGTTGTTTATAAAACACTTTAAATATTTATATAGGATAGTTTTATATACATTTAAAGTGATAGGAAAATAAATTTAATTAATATATTTATTTTATAAGTTAATCATTTTCAATTTATATTTAATATATAAATAAGGTTTATAAATGTATAACATTTTATTTAAAATCCACGTTTACGTAAGGTTTATATTTATTAAGTTATAGGTTTGGAAAAATAACAGTTGTTACGTTTATTTAAGTTTTAGTTTAAATAACGGTTTAAAATATATAAGATTTTAAGGTTCGTAATACTTTGTATAAAATACGTTTTAGTCCTTTTAATTAAATAAATACTCGCGTCTAAATTACTTTTATACCCCTAGGGTTTCTAAATCTTTCAAGTATTTACAGTTTTGGTCCCTCCCTAGTTACATGTGTAACTAGGGTTTCTTTAAGTTTCCAGAAATGGCAAAACTAGTCCCTAAGGTATACGACTCAAATTAGGGCTTAATTTAGTTTCACCTATTGGCAGTTTTAGTCCTCTAACTTGCGGTTTACATTTAAGTTTAATACATTTTTTATTATTGCCCCTTAGGGCTTGTATGGGTTTCGGCAAAGAGCAAGTTTAGTCCCTAGGGTTACTTAGGGTTTTATTAAGTTTAGTATCTTGGCACATTTGGTCCCTAATGTTCATATTAAGTCTCGGCTTGTGTCCAAAACAATCCCTAGGTTTTCTAAAGTTTACACAACTTACCCTAATATTATATTAATCTCTTTTTAGTCCTTTTTAACCCTATAAAGTTTCGGATATATTCAAAACACACCCTTATACTCTCGGCAATAACTTAAAAGTGATTCAAAGTTTATGTTTTTGAAATATAAGTTTCTACACTTATTCATTTAGATCCCTTTTACTTTGTAAATTTATAAATCCAACCCAAAAGTTTATGCTTGTTATATTTAATCCAAAAATTTAGTAGATCTATTATTTAAATCCAAAATAATTATAGATTTATATTTTTAACATGAACTTTCTAAAATCATATTTTTGACACTAAAGTTTTATAAAAACATTTATTTAGTGAAAATGATTATTTATCTAGGCAAAGTATTATAGTGAGCTTAAACTAATCTTATGAGGCATAATAGTGATCTTAACATTTTAAGGCACCTAAAAAAACATAAATCTAATGTTTCTAGTTATATCTAAACTTTACAAGATTACCCAAAATAATATTATGAGCTTATAGCTCACGTCCAAAAACATGCATGGTTAGGTTTTCATGATTTTTCAAGTTAAACAAGATCATGTTGATGTGTTCTTCAAGGTTGACAAGTTTTTACATCATGTTATGTTATATATAAAATCAAGCCGTGGGTTTTATTTAGGTTTTTAGGGTTTCAATACTTGTTTAGATGTTAACTTTACCAAAAAATAATCATGTACACATTAATATATATAAAGGTAATGTATTAGAAAAGATAGGTTTTTAACTTGGACTTACTTGTTTAGATAGGTTTAGAAATGATATGAGGATGAGTAGAAACAAGTGACAAACTTTCAACAATGGAGGTCTAGGAGATCAAAAACATGCCGTGGGCTTCACAAAGCTTCTAGGGTTCTTGTTCTTGCTTCAAGGATCAAGGTTTCTTGTAGGATGAGCTTAGGATTAACCTTTAGATAGTAGAAGACATATTATAGGTGTAGTAGTAAATCTTGGAAGTTCAAAAATGGTGGAAAGTGGGGTTTAGCCGTGAGCTAGAGAAGAAGAGAGTGAAGTGAGATTGGAAATGTTTTGTGTTGTGTGTTGTGTGTGTTTGTCTCGGCTAATATCAAAGAGAGAGAGAGAGAGATCCAAGTGAATCTTGTACTTTGTACTCAAGATCCTAGGAGATACAAGTTAGATATGAAATATCTTTCAAGTATTTGGCACATGCTTAAACTAGAAAGTTTACTTCCTTCCCATTTTAGTGTGTAGCCGTGTGTTTGCACAAGGTCAAAGGGGACCAACATGACATTGAATAGGAATATGCATGTGACATTGTGTGTGTAAGTGGTTTTGTAAGTAAAGCATGCTTAGGTGTAAGTAAAGTATGGTTTATGCATGCATTAGTATAGGGTGTTAGTGGAGTGGTATGATTACCCTAGGTTACTTATAAGCTAGTTAATCAAATGATGGTAGTGTATGCATGCATACATACACACGTTTTATTTATGCATGGGGAGGGTTTTGGTAAATTTTGCCAAGTGTTGTATGATAATAATAGTCCTTGTATATTATTATAGGTATTTGTTGTGTTGTAGGTATTTTTGTTGAAGCTTTTAGGTAACTTAGTGAAAGTGTATATTAAATACATCACTAAAATTAGTTTACTTGAATAAAGTAAATAAGTGACAATGTAAAATAATATACATTGTCTTTAAAGTGTTTAGGTATTTATTCGTTTTAAGTAATATATGTAAATATGTACATATAAAAATAATTCAAGTACTTAATAAATAAATTAAGTAAGGTTACAGTTTATCTCAAAATATATACTGAGGTGATGAATTTCATTATTCAATCAAGTGGCGAGTCAGTTGCCAGAGTAGTCAGTAAATGACTAAAGGTTCATATAAATGTAAAATAAATATGAAAGGTAGTATGACAATAGGTATATGATGCTTAATAAGTCATATAAAAGTGAAATTATATAAATTCCAAATATAAATAGTACTACACTTGACAAAGTTAATAAGGTAAAATCAGAGGTTTTACATGGGGAGCTCCAGTCTTATTTGTAAAGAAGAAGGATGGAAGTTTTCGGATATGTATCGACTATCGTGAGTTGAACAAACTTACCATCAAGAACCGTTACCCGTTACCTAGGATAGATGACCTGTTTGATCAGTTGCAAGGATCGAGCGTGTACTCGAAGATTGACCTTAGGTCTGGTTATCATCAATTGAGAGTCCGTGAGGAAGATGTTGCAAAGACTGCTTTTAGGACTAGATATGGAACACTATGAGTTCCAAGTGATGCCATTCAGTTTGACAAACGCACCTGCTGTGTTTATGGACCTCATGAACCGGGTGTGTGAAACTAGGATTTTTAGTCCTTTAAATTAAAGTTCGTTTTTCCTCGATTTGACTCGAATTTGATTTCCGGTTTTACGTTTTGACTTACTTTTGTTTTTGGTAAATAATATTTTTGGAGTTTTTAAACTAATTTAAAAGCTATTTAATTAAAAGAAATCTATTTTAATTAACTATTTAAACTAATAATTTGAAAATAAAATTTAACTAATTAATAAAACTTAAAAACTTTTAAATGAAACTTAATAAAACTAATTTTAATATGACTAAATAAAAACTTTTAATTAAAATCTATTTTTAAACAAAACTATATAAATTGAAAACTTCAATTAAAGAAAACTTTTTAAAAGACTTTATTAAAACTATTTAAAACCTAAACTAATTTAAACAAAATAAAAGAAATTCAAATAAAATATATTTTTATCTTTTTATATTTTATAAAAACAGATTAAAAGAAAATTTACATAAACTCTTTAAATAGATAAACTTTAAACTAATTTAACTAATTTAATAAACTGACAGAAAACGTAAAGCCTATATTAAATAAATAACGCATATCAATACATAAGAAAGAACCTAGCTCAGATGGTTGGGTCGTTGGGTGGTTATGCGAGAGGTCCTGGGTTCGAACCCCAGGACAGACGAAAATATTATGAATTAATTTTTATGAATTTACTTTTTGAACTTTTTAGGAACTTCATTTGGAAATTATACAGATAAAATGTATCTGTATATTGAGATCAGATAAATCAGCAAAAGAAAAACCAAGATAAGCCAGTATATAAAAAAAAACAGAAACCAAATAAGCTATAAAAAACAGTAACAAAAATTATAAAACTAAGCAATCTAACTTAAATCTAATAAGCAGTTTAGACGATAAGCTAAAATAAATTAGACTAAATAAGCTGATACGAATAAGCAGAACCCAATTAAACTAACTAGAAAAAGACACATAAGCTGAATATCATAATAAGCAGTGACTAAATATAACGAAAATCAAACAAGCATATAATTCCTAAACAGAAAATAAAGCTATAACCAATAAGCACTACTCAAAATCCTATCAATCTTAAACAAACAAATCAAACTTAGCAACTAAATTGAACAAACAAAGGCAGATCCAAAATAAAACTAAGCAGCTAACATAAGCAATAAAAAAGCAGATTATAAACTAAAAAAAAAAAAAAAGAAGAATAAGAACCTTGAGTCGATACCATTGGGAAGAAGATTGAGGCGCTGAGCCATCTTATCAATCGAAAACGAACACCTCAAACATCACCGATTATCATCAATATCATCGTCTTCTCGAACTCCAAATAAGCTCTCGAACAGAATTATTTTTCTTATTTTTTTTTTTTATTTTTTTTTTTTTAAATAATAATAATCACGAAAACAGTACCAAAGCAGTTTCAAAAGATTATAATCAAAATTGAACGGAAATTAAACAAGACATAATTTTAAAAATATTAATTTCATTAATACTCAAAAGTCATTACAATACTTGAAATAAAAATTACAATAATCCTAATTTATCTTTGCAAAAATTAAATCTAATTTAACCCTACTCCTAATTAATTTAAAATAAAACTAAAAATTAAGAAAAGCTTATTCTAGAATTACAAGATGTGAGGGTTTTATAGGCAAACCCTAAAACTATTTCCTTGGTGCCTACGGCTTCGGATCTTGATCGTTGATTTTCATTCTCTTTCTTCATTCTTGATCAAACGGCTGCAAATACTCGAGTGCCACGGATTGCCATCGTGTCATGGATTTGTGTTTCTTCTTTGGCTTTTGATTGGTGGATTTGTGCCACGTCAGGATGAGAGAGAGGACCACTTGGGTGTTATGATCCGAAAATTGGGGGAATTAACTGGATTTATGTGAATTGATCCATGAGGGTAAAACCCCCAATTTTTGTTGGTGATTTTTAGTGATAGGAAAAATAGGGTTTTTTGTGGTGGCTGTAAAAAGAAAAATGGGGGAGAGAATAAACAGTGAGGGGAGACATTGTTATCATCGAATGGAGATAAAAGGTTGGTGGGTAAAATATTAATGAGTGAGGTGGGTAGTGAATACACGTTTGAGGAGAGTTGACCGTGTGAAGTGATAAGTGAAAATAACTTTTCACTTAATAAAATTCTAAACCGTTCTTTATTTAACTTGACCCCATTTTTTCCATTCACAAAAAATGAGTAGGGCTTGTGGTCTTGGGCCCAAGTGTTAGACATGCTTCCAACGTCTCATTTGAATGAGTCAAACTATACATCCGCCCCTTGTTTCTTTTTAGTAATGGGCTTAGCCCAAATAATCAATCCGCCCACATTATAAATTGAATTGGGCTTATGTTTTGGGCTCATTTGATCCAACAAACAAAATGTCTTTTTAAATGGGCTTGTGGGCCCAATAAGCAAATGTGGGGCCCACAAGGCCCAATTAACTTCAAGAAGATTTAATCCGCTAAAAACGAGCTTGCTTTCGGCTTTCTTGTTCATTTCTTCAAATCCGTGTCGAATTGCCGGTCTTCGTGAACTAGGGCACACTTTGGTCTTTTGACTTCGTCTTTGACTTTTTCTTGACTTCTCTTCGACATTTGACCGTGAAATCCCGTGTTTTCTCTTCTTTTGATCATTTGTACCTATTTAAACACAAGAACACAAAACCACGCGTAATTCCGACATTTATGATATTAAACACATGATTAGGTCTTGTTTTACCTTGATTTTAGTGGCAAAAGGATAAGTGTTTACACACTTAATAAATCCCCTACACTTGACCATTGCAATGACCCCATGCAATGCATAGTTTTAAAGCAAAAAGTCACATTTTTCTCATAATCAATCCATCTCGGCCTTTATTAATTATTACTACTACTATGGAAAGATAAAAACTTAAAAGGAAACAAAAGTTTAAAGTACTTTATGAACTTGAAAATTATTGAAGGAAGAAACTCGTTAAGAAATCTAAGACTTAGATTAGGGCTTTGGTGTCATGAATATTAATCATCCTCAAGTTTCACGTTCCCCAAACTAAGCTTAAAAACGAGATCATTGTTATTTACAAGTTAGCACAACTAACACTTACTCATGCGGTTTAATTATTCACTTAGACCCCCTTATTCCTACGGTGTATCTCTTTTATTTTATTTTTGTCTTGAATGATCACGAGGATGCATTTTTGACTTATTTCGATAATTTATTAAGGCCGAAAATAAAGTGGGACGATTTAATCAATAGTTAGCTAAAGGACAAAATCTTTTAAAACTGCTTCTCGAAACCTCAAAAAGTTCATATCTTGGCATAACTCGTTTCACGATTTGAGACCTTTCTCGGACCGATATTTGGCTTGTACTTCAAACTTCAAATCTTGAGAGACGATCTTGAAATTATGGTCTTCTCTTCATTTTGGTATACATCTTCATAAGGAGTGAAAGATGCGTCATACGTTGACCACGACTTCTTCATTTATCCTCTTCTTTATTTAGGATTTTGATATACAACGATCCGCCTCCTTTTCGGACTTGGATCTATTTATCCTCATACCTTGTTAGGGTCTTTTTGGATAGACTTCTCCATGATCTTTAGGGGAGTAATTGCTTCTCGTCGTGTGTCTTGATCCTTCATATTGATTTGGATTAATGATCTTCACATCATCTTAGGATCTTTAGCAAAAAGTGAATCCTCATGCCTTGTTAGGGCCTTTTTGGACTCGGGTATCCTCATGCCTTGTTAGGGCCTTTTTGGATAAGCCAATGTTCGCGTCCCGTTTCAATAAGTTATGCCTTGGCTATGAACTCTAATTAATACCGAGCAACTTTTAAACGATCTTGTGCTAGAAGCTAAGTAACCTTTTAAATCGTACAACCTTATTTATTGCAAATATATTTATTAACAAGTGATGGGAGAAAAAGCTTATAACTAACTCACATAAGTTAATGAAAGCATACCGAACTTATAATTAACTCTATCATCTCTCGTTCTCCACAATTTAAAATCTCAAGGAATGAGACTCGTGGATGCTTAGCCTAATAAACCAATTAAGGTCCATATGGTTAAGGATACTAGCTAGAGTAAACTTGGATAAGTAAACTCGGGTTGAGTCAAAATATTCACGACGGGCCTAATATATCAAAGATATCTAAACTTGTTAAGACCATTTTATTATTATTATTTTTTTTTTTTAACTTTATTCTTGAAATGGAAATTATTATGGTGCGATAATAAAAGGAAAGAAAATAAAATAAAAATACTACTAGGCCAAAATAGATCAAAAATTTGAAAAACGTTGAAAATTTTTAAAAATTTTCCGAAAAAATGGGGTCAAATTCATGGAAAAGGCCACTAAAATTTCGATAGAAATCCCCCCTACACTTAATATAAACATTGTCCTCAATGTTTAAGCATGTGGGCGAATAAACTCCCCTACACTTAGGATATTGAGTACGTTGTTTAAAATCGAGCTAAGGAGAGGACGACTAAAGTGATTACATTTATTTATATACAAGATTGAATCACAATAGCAAAAACTTATCGAAGGAACCGGGTACATGGGTAACACGGGAACACGGGTCTCGTCAAAAGTACCAAAAGTGGATCATCAAAGCACATGTACCTACACAATCACAACACAACACACAAACAAACAACCTACACGGCTCCCCCTACACTTATTGTAGAAAATAGATAGAAAAATAGATAGGTCATCGGGTTGCCTCCCGAGAAGCGCTTGTTTTTGTTAACCGAGTCACGAGCCTGACTCGACCCCGAATTAAATGGTCCATGGGGAAGCCTCGAATGTGATACCGGGATCAAAGATCTTGTCCTCGGTCCCGGATGAACATAATAAATGAGAGGCAGGAGGATAAGTCTTGAAAGGGAGAAAAGTCCGCTCAACATACGAGAAGTATGTGAGGTCGTGATCCACGGGAGGTGGGGTGGGTAAAGCCGTAAATGTATTAATCAAAGAATGGTCAATGTCACCTCCCGGGTCAAAGTAATCATCCTCATGAACGTGAATCTCTTCGATTTCTTCATCATAGATAGGCTCGTCAAACAAAGGTTTGTCGTTCCCCTCATTGAGGATTTTAGAAATTCTCTCGAAAAGATCACGATCAAGTACGAAACCATCATTCATTTGTGGGATTTGTTGATAAGTTAAATCCTCACGAATGTGGTAAACGTAATTCTCATTAGAGGAGTGTTTATTAGGTAACTCCTCGAGAATTGGATGAGAATCGATGGTAGAATCAAAAGTAATTGGCGAAGAGGCAAATGTGAATTTGTCAAAATCCGAGTTCTCAAAATCAATATCAATATCAAGTTTTAAAACACCATTTGCCTTCTCATCAATACCATGATCACAATTAAGCTCATGCGAGAAATCCAATAACACGGTATCATAAAAAGCATCCTCGTGATGGAATTTCTCGATGCTTGGGGTATAAAAGTCATCACTAAGGAGTAAAGAATCCGATAAATCATTATCATGGTTTTCAAAAGTCGGTCTTGGTAAAATAGGCGAATCATCCTCATCCGATCCCGAGGAATAATTAAAAATGTAGTCGGAATCACAAGATAACTCGTCCCTATCTACAAACTCCTTAGGTGTAGGACAACTTTTAGGGTCTTCAATGTGTAATGGAGGCTCAAGAATAATCTCGGGAATTTCCTCAATATGTGAGCTAATAGTATCCGTGGGTGTCAACACCGGAGGGTGAGTAAAACTCATGATAATCTCCGGGCCTTGTCTCTCCTTTATTGGCAGAGAGATGGAAGGGTCCACAGTGGGAACATCACTACTAGTAGTGGTGTTAGCCTCAATATCATCACTCAAAGACGGCTCAATATCAAATTGATCTTGATAGGTTTCTAAAATAAGCATGAATTTCCTATCGGTGGACTCTTGCATTTGTCTAGTAGATTCTAGCATTTCTTCCATGATTTTCTCATGTTCGGTTAATTTTTGTAGAATCAAATCCATTTGAGGGTTGTGCATGTCCATTTGATTAAAGTTTTGAAAATTGCCGTTATTTGGAAAACCTTCATTATTTGAAAACCCTTGATTTTGAAATTCCCCATAAAATTGATCATATTGTGGTGGGTCACTATTTGTAGGAAAACTAGGGGAGCCAAAATAAGTATCATAACACATACTTTCCTCATTATTATAAACCTCCTCATAAGTTTTGTCACAATTAAA